>CM077656.1:16877085-17207085 GCA_039707465.1 Rhabdophis nuchalis
AAGGGAAAAGTATTAGGAAGAGACTCTACCCTAAGTCAGTGGGCTATAAGATGGAGGGAAGATAAAACCCAAGTAGACTTACAATTCAGTTGCTGTAGTTTATCTCATTTAAATTTGGTTCTAGTCCAGTGGTGGGATTCAAAAAAAATTACTACTGGTTCTGTGGGTGTGGCTTGGTGGGCATGGCAGGGGAAGGACACTGCAAAATCCCCATTCCCTCCTGATCAGCTGGGACTTAGGAGGCAGAGAATAGATGGGGTTGGGGCCAGTTAGAGGTGGTATTTACCGGTTTTCCGAACTACTCAAAATTTCCACCACCAGTTCTCCAGAACTGGTCAGAGCCTGCTGAATACCACCTCTGTTCTAGTCTTATTGTAGAGTCTGATTCGTGGTCTGGACAACCTAATAGGGCTGAGCTTATACAAGGACTGACAGAAATAAATTTTATTTCTCTCACTAGCTACTTACAAGTATAATATATGACATGAACAATGAAAACTATGTCCTTATAAGAATGATGATTTTCTACTTGGAATTACATCAGAAGTACGTGATAAAAACATGAAATATTTGATTGTGAACGTTTTGACAGCAGCTAGAATTGTATTTGCAAAAAACTAGAGAAATGAGAAATTACCCTCACAAGGGGAAGTTATTCGTAAGATCATGGAATGTGCAGAAATGAGTAGATTAACTTTTGAAATTAGAGAGCTGGAGAACGAACAATTTTATGAAATATGGAATATGTTTTACCAATGGTTGGAAAAAAGAAAAACTTAAGGATTCTATATTGAATAACTATGGAAAAAGACTGATTTGCTAAATAATAATGCTACTATATGGAAAATAAGGTGATATATATGTAATGAAAGGATAACTGACAACTATGTTTGTAATCTTAAGTCCTGATGCACAAAATGTTTGCCCGAATGACCATGTTGTACAAAGCACAAGATGAATAATGTTTTTTATTTGTTTCTATGTTACAAAATAAAAAAGGTTTAACCAAAAAAAAAAGAATGATGATTAGCAATCATTTGTGGATGGACCTTACATATAACATAGCAAAATTTTATTATTTTTAGAGAAATACATTTATTCTAGTTGCAGATAAATTATTGCTTTGGCGCAAACAAAAGCTGTCCAAGTGTATCAAAAATATAAATAAAAGAGTGGCAATGAACTGCTGGTAAATGTCCCTGTACAGATATGGCAAGATGAAGATGAACTGTGGTTTCCATGATATCCATGTTGCAGAGGCAGTATTGGGTTGCGTGTGGGTTTTTCCTTTATTTCCCTTCCAGGACGCCTATGGAAGAACTAAAAATAAGGCGCTCTTAAATTTGTGAATTGTGCATAAAGATGAGGTTGGTTTAGACATTAAATCTGGATGTTTGAAATTGTATTTGTCTTCCTACATCTAAAGAGGTAGAAAGATGTTCCACATCATGTTGCTTTACTCTTGATCTAACTAGGTCTGACTCTGAGGTTAAGGTGGCATTGCTGGAGAAACATTGAGGCTGTTCCTTTTGGAAACTGAGGTTATACATGATACATAAAAAGGTATTTTGCAGATCTTCGTTTTCCCTGTACCATTATTGTAAAAGACCTGTTTCTCTATTTTTCAAGAGTATAGAAACATCAGCTCTGCTTTTGCTAAATGTTTAAGGGTTTGTTTTATGTATTGACTGATAAAAGGCTTTTATGTTACAAATAGCTGATCGAGTTTGAAGGTCAAACCAGAGGAGACAGGAAGGGTGTACTTGGGAGGGGCATTCCAATGGACTCTGTATCTTTGAACCTAGATAAATTCACTCATTCATTCAATTTTTATAGCTGTCCATCTCAGTTAATAACTCTGGCTAGCTTATGTAAAAGCAGTAAATAATAAGCATTAACATTGAAATTGATTAAAAATCATCGCAGATGGGAAGGAAGGGATCAAATGCACATGGGTCCCTTCTTAGTACCTTAACAACCTCCAGTATGACCTACTACCATCAAGGTCCAGACCAGAGGTGGTATTCAACAAGTTCTGAAACGTTCTGGAGAAACGGTAGTGGAAATTTAGAGTAGTTCGGAGAACTGATAAATACCACTTCTGACTGGCCCCACCCCATCTATTCTCTGCCTCCCAAGTCCCAGCTGATCAGGAGCAAATGGGGATTTTGCAGTAACATTCCCTGGAGTGGGGAGGGAATGGAGATTTTACAGTATTCTCCCCCTGCCACACCCACCAAGCCATACCACACCAACCAAGCCATGCCCACAGAACCGGTAGCAAAAATTTTGAATCCCACTACTGATCCAGACCAAATGGCAACGTTAGGTTTTCAAGCCCTTTCAGAAGACCAAAAGAATGGGTGCAGTTTTCACTGGGGGGATACCATATTTCAGAGGACAAGAGCTAGCATAAAATGTTCTTCTCCTGGATCCTACCTGCTGGAGTTCCTTGACTGAAGCATGTCCCTTCTGCCAGTGTGGATGGGATGGGCATGGTTCCTCAGATAATATGTCAATTGAAGTAAGAAGTAAGCTTTTATGCCTTTTTAATTAAGCAATTAAACAATATTATTCAACAAAGCATGCATAGAGAATATGCATATGCACACATACTCACACATACAAATAAGGATCGGAGGTCGGTTTCTACCAGTTCACACCGGTTTGGGCAAACTAGTAGTGGTAATTTCGCCTAGGTCGCAGAACTGGCAGCGATCCAGGCTGGCCACGCCCCGAACTGGTTCCCCGATTTCTGATGCTGTTGCTGGCATGTATTTTATTAGCTTTTCATGGCCTTCATGCATGTGCAAAACAATTTACAGTGAACTGCGCATGTGTGAGCAGCATGCAGCAAAGCGCGCATGAAGCCAGTGCCAATGCCAGTAGGAACCCACCCCTGACAAGGATGCATATATGCATATAAGGATTCATTGTGACTATTATATCCCTAAATCATTCTAATACTAACGTATAGTAGTGCTGCAGTAATGGCAGCATTTTTATTTCATCCTATCTACTCCCTCACCTACTTCATCACAGGCTTTTAGAGCTTTCCCGATGGTCACAATGAAGAGCCTTTCCTTTTTATGACTAGAGCTGCTTCCAGGGAAGAGAAATGCAGAACACTATGGCAAAGAGGTCGTTTTGTGTGTGTGTGTGTGTGTGTGTGTGAGTGTATCATGCAGCCAAAACATATCTGCAGATTAAGCACACCAGCCAAACACCTCTACATATTTCATTGCACATTCCCTCTTTTTATATGCAAGCCATGCAGAGCAAGGGTGATTTGTGTTACTCCCTTGACCAGGCTTACTGTCATGTTCTCCAGCTGCCATAGACAGCCCGCCTTTCATAGCAGCTGAGTTCTCTCGTTGAAAGATTTGCAAGTCGGTCTGCTTCTGTGAACATTGGGAAAGAGCTGGAATAAATACAGCACCAGTGGGTGGAAATGAGACTTGTTCTGGCTTATATTATGATCTGCTCGAGCTGAATTACACATTAGTTATAAGGTCCTGAGGCAAAGAATCCCAAATAAATTTTGCTTTCCAACTTTCTTCGCTCCCAGATGTCGTATGCCATAGTTTAGTGCAGGGGTCCCCAACCTTTTTTGCACCAGGGACCGGTTTCATTTTAAAGAAAATTCTGCCGACCAGCTGGCGTAGAGGAGGACCGGGGGGAGGGGGAACAGGCGGCACATGCTCATGCGGGGGGAGTCAGGTCACTTGGCCCTCTAGGGCCTCCAATGGTGCAAACGACCATGCATGCACATATGGGGGGGGAGTCAGCTCACTCGGCGCTCTAGGGCCTCCAATGGCGTGAACAGCTGTGCCTGCGCTCTTCCGCATCCGGCGCGCGCTCTGCCCAGGGTGCTGCCCCCTCCTCCCTCCTCCTCCTCTCCGGCCTTCGGCCCGGTTCCTGTCAAGCCACGGACCGGCACCGGTCCGCTGCCCGGGGGTTGGGGACCCCTGGTTTAGTGGGTTTATTCTCCCTCTTTCGATTTGTTTCTAAGTGATAAACACTCAGTGTAGAGCAGTTTCATTCTACCCTGGAGTTCTGGGCTATAAGAAGGACAAGGCTATTTTTAAATGTCTTCTGTCCAGACAGTTGCAGCTCAACTTGCATTCATTTGCCTTCTGCTTCTCTATAGTTTTTGGCAATGTGAGGACTCTTTAAAAATCTATAAGGAGTGTAAGTCATGTCTGATACCTTTTTTTTTTTTTTTTGCACTTTAAAAACAAAAGGAAATACTAATGATTTCCTCTCAGAGCAGAGGAACTCATTGATTCCAAAGTTCTGGGTATCAACCGATCTGTAGCTTTTGAACTCAGCTAAGAAGAAAGTTGAAAAATATCTCAGAAGGTTTTTAAAGAGGGAAGTCACAGCATTGTAGCTCAGCTTAAAATTCAAATTTGTACAAGTCAGATTGATAGACTGTACAATCGTAAGGCTAAAAGGGATATTTGAGATCTTCTAGTCCAGTGGTGTCCAAACTTTTTTCAAAGAGGGCCAGATTGGATGAAGTGAACATGGTGGAGGGCCGAACATTTTTCCGAACATTCTTTGAACCATTACAATTAAATGCAAATAAATTATTTTATGCCAAGTTAATTGCAAATGACATACTTTTCATTTCATAACATTAAGATCAACTGACAGTTGAGTTTTCACAATGTATTGAAAATAAATTTAAAAAAAAACTTACCTACCTTTCTCTCTTGCTCTCTTTCTTCCTCTCTCTCTCTCCATTTCTCTCGCTCTTTCTTTCTCTCTCTCTCTCTCTCTTTCTTTCTCTCTCTCTCTCTTTCTTCCTCTCTCTCTCTCCATTTCTCTCCCTCTTTCTCTCTTTCTTTCTCTCTTTTTCTCTTTCTTTCTGTCTCCCTTTCTCTCTCTCTCTTTCTTCCTCTCTCTCTCTCCATTTCTCTCTCTTTCTCTCTTTCTCTCTTTCTCTCTCTCTTTCTCTTTCTTTCTGTCTCTTTCTTTCTTTCTCTCTTTCTTTCTCTTTCCTTCTCTTTCTCTTTCTTTCTCTCTTTCTCTTTCTCTATTTCTCTCTGTCACTCTGTGTGTGTGTGTGTGTCTGTCTGTCTGTCTCTCACTCACTTAATCAGTCTCTATCTATCTGTCTCTCCCTCCCTCTCTCTGTCTCTCCCTGTCTCTGTGTGTGTCACTCTCTCTGATTCTCTCCCTCCCTCCGTCTCTCTGTATGTATGTCTCTCCCTCTTTTCCCGTCTGTCTCCGATTCAATCCGATTCCGATTCATTCTCTATCTGTGTCTCTCTCCATCTCTCTCCCTCCCTCTCTTTCTCTCTGTCTCTGTCTGTCTCTCTGTCTTTCCCTCCCTCCCCTTCTGTCTCTCTCTGTGTCTGTCAGCCACTCCCTCGCCACTCGCAGCGGGCGAGGGAGCAGGCGGGGTGAGCACCCAAGGCTACCATCATCTTAAGCACCACCGAGGCTGTCGCCCGGCAGGGGCGTCAGGCAGGGAAGCCGGTCGCGTCTCCATCGCGGCTCCCTCCGGCAGGCACCATGGCTTACGTTCTGAGGCCGCGCGTCCGTCTTCCCTGCCTGACGCCCCTGCCGGGCGACCTTGTGCGGCGGGAGCTGCACGTTCTGGGGCTGCGTGGCTGGGAGGGAGGTGAACGCGCCAAGAGGACGTTCTGGGGCCGCACGTTCACCTCCCTCCCAGCTTCGCAGCCCCAGAACGTGCAGCGATGGAGGCGCGACTGGCTTCCCTGCCTGACGCCCCTGCCGGGCGACAGCCTCGGTGGTGCTTAAGATGATGGTAGCCTTGGGTGCTCACCCCGCCTGCTCCCTCGCCCGCTGCGGGAGGAGGCGTCCGTAACCTCCGTCCACCTCCCTCCCAGCCACACAGCCCCAGAGACAGAGGGAGGAAGGGAGGGCCACATTTACACAGAGCAGGGAGGGCTGTTGGAGGGCCGTATTAAACCGATCCCCGGGCCGCAAATGGCCCCCGGGCCTGACTTTGGACATGCCTGTTCTAGTCCAACTAGCTGTGCAAGGCAAAGGTCCTCATACTATCTTGTTCAAATTCCTGAAATATCGTATATGAAGGGGTTGGAATGGATGAATGAAATATTTACACTTGGATTTCAAACTTCACTTTTAACGCAGCAGCTTCATTTATGTCAGGGCTCTGACTTGTCTTAAAAAATAGTTTTCTCCACCGCTAAAATAATTATTCATAGCACTGCATCATATGATAGATTTCTTTGGTTTAATCTGCAAACCTACCCATTTGCAAAACCTGCTTAAATCTATTAAGATTGAGTGACACATTCCTAACAAGAAGTCATTAAAATGAATTGCTTGGTCAGTTTGCAAAAGGAAAAAGAAAAGAAAAAAAGCAAAGAGTTGCATGCACGCTTTGCCTGACAGGAAAATATGATACATGGCATTATTTAAAGGAAGATTAATGAGACTGGCAAAATAGAAGAGAATAATCAAATTCTTAGCATCATTACAAGACTATCATCCCAAATAGGAATATGTACAATCCTACCTAGGATTGTATCTTTTTGCAGTTTTCCCCGTTACACAGAGAAAGAAAAATGGAAAAGTTTGAACATGGGACAAGATGAAAATAAAGAGGAGTGATTGCTTCATTGTTTATATCCATCCAATAAGATCTAAGAAGGTCAGCATGCTTGGGTCCATCTATTAGGCAATATAGTCTTATGGAACCAAAATACCTTCCTTGTTATGTAGCACCTGCCCTGTGTCAGAGTATATTCATAGACTGGAATAGGCAACAAGGTCAACCAATGAATAGACATCGTAACAGGTCAGCCAATGGGGACAGTTTGGAAACTGAAACAGCATTTGCTGGAGACAGCTAGGAGCCTGGGCGTGTCTTAGTTTAACTTCTATGCTAAAACTCCAAACTAGTCTGGTGCTGGAAGAAAAACTGAAAACTCTTCTCTCCTCTGCCTGTCTTTTGTTTGTACTTTCTACCACATTGGATGAACCACATGTGTATATTTACTTATGTGTTATATTATATGTAAAGAGAAGTTAATGAATCCTGCTGAATCAGTTACCTGTGTGTGCTTTCTGGATTTGATTGCTGCTGCAAACTCTGACACCCTGCGAAATAGCATTCCTTCTTCCCAAGATCTGAACAGCCCCTGATGGTGTTGTCTTCCAAAGAAGTCCTCTGGACTTGGCTTTTTCCTCAGGTTATGATGGAAGGGATGGGTGGGATGTATGTTAATAGTTAGTCTTTTCTTAGTAGAAGCAATTGAAATCCATCCATCCATCCAATGAAACTTTATCTCTATCTCTGTCTCCATCTCCATCTCCATCCCCAAACCCAACCCCAATCCCAACCCTAACAAATCCACCCTATCTATCTATCTATCTATCTATCTATCTATCTATCTATCTATCTATCTATCATCTATCTATCTATCATCCCTCCATCCCTCCATGCTGCCCATCTCACATACACGACTCTGGGTGTCTTACAACTAAAAACATAAACAATGTCATCATTTTAAAAGACAAACAAACAAAGCAGCCATACAAACAATGCACATATTAAAAAGCATCAAAACAATTTAAAAACATACAGTACAGTCACCAGGAGACACAATCATTCAAGAACACTAAGGCCATTTGATGGGTTTACATTGTTCTCTGATCTCCAGGCCAGACAGCAAAGCCAGATCTTAAGGTCTTCCAGAAGCCCAAGAAGGTCAAGGCCAGTCTGAATTTGGAGGAAACAATTTATTATTTTTAGTCTACTAGTACTCTACTTTTAACCTGTCCAAGGACTGACAGGTAGCTACCGTCTGTATTCCCAACACAGTCCCTGCTGATGTATATAATGATCTGGCCTGGACCAATGCTTTGACATGGTCTAATCCAGATCATGCATTCCCAAATCCATCCTTTCAGAATATATATATATATATATATATTTGATATTAAAGAACTCTCTTTTGCTGCATTGGGAGGGGATGATGCACTAAGCTTTTTCAGAACAAGTGCACTGGCTTGGGAAAACATTTGTTTCTGTTCTGTTCTTTATTTTATTTGCTTAATCCTTTCGAGAGGAAAGCAAATGGCAGCTTTTTATTTCCTAGTTTTTAAGTGCTCAGAAGTAAATTAGCAGGTGGCTAATGAGTTTACCTCTTGTACAGATGCAATGATTGTAGATTAAACATAGATGGAAAGGCAGAGCGGAGTGGAAAGGTGGTTTTACCAAATCTGTTGTTAGCTAAGGAGCACAGATTTCCCACAACCAGGAGGAAAATCTCATTAAAAATGTTTATTTCTTGCCAGGGATCAAATTGATGTTTCATGAATTCCATAGATATGTACTTTTGACTATTCTGCTTGAAGCCAGACACACAAATCAAGGATTTGGCAGGGCATATTAATATACTATAAAACACTAGGAAATTAGCAGGTACTTTGAATTATACTTTCATTACTGTTTCTTTAGTCTCTCTCTTTTTGTGATTACAATGTGTCCTGATTCTTTTTTAGTGGACTATAAAAATAATTTAACCTGCAATTTGCAGTAATTGTTCGTCCCAAATAGCTTGCAAAATCCCTTCCTAATAGTGAGAAAGGGCAATGGGGAAATACCTCGGTGCACATTTAGTTGGAAATAGATCTAAACTAAGGCATAGGGTGTTTTTTTTCTTCTTCTTCTAAGTGTTAGATTTCCAAGAGGAATGAGGGTGTCCATGAAAGCACTGACCATGCAAAACGAAAAAAGGGGAAAATGTAAAATAAGCAATCCTTGTTTAGCCTAAGTTTTTGAGGGCAGCATTCAGAGGTGGGATTCAGCAGGTTCTGACCAGTTCTGGAAAAGTGGTAGTAGGAATTTTGAGTAGTTTGGAGAACCGGTAAATATCACCTCTGACTGGCCCCACTCCATCTATTCTCTGCCTCCCGAGTCCCAGCTGATTGAGAGGGAATGGGGGATTTTGCAGTATCCTTCCCCAGTCACATGCACCATGCCACACCCACCAAGCCATGCCATGCCCACTAAGTCATGCCCACAAAACTGGTAGTAAAAATTTTTCAATCTCACCACTGTACCAGACCTGTTGTGGCCCAGCTGGCTCCGGATGAGCTGCTGCTGGACTCCTCTAGTGAGGAGTTCTATGAGTCTGCTCTGGAGGAGGAGGGCGACCTTGAGAGAGCAGAGAACCCGGCTGGTCATCAGGAGGCGCCTGGGTCTTGGAGTAGTGAGGAGGATCAAGGCCAGTTTGTCGCTGATGCTAGAGTGAGAAGGGCTGAAAAAAGGAGGCTTCAATTGCATCAGAAGCGAACTCTGAGGGTTTGAATTAGTCCCAGCTGCCTAATGACTGGCCTAAAGAGGGTTTAAAAGGAAGTCTTTGCTAAGAAAGTCCTTGCAGAGAACAATGTTGGATTTCTAGGTTCGTGTTTATTGGTGTTGATTTTCAGGTTCGTGTTTAGTCGAGTTAGGAAGCTTCGTATCTGTTCAGAGTCATTCAGGCAAGCAGCCAAGAGAGTTAGTGGGAGGCAGCCAGTCTTGTATTATTTGGAGAAAGGGGGGTCGGAACACAGACCCATATATAATTTGGATTGAACACTCTGCTACTGTAAAATAGAGGTTGACATCAGACTCCACTCACACTATGGGAGTTTCCTTCTCTTCAGCTTTGATGTAGTCATGGAAGGCTACCATCTTCATCAGTTACTAAGCATTTCCCATCCCTTCAAAGCAAATGTACACCGTGCATGTCATCAAATCTTCAGCAGTCTGGAGGTGATATTAACAGAGATGTATAAAATGAGGAGGAAACAAATTGGCAAAGCTTTAACACCAGGCCAGTCCAAGCATGGGTATCCAGAAAGTCAAGATAGCAGCTAGGGCGACATAATCAAAGCTCTGCACCATTTAAGCATGTCAAGTTGATACCATGAGCACCGTTGCCATCTCCCTCAAGAGAGCAATCATGACTTTGATTGCTAAATCTGAGCACAGCTTCCCTAGACAAAGTGGCATGGATAGATTATCTGAAAGGCCTCTCCAAACTTACATTTTTCATTTTTCATTTTATTCGATTTATATACCGCCCTATTTTCACCTAAAAGGGACTCAGGGCGGTGCACAGAGAGATAAAAACCCAACAATACATACAAAATATAAAAAACAATTAAATTATTAAATCTGTACTAAAATTTAGATAATATAAAATTAAAACCAATAAATATCACAATTTAAAATTATACCCTTAGTCTATGTCAGGCCGGCTAGATGAAAGAAACGTGCTTTTAGCATCCAACGGAAGAGGCGTAGGTCCGTGATGGTACGGATATCGGGGGGCAGGTTGTTCCAGAGTGCTGGACCCGCCACAGAGAAGGCCCTTCCTCTGGGAGTCGCCAGCCGGCATTGACCAGCTGTCGGCACCCTGAGGAGGCCCACTCTGTGGGAGCGGACAGGTCGAAGGGAGGTATGTGGTAGGAGGCGGTCTCTCAAGTAACCAGGTCCCGTGCCATGGAGCACTTTGAAGATGGTGACTAACACCTTGAAGCGCACCTGGAAGACCACAGACAGCCAGTGCAGCTCGCGCAGGAGAGGTGTTACATGGGAGTAACGAGAGACTCCCAAAATCCCCCGCGTGGCCGCATTCTGCACTAGCTGGAGTCTCCGGGTGCACCTCAAGGGGAGCCCCATGTAGAGGGTGTTACAGGAGTACAATTGTCAATCAGTTGTTCAAATGTCAATATTTCAGTTAACAATTGCCATTTCTGTTCATCTGTCTGATGTACTGCAGGGAGTTTTAAATTAAGTGTAAAATTTGTATTATTTTTTTTTCTATTGCTCATCCATGAGTTTTCTTCTGTGGCAATGGAGAAGAAATTTAGTCCCAAACTTGGTTTCTTTTGTTCTTTTTAAATCATTGGACTCCTTCCTCCAAGCTTCTGGGAATACAGCTCAATTCATATTTAAACTGACCACTAACACAACCCTACTGAATATTATTATAATAATAATGTATGATTTAAAAATCAGTAATTATGGTCACAGAATCCTTCAGTTGGAAGGAGCAATCTGGGTCACTGAATCCAATCCTCTGCTCAGTGCAAAAATCCAAATTAAAGCTTGAAGAAATGTCATATGGAGAACAAATTTCATTTGACAAGATAGAGATGGTATTGAAAGTGAATTTACAAGTGGCAGGCCAAGAAAATTATTTAGAAAAGGGGAAAAAAATCTGGATTTTGGGTGAGTTTTTAAAACTTATCAAGGAAATATGAATGACATCCCAAGAGACTGAACCAGATAATTATTTTTTCTACTGGATTTATGAATGTGGCTTGTTAAAGCCTTGAAGAATTCTGTTCAATGGGACAAAGAAAAAATGAAGAAAAATTACCACAACATTTGAATGGACTAAAAATTAAAACCGCTAGAAATTAAACGGAAAAAAAAATGTAATGCTTATTTATTTGATCAAGGTTAACACAAGATGCATTGTTACTTCTGGCTTTATCAACTTTCTGCCGACATCAGAACTGAAAATATTATGCTTCATGGATTTGTTTATAGATAAGAGATGGGATTGAAGAGGAAGAGATAAAAATTCGTAACCTTATAGGGTGTGAAGAGTAATCAAATTTGTTTATACTTGTGAGGAAGGTTGGAAGTCACATATTTCTATATTTCTTTTCTCTGTCTTTATTATATTTTTAATTTTCTTCCCCCCTCTTTTTCTTTGCAATTCTTACTTTTTCTATCTGTTATCACTTTTTTTTAAAAAAAATTATTAAGTATTTTGGATTGTTGGAAGAATTTCCCTAAGTTTCTTTCTTTCGAGGCGGGAAACAAACAAGGTAAATTGTTGGATAGGAGGTTGTTTTATTTGGTCCAAAAACAATACAAGGTTTGCTTTGTGGGCGACTGGCTGCAGACTGGCCCATCAGTAAGATTTTTATAGGATTTCTGAACCCTTTGTGAAGGAAATGCAAGCTTGATGTATGATTTTATGACTGGAACAGGAGATATGGACGTAATATATGTTTTTATGGCTGGAGAAAGAAAAAAAATAGGAAACACATGGATCTTTAGAGTTAGAGGAAATATTCTTCTAGTTATTTCAGAAAATAACTGATAATCAGAAAAAAAAAATCCAGGTAAATGGATCTTCCTGATTGACCCCCATGGCTCAAGAAAAACATAGACTTAGATGCAAAATGTCTTTCAAATATAGGTTGATTCTTGTGCTTAGATTCCTCCCTGTCAGCATTCTATTGTCTTTAGGGAAACATTGCATTGTATGAATGGAGCAGCAGTGCGATTCAGCCAGTTCTATCTGGTTCAGGCGAACTGGTAGCAGCCGCAGTGGGAGGCTCCGCCCACCTGCCCAGATGCCATCACGTCATGTTTTTGACGGTCTAAGCATGTGCAGAAGGTCCTGTGCATGCACGGAGATGGCACATGTGCTCACATTTGTGAACCGGTAGTGAAGAATGCCACCCCTAGAATGGAGACAGGGTTTTTTTCTGATTTTAGATAAGAAGGCTGTTAAAAGGCAGAGGAGGAGGAAGATCAGAGGCCTTTTAAACTTTTATCAAGGTGTTACTTGATATAAGAAATAATTAACTCTTGAAGCTGACAACTATCCATCTAGACACATATTAAAGCATCTTAGATGGATAGTTGTCAGCTTCAAGAGTTGGACAGCCCACCATTCTTCTGGTAATTAATTATACTGTCAAATTGCTCTTACTGCTAATAATCCCCCCCCCTAACATTTGATCAGACTTTGCCTTCCTATAATTTAATCTATTATTTTGTGATTTTTACTTTATAGTGCGAGAGAACAGGCATTATTCTTTCTCTACTTTCCATTATTAACGATTTATATTTTCTTCAACTCATTATTCATTTTCTTTCCACGTATTTTAAAAAAAAACCATTGCAAAATGTGGAAATATTGGCTCAGCCTTCCATCCGTCCAAGGTTGGTAAAAGGGGGACCCAGATGGGGATTTTGTAGTAACCTTCCCCTGGAGTGGGGAGGGAATGGAGATTTTACAGTAAAGGAGCCTCATAACAGGGAAGAAATATAACAGTTGTCAGGCATTTTTCCAAGGATTTGTCTCTACTGTAGATTTTCTGAAATGTTCTTTCTTTTGCAACAAGGTTTTTTTTTAGAAAACATGAAAAAACAGTACCATTTTCTTAATGTTGTGTCAGCACTGTCTATGTGTGTGCATGCGTGTGTTTGTGTGTTTGTGTGTGTATGTGTATGTCTGCATCTATGTGTGTATGTGCTTGCTTGAGAAAAAGAAAAGAGGGAACGTTAGTTAATTCAAATTTAATTTATTTGGAAGGAGCCCTTCAAGACTGCCTCCTACGTTTGTTAGTTTATTTATTTATTTGGTTTATTGCCTCACAGATGTGCTCGTTAGGCGACAATAGAAGCATGCTTTCATATTTAATGGCACTGAAAATAAGTGTATCTCAGGTCAAAAGTATTTACCACGATAGAAATGAAGCCCTGTAGGGCCTCTGCCATCCATGTTGGAAATAAGAAAAATCTATAGGTTGTTCTTTACAGTTAATTAAGCATCAACAAGTGTACTTTTTCCTCAAGAAAATCAATTTTCATGCCCTATCAAAAGCTGTTCAGCAACATATTCCTCCCCCTCTATGTTGGCAATAGTTAGGAATGGGGAAAGGAAGGGGAAAAATGTTCACATAAATAGTCCATTTATTGATTTTATTTTATTAAATTTATACCCCGCCCTTCTCCTTGTTAGGACCCAGGGCGGCGCACAGGCATTATTAAAACCACAAAATACAATAAATATCAGTTAAAATATATTAAATTAGATTAACCCGTGCAAAACCCATGTTAAAACCTTCCCAAATTATAATTTATATTTTAAAAAGTCAGAAACGGGGGGCTATCCTAGGCCGGCTTGCTGAAAAAAAAACATCTTAAGACGTTAGCGGAAGAGGCGGAGGTCCGAGATAGTGCGAAGGTCGGGGGGTAGGTCGTTCCACAGGGCCGGGCCCGCCACAGAGAAGGCCCTTCCCCTGGGTGTCGCCAACCGGCATTGCCTCGCTGACGGCACCCGGAGAAGACCCTCTCTGTGGGAGCGGAGCGGACAAAGGGATGTATGGGGCAGGAGGCGGTCTCGTATATAGCTAGGCCCCGAGCCATGGAGCGATTTAAAGATGGCCGTCAATACCTTGAAGCGCACTCGAAAGGCCACAGGCAGCCAGTGCAGCTCGCGCAGGAGAGCTGTTACGTGGGTTTGCCTTGAGGCACCCATAATCACCCGCGCGGCCGCATTCTGTATTAACTGTAGCTTTCGAGTGCACCTCAAGGGGAGCCCCATGTAGAGAGCGTTACAGTAATTTAAAAAAAGACTCTCATGCTTTGGAATACTTTTCTTGGGTAATAATGAATGAGGCAGTTTAAATACTCTTAGGTGCCTAACTTTTTCGTTTCTGCAAGAATCATTGATTTAATTTCCTAATGACAGAAGAGTTAAGTAATAAGTTTGGGAAAGAAATGCAAGCAACCATGTGAATCCATGTGCCAAATTGATATTTCAGTAGCTCTGATAACTTATTAGGGCAATGACCATGGGACATCATAGACTGGGGTAATAAATCTTCAGTTGACTAAGTTCATAATTCTCATTTCAAATCACTTTTGTCTCACCAAGTGTCAGTTTTGTTGCCTTGTTCTTTTCTGGCCTTTAATACGATCAGACTAAACTAATAATATTAATATTCCAGCCAAGAAGAAAAATGACCATTCATGAAACAGGAGATATATACATTTGATAAAAGAGAGGGGGAAAAAATCTTTCTGATGAATGAAGACATTCAATGTAAGGCAGTAAATATATTATTGATGAGGTGCTTCTAACTTGGATATGTTGGGATTTTAGACCAGGGATTTATTTTTTCTACTGTCTGTGAAGATAAACATCATATTATCAGATTTCTTCCTCCTTGTTCCAAATTATTGGTGACTATAAGTGGAAGATATGAAACTTAATGCTTATCCCAGGGAGCATTGTGCAATAGGAAACTAGTTCCAATCTCCAGATGTCCTTCAATTCTCAGGTAGCAAAGTTAATTTCAGGGAAATGTGGGCGATCTAGTTCATCAGTTCTGGGATATTATCCAGATATTA
Source organism: Rhabdophis nuchalis (assembly GCA_039707465.1). Taxonomy (NCBI): domain Eukaryota; kingdom Metazoa; phylum Chordata; class Lepidosauria; order Squamata; family Natricidae; genus Rhabdophis; species Rhabdophis nuchalis. The sequence continues at coordinate 16,892,246 of CM077656.1, forward strand.
ACAGTGGAGGCTGAGAAACTATTAGGATATCTCCTAGGCCCTGCAGCAAATACCAATTCTTTTAATAGCTGTGAAGAACAATTTAGAGAACTGTCTTAATATTAAACATTAAAATCATATCAGAACTGTATTCTTCATTTTTATATCCATCGTTCTCCTTCAATTTTGCAGAGAAATGTTGTGTTGGCTTGTTATTTTTCCAAAGAGGACAGGTGGCAACATTTTCATGGATGAGGTCTTTTACATTTATTTCCACGGCCAAGATGTTTCTCTGAGTTTCTGACTTTTCTCAAATGCTCTGGAGCAGCAGTTGACATTAAATATAAGAAGGCCAGAGGTGGTATTCAGTTGGGTCAGTCTGGTTCACCCAAACCAGTAGTGGAAATTGCGGGTGGGTCCGCCCACCTGCCCACCTGTCCACCCACCCCGGCTCTAGGCTATCCTATTTAAGCACGTTTTTGAGGTGGGCTGCATGCATGGAAGGCATGCCATGAGCAAAACGCATGCGCCGAAGGCCGAGCACATATGCAGAATGGGTGCGTGCCAGTGGTGGGTTTCAAATTTTTTTAGAACCTACTCTGTAGGTGTGGCCTATTTTGTGGGCGTGGCTTGGCAGTCATGTGACAGGGTGGGAGTGGCCACCTTTTAAAATGTGGTGAAACTCATTTAACAACGCTCTTGCTTAGCAACCAAAATTTTGGACTCAATTGTGATGATAAATTCATTCTTTCTTTCTTTCTTTCTTTCTTTCTTTCTTTCTTTCTTTCTTTCTTTCTTTCTTTCTTTCTTTCTTTCTTCCTTCCTTTCCTTTCCTTCCCGTTGGGTCACTGGCAGCGGCGGGCCAGATTTACTTCCAGGTACGCCGGTGGAACCCCCTCTCACCGGTTCTCTAAATTTCACCAACCGGCTCTCGCGAGTAGGTGCGAGCCTGCAGAAACCCACCACTGGTGCATGCGCAAAGCGAGCAGGCAGGTGTAGGACGAACCGGTGATAACAAAATGTGAAACCCACCACCGAAGAAGACTCTTCATGGGACTTTTCCGTTCTTGAAGATAAGGCAAGTAGACAACTGCTGAGAAATGGAAAGAAAGGTAATAAAACAAAGAAGTGTGTCCACTGTCATTTTAAAATAATAGGGCAAGCTCAGAATAGCAGCTCAAAGCCATTCTAAAACAGTATTTTTCAAGCTGGCAATTTTAAGACGTGTGAGCTTCAAATTCCAGAATTCCCTAGTCTGTTTTAAAAGTTGGAAAAAACACTGTTCCAAAGTATCCGGGACCTAGTTATCTGCGGGATTCTGCCCCATACATCCCTGCGGCCGATCCGCTCCCACAAAGAGGGACTTCTTCGGGTGCCGTCCACTAGGCTATGGCAGCGGGTGACGCCCAGGGGAAGGGCCTTCTCTGTGGCGGGCTCGACCCTCTGGAATGACCTTCCCCCCGAAATTAGAACAACTACGGACCTCCGCTCCTTCCGTCAAAAACTCAAAACACACTTTTTCTGCTTGGCCGGCCTAGGTTAGGCTCCCGTCTTTTGATAGGGTTTTAGGGGTTTTAGTGTAATTTAATTTAGGGGATTTTAGCGCAGGGACAATTGTTTAATTCGTTTCTTAACTATTTATTTTTTCTATGTATTTTATATTGGTTTTTATTCCCTGTGCACCGCTCCGAGTCCCTTCGGGGAGAGGAGGCGGTATATAAATAAATTTTTTATTATTATTATTATTATTATTATTATTATTATTATTATTATTATTATTATTATTATTATTATTATTATTATTATTATTATTATTATTATTATTATTATTATTATTATTATTATTATTATTATTATTATTATTATTATTATCCAGAGTGCATGATAAAAAAAAAGGGACCTTCCTTTGGATTTTTGGACGCTTTTAGAATCTTCTTCTTCCAAGCGAATTCCCACAAGTGCAGGGTATATTTTTTGTATCATTGAACGCCACTTTGCATGGTCAGCTGTGTCTCCAGGGCACAGGCCCGTGGCTTGCATATCTTTGTTGATAGTGTCTTGCCATTTCTGTTTTGGGCACCTGCGGGGTTGCCAGCCATTGACTTCTAGTCTTGGCAATAGTGGAAGGTGCTGCTCTCTGGATATGTCCATACCAGTGGAGCCAGCTTTCTCTCATCTTCTCTATAATTGGTGCCACACCAAAATTTTGTTGAATGGTGTCATTTGTTCGAAGAATAGTTTTTTTTATTTTTTCCCATTTCAAAATCATTCATTGATATACATTCTTATAAATGCTATTTAACATTTATCTATTCATCATTAATATCTATAGACATTCTTACATATATACTGTATAATACAGTTTGAATCACTTTCTTGCCACCCCTTGTCTCCATCTTATTTTTGCAACAGCCTTACTCCTATCTTCTCAAGCTCTCTTCTCTGCGGGATCGGATTCTCATATGGTCTCGTCCTTACATCATATGGTCTCGTCCTTAGTCCCATGATCCTCCCTCCTACTATGACTTTAAGTTTTCATTGTGGATATCAGCTCCTGAAAGCAGAAATTCACATGGACCCATTTTTTTCTGTACTATGTCTCTATCAGCAATATAATATATTTCTATCTGTAGGATGTATATTGTTGCTGTTTTTTCAAGTGTTTATCCTACATGTGATCCAGTGTGCACTTCCTTTTGCACTGCTAGTTCTTACATCAAAGCTTCTTTTTTTTTTGTTTGAAAAAGTTTTATTGGTTTTAACAATTTATAGCAGGAAAGGGGTAAATAAGGTATTAGATAATATTTTGGAGCTTCCATATCGGGTTAGATGACCGCCTCCGAGTCTTCATACATATTCCATTAAGAAAATAATAAAAGGAAGGGGTACATACATTTTAAAATCATAAATTTTCATATTATTTTATACATTCAATTGGTTTGTACTGTTGACATCCGTACAGGAATTACCATCATATATATATATATATATATATATATATATATATATATATATATATATATATATATATATATATATATATATATATATATATATATATATATATATATATATATATATAACAAATTATTTTTGCGATCTGAGCCTCTTTGCTATAGTCTCTTCCTCCTCCCCCCCACCAGCAGGCGGACCTGTGGTCCCTCCCATTCCCATCTCATCGTCATGCAGGATTGAGGAGTATTTTTTAAGAAAATTCTGCGCCTCTTCAACTGTTTTGATTCTAACTCTTCCTCCCTCCCAGAATACCAGCATCCCTTCCGGCATCAACCACTTGAACCACACCCCCTTTTTGAATAATTTTTTTGTTAAGAAGGAATAATTCCTTCTTATATCTCGTATTTTCTTTGGCTACATCAAAGCTTCTTGATGCATGATTTAATGAGGGGTGTGTGTGTGTGTGTATGCATTTTAAACAGCTGGCTTGTTACAGAGTCTAATGCTGCCTTGTGTTAAGAGAAAGTGATCTAAGGTCATTCCTTTGCACCCCCATGCTTAAAGGAGAACTAGAACCTAAGTCTCCCCACTCTTACTCCAGCATCTTAACCTCTATACCACCCAGGATCTCACTGTACTCTATGTAATCATATTTCACTTTAGCTTTGGAAGGTTACAAAACAAACGGCTTTGGAAATTCTGCAATATAATAAGATTCCAGTTCATTTTATGCCCTTGATGTTGCTGCCTTAGAAGTGATATTTTTAGCTTCCAAGTTCATAAGAACGTGTGAAGTGGACTGAGTGGTTTACAAAGGTCAAGGAGACATGAAATTGAATTCCCACTGAGCCACCTCACTTCTTAACCTGGGTTAAGTCACCATCTATTAGTCTACCCACCTTTTCAGTATGGTAAAGCTAAAATTTATGGGAAGGCAATTGAGTTATTTGGAGAAAATATGGCACACATTTTTAAGCCATATGGGGCTTGAGAAAAAAACATGGTGCTTCACAGGAACAATAGAAAAAGTAAATATTTCCTGTGGCCCATTATTTCAAAATTTAACATCTAACTATCTTGACAATGGTTTGAAAACACAAACATCGTTGTTTAAAAAAATGGCTCTCAGGAAAGCATTGCTTTTACGAGAAACACCATAATAATAAGATTCAAATAAGCAGATTCACTTTTCTTTGGTAAGATCATGTACAAAATAGCTGCTGAAACCACTAGAAGAAATGTGTGGAAAAGTATGTTTTGGTAGTGTTTATTTAAATATTCAGCAGGCTCTAGCTGCTGGGTTGTTCGGGTTTTTTTTGACCTTTAAATCAGTCTTAACTCCTGGTGACTGTCTGAACTAGTCTCTGAAGTTTTTTGCGGCGAAATTATCATAAGTGATTTGTCATAGCCTCCTTCCAAGAGCTAAGATACAATAACTGGCCCAAAGTCCTAAGACAGGATTAGAACTCAAAGACTTCTGTCTGTCTGTCTGTCTGTCTGTCTGTCTGTCTGCTTATTTATCTATCTATTATTTATCATTATATCTATCTATCTATCATCTATCTATCTATCTATCTATCTATCTATCTATCTATCTATCTATCTATCTATCTATCTATCTATCTATCTATCTCTATCTATTATTTATCATTATATCTATCTATCTATCTATCTATCTATCTATCTATCTATCTATCTATCTATCTATCTATCTATCTATCTATCTATCTATCTATCTCTATCTATTATTTATCATTATATCTATCTATCTATCTATCTATCTATCTATCTATCTATCTATCTATCTATCTATCTATCTATCTATCTATCTATCTATCTATCTATCTATCTAATATTTACCTGCTATCTACCATCTATCAATCATCTATCTCTCTATCTATCTCTAGATTAAAACTCAAATGACTGCATACAAACATTTGTGTCTATTTATTGCTTATTGTGAAATTATTATTCTGAACAACACTGTACAACTATATTATTTACATTATCCATACAGTATTGCACAAAGTATCTGTACATGGCAGAAACAGAGGTTCTTTCAGATTTAATTATCCAGCCCAAGTTTTTTTTTATTTCTTTATTTTCTTTGCTTTCTGATAATGAAGAATGGTGGGTATAGTTATCTGTCCCTCGGCATAATAATTAAGGGCATAACAACTTTAAGTAATTGAATATAGGTTCTCTGTTGTTTTGAAAATGCCTTTTGTTTCCCACTCCTTGGGCTTTAATGGAGATGTGATTGTTAGGCTTTCAATAAGTCATCAACACAGAAAAGAGAAGCTGGGATGAGGCTGCTGCTGGCAACATCATAGGATTTCTCTTTTTATAGTTCTATCTTTCATCTCAGGCTGATGTGACAGGGTTTATTATGATCTGTGTGCAACACTCTCCTAGCATCTGCGGTAACGGCAGTCAAAGCCAGTCATTCGTTTCATTTCCAGGATGCGGGATGGCGTGGGAAGTAGTCAGCTGATGAAGAATGGAACTGTGCACACCGTAAGTGGCTTATTATCTCACAGCAGTTTGTGTTACTCATGAATTGTCTGTTTTTGCAATGGAGAAGTCGCTTTTGGACCAGGTTATGCCATTCAATTCTCTTTGGCAACTTGCACCTGTCAAATGTGATTCACATGTATATATTACAGGATAGTATATTACTAATGTGTCTTTTTAAAAAACAACAACAACAGGAATTTAGTGTAGGTTTGAAGTATGTAAGAAACCCATGTGGTATTGATCCTTCTTTCTCAGTTTGGCTGTGTTGAAAAGTTCATTCAGAGCAGAAAGAAAACTGAGACAATAATGTCTCAGTCATGTTTTCTAGAACTCTCAGGGTGGTTTTATCCTCCTTATGTGCCTAAGACAGTAACAGAGGTGGGTTCCGGATCGGGCGGAATGAGTAGTGGCGGTGGTAGGAGGCTCTGCCCCCTCACCCAGACGCTTCTGCCCACGAGCATGAGCTCATGCATGAGTGAACTGGTTTTAAAAAATGGAAACCCACCACTGGACAGAAAGCATGCACAAGTATGATAATCTTACTGTTTGTTTTGTTTGTTTGTTAAAAGTTTCATAGCAAATAAAATTGGACTTGATCACATAGTTCATTTACAACAAGTGGATATTTATCATATGTAAAATCAGCACTACTGAATGAGTTGGATAAAAATTGTAATCAGAGTATCAATTATCTTGGATTTAATATATATCTCACTGATGACATTTCAGTCCTTTGTTTACTGTTGGTTATATACGTGTGTGTGTGTGTGTGTGTGTGTGTATGTGTGTGTGTGTGTGTGTTGGGTTTTTTGAGCTGATCAATAAATAAATCAGGGAGACTAGGATAGATCTATTTCGAGCTATTTAGCTCTCATCAGTTAGCCATACCCTTACTGGGATTCGAACCAGGGGAGTATTACATGTGAGGCAGTTGTAAATGCCACCAGACCACTGGTTCTACCCTGATCAGCTGATATAGGGGGAATAAGTATATGCTTGTGTCACAACACCCTGGTAAGCCCCAATTAAGGGAGGAAGCAAACTGCTTTCCTTTTCTGCTTTTCGCCTCATCACCAGAGACCATCCAGACAGAAAGCTATTAGTTTCGTTTTGTGGGTGGGTGGGCCTTCTGCAGCACCATACCAGAATGGTACCTGGTGCTCTCAGCAGGCACCGGTACACGTACCAGTCGTATCCCACCACCGGCTCAAACAGGACCTCTACCCTTGCTTGGTCAGATTCACTTTTCACCATTGTCCTCTGGCATTCCAAGTATTGCTTTCGCTGCTTCATCTTCATTTTCTTCATGTCCCAATGGGTCTCATGTGTAAGGTTTTATTTATGGATCAGCCCTACTGCTATGCAATTTTCTCCCATGTAATCTTCATTTTAAGAGTGGATCCCTTTATGGATTTGTTTCATGCTAACAGTGAATTGTGTTATCTCCTCTCCCAATCTTCCTCTTTTTATCCTAAGCCAGTGATGGTGAACCTATGGCACGGGTGCCACAGGTGGCACATGGAGCCATTTGTTAGGGCACGCGAGGCATTGCCCTGTCAGCTCCAGCGCACATATCCAGCTGACTTTGGCCTTCTTTTGAGGCTGTTATTCGCCCTCTGGAGGCTTCCCTGAAGGATCATGAGGGCTGGAGACTCCAGAAGGATCCTGAGGGCGAAAAATGACCCTACGAGCAAACCAGAGGGGGAAAGCACGCACATGTGTGGCTCACCCATGCATGACCCCCCCCTGCGCTCCCCCCACTTTTGGCACGTGAGCCAAAAAAGGTTCGCCACCACTGTCCTAAGCATTTTTAACTTTAACTCCACAGCTCAATCTAATAGGTAGTATTGGGAGTCAGATATCTGGTGAAGTCACTCAAGACATTAATTGTTCTGTTTCCATTCTTGGAAAATTGTTTCACTTCCATTCACTGTTGGATAAGATTAGGGTTTTTTCAAGAGTTTGTAAAGACTAGATCCAGGGCTGGAATTCCTGAAAATTGCCCAGAAACTATGGTCAAGGATGATTGATGATGATGATGAAGAAGATGATGATGATGATGATGATGTTGATGATGATGATGTACACAGTGTTACAGCTGCCAATTCTTTGATTCTTCCCAAGATCTTAGGATGTTGCAATGTATTCATGTAGTGTATGTGTGGACTGTGGCCTTTTATAATTATTACTATTATTAGTCCGCTTCTCAAAATAAATTGGTTTCATTATTATGTCCTAGATTAATATGCAGACTACAAGGCAGTCACCACATGGGTTTTTCATTTCTTTGCCTTTGGTTTTGCCCTTTTCTCAAAAACCTATTTTAGGTGAGAGAGAAAAAGGAAGACAAAGGTATACAAACATGTAATTATGTGAAATTTCTGTGATAATTAGCATTTAGAAAGAAGTGATTGCCATTTTTTTGGTAATAAATTGAAAATTACTAGTCCAACAAGTTGGTTTGTGTAATATTTTCTTTTTTTTCTACGTTGTATCATAAACAAAGCCTTGATGAAACAATGATCGCAGATTCTTCACGAAGTTTATGTTCTGTAACGGTGGCACCATCATTATCTCTTGGGAATATACAAGGGCAACTGCAAGAATTGAAATGAAGAAGCGGAGAGCACCACCCCTACCAGTTATTCCATCCTTTTCTATTGGGAAAGCTGAGAGAGAAGAAAAAATGCCAAGTGCGATTCCTCAAAGTTCATTGCAACAAGAAACAAAAAAGAAAAAGAGACGTGCTCCTCTTCCGCCAACTCCTAAAATGCCAAACAGATTTGAAGAAATGGATAATAAAAGACAAAGTACAATCGATCCTTTTCAACTGTCATTTGTCGGCCATTTTATTTCAACTGTCATTTGTCGGCCTTTTCATTTGCCTGGAGAGAGATTCCTATTGTGGCTATCACTGCTTTCTGTATTCCACCTGGCGCTCAAACCAATTTCATTGTAATTTTATTATTACAATGACAATAAAGATTATTATTATTATTATTATTATTATTATTATTATTATTATTATTATTATTATTATTATTATTATTCCTTGATAAACCTAGGTTTATCTGGGAATAGATCCAGATGAAGTGTACTTCTCAAACTAGAAGTGTACACAAGGGGAGTCAAAAATGCAAGATGCTAGTCACAGCATCTGGGCTGAATCCCTACCAACCTGTACATATTTTGATGTACCAAAAATAGGTTTTGGTTGTAATGCTATTCCTCTCATCTTGGAGATTTTGACATTCCATTCCAAGGATCCTTGCATCGTTGAGCTATTTCAAGCAACTATCATTAATCCACATGTCTATTTGGAAGAATGATTCTGTTCTAACCGAGACTTCCCAAGAGCATGAAGCAAACTCCTTGTCCCAACAAAAAACCCTTTTATTAATTAATCAGAACCTTCCCCAGACTCCAGGACTGGCCCATGTTCCTCCCCAACCTCCTCGCTGTCCAAATATGCTGCCAGCACTACTGGCTGCTGTTGGGACACAACAGATTCATTTTTCTGTACCATCACCTGTGAACAGTTATATATTTACAATAAGTAAATTTTACAATAAATCTGATTGAAAATCTGCAAGTGCATGTAGTCCTTGACATATGACCACGGTTGCATTAACAGAAGGAGTAAATCAAGATCACGTGAGGCACTAATACCACTCTATAAAGCCTTAGTAAGACCACATTTAGAATATTGAATCTAGTTGTGGTCACCACATCATAAAAAAATCTTGAGACTCTAGAAGGAATACAGAGAAGAGAAACGAAGATTATTAGGGTATTGGAGGCTATGAGCATATGAGCATATGTGGAATGGTGGTAAGAACTGGGCATGGCTAGTCTAGTGAAGAGAAGGACCAGGTGTGACATGATAGTTGTGTTTCAATATTTGAGGGGCTGTCATAGAGAGGATGGGGGTCAAGCTGTTTCCCAAAGCACCTGAAGGTCAGACAAGGAATAATGGATGGAAAATGATCAAGGGGAGATTCAACCTAGAAATAAGGAGACATTTTTTTGACAATGAGAGGAATCAACCAAAGGAACAGCTTGCCTTTGGAAGTTGTGGGAGCTTCATCACTGGAGACTTTCAAGAAGAGACTGGACAGCCATCTGTCAACAATGGTATAGGGTCGTATAGGGTCTTCTGATAGATAAAACTTTATTGCAGTCATGGACCAGAAAACAAGATAAACAAATCTCATGGGGATATACAGCCAAGCCCCACTGAAGGGTGGGAGACAACAGGCAAAATCGATGACAAAGATTATGCTGTCGACCGTACCATCTAACTGTTATGGAAATTTAAATCTATGCTTTAGTTCAAATTGAGCATGAATGGTAGATACCAGGTAAAGGTTAACGTGAGATCTACATATCAGCACCTGATGCGGCCATCAAGTGGTACGCTGCAAACTGTCAGCACAACTGGCCTCAGCCAGTGGGACCAACCCAACCTTTCCCACGGTTCTTATGTGCCAAGACTGCAGCAAAATTTTTTGCAACCTTCAGTGTGGTCCTCGAGTCAGTGTCCTGGAGTAAAAGGCAAAGACTATGATTTCCAGTTAGTCCAGGAAATCTTTGGCAAATAGGGGAAATACGTAAGTTGCAGTCTTTCCTCCTGGTAGTAGGAGCATGTGAATACAATGTGAACTAGCGATTCCAGGGATCGACCGTCACATGAACAGTGGGTGGGCTTTACACCCTCCGAAAGTCTGCTATAAAGGGTCTTTCTGCTTGAACAAGGTGTTGGATTCCTCCAACTATTCTGTTCCATTCCGTGCTATTCCATTCTATTCCTTCTGTGCATTGCAATATCTAAGTTAACAAAACTTATTCAAGGTAGCTGGTTCTCAGAAGCAACTTATCACCACTCGAGTTGGTCTTCTTGACAGCTACTGTCTGAGCTGTCTGAGCTGGAGTCCCTAACATTTTACATACCTTCCTTTTATGTTCAGTGTTGGCCCTTTCTGAGATCTTTCCTGCAGACCAGGTTTGATATTTTTTTTTTACAGCAATGTATTCCAGAAGAACAATTTATACATTCAGTGAACTTGTAAGGGAAGAAAAGCTTTTCCATAATATACATTTTGAGTAGCCCTGGAACACAGGAAATAAATCACGTCAGTTTTCTCATCAGTGGTTGAGAAGCAGAAATGTCAGAAATGGGAATTATTGTTATACTAGCAGATCCTTAGGGTTCAAAAATAGGAATTTGGATGCAGCGAGTAATATTTTCCTCTGGGAACTGAAAGTATCCAAAAGCAAAGATATTTGGAACATGTCCAGGATATATAAAAAAGGCTTGTTGCAAAGAGGAGGGTCACTCCCTGAGTGTTCAGCAGAAGGAGCAGATGTTGCTACTAAACTGATGCTTGTTGTTGTCAGTAGAAGCCTTATGGGGAAACATGTAGATGGATATTGATGTATGAAACTTTGGCAAAGTCACAGATCTTTGGCTACTTTTGTTTACAGCAAGTCCTTGTCAGCAAACTAAATTGTGATGCTGGAAAGAATGAGATGCTGCTAGCAAAGGTCTCTTAAAACTATATCATAGGATGTCTCTCTGTCTGTCGGTCTGTCTGTCTGTCTGTCTGTCTATCCATCCATCCGTCCGTCCATCCATCCATTTTGCAAAGGTTGGAGACCCCTGCCCTTAGGGACTTCTTAAGAAATGCACAAGTGGATGGATGGATGCATCCATCCACTTGTGCATTTCTTAAGAGGTCTCTAAGGGCAGGGGTCTCCAACCGTTTGCAACTTTAAGTCTGAAGGACTTCAGCTCCCAGACTTCTCCAGCCAGCTTTGCTGGCTGGAGAATTCTGGGAGCTGAAGTCCTCAGACTTAAAGTTGCAAACGGTTGGAGACCCCTGCCTAAGGGGACGTGCATAAGCACACCAGCGTGCCTACCATCCCTGTCCTACGGTCCCCATTTATATGTCCTCTTTTTATGTGTTTATGGCTATGTTTTGCTTATTTAATATCATTTATTTGCGCCATTTTTTTCATGTGTTTTCATACTTGCTTCCTTGTACTTGTTGACAAATAAATAAATAAATGTACAAGATTTACATATTAGGACACGAACCTGACCTAACCTTTCTGCTACATTTTCTTTTCACATGTCTGGATTTTATTTTTACAGGCAGAAGCATTTCCTCCTTTGAGTCTTTCTAAAGCAACGGAGATCTTTCGACACTAGACGTCAGAAAAAAAGTTCTCTTTAAAAAGAGGTGATCGGTTTTTCAGGAATATTCAGGGTGAACCTGACTGACCCATGGGCTTCTGGTAGGAGCTAAGAGGACATCATGTTCTTCATAAAATTATTGAAGAAATGATACTATGGCTATCTGCAAGATCGCCTCCTGCTACCAAATACCTCCCACTGACCAGTCCGCTCCCACAGAGAGGGCCTCCTCAGGGTGCCATCAGCCAGGCAATGTCGGCTGGTGACCCCCAGGGGGAGAGCCTTCTCTGTGGCAGCTCCTGCCCTCTGGAATGACCTCCCCCCTGAATTACGCACGATCACTGACCTTTGTCTCTTCCGTCGGGCTTTGAAGACCCACTTATTTCGAGCGGCCGACCTGGCATAGTTTTTAATCTGGCATACTTTTAAAAGTTTTAGTTTTATATGGTTTTAGTAGGGATTTTAATAGGTTTTAGACAGGCTACTCATTATCTAATGTATTTTAATAGGTTTTTAATTGTTTTCTATGTTTTATTCGTGATTTTACTGCTGCCTGTACACCGCCCTGAGTCCCGGAAGGGAGAAGGGCGGTATAGAAATTAAAATATTATAATTAGGTAATTTGACTCAGTTGTCTCATTTATATGATGGTGCCCTGAAGGATGATTATCATTTGTCTCTTCATCTTCTTATAGATAACCATTCCAGTCTCTAAATCAGATAATAATAATAATCTTTACTGTCATTGTAATAATATTGTAATAAAATTACAATGAAATTGGTTTGAGCGCCGTGCCAACACCTGCACCAGGTGGGATACAGACAGCAGTGACAGCCACAACAGGAATCTCTCCAGGCAAACGAAAAGGCCGACAAATGACTGTTGAAACAAAATGGCTGACAAATGACAGTTGAAAAGGATCAACTGTACTCTGTCTCTTGTTATCCATCTCTTCAAATCTGCCCGGCATTCCAGGAGCTGGTGGAAGAGGAGCACGTCTCTTTTTCTTCTTTCTTTTACAGTAGGTTCAGAGCGAGTTTTGATGGAAAAGTCTGCTGTGACACCAGGAGCTCAAAGCCGCTGCGCCTAAGCGCGCCGCCATCTTGGATCATCATAGTCAGAAGTAACCATAATCTTAATGGTTTTATGCAACCAAGAAATAGCAGATATTTCTCCAGGGCCTCCACCTGGCCCTAGGGATATGCAATTCAAGATCTTATTGGTCTGACTTATGATTTATTTTCCTGATTGTTTTTTAAAGGGTAAGATCCACACTCCTTTATTACTATTCTGCCTGTTATAAATCCAGGTGTTGTTTTTTAAAAAAAAATCTTACTGGATTTACCTTCCAGCCATTTTCACTGACTCATCCAGAATTTGTGTGGCTCCACTTAACTCTCAAGTTTAAAATAGGCTGGCATTTCTGCATTGTCTTTTTAGCAGTCCCCCTTTCCGATTTGCATTTCATCACATTTAATGGATGAATGGCAGTGTGTTGGTGAATTAAGGCTTGCTAGGTTAAGGAGTTTGTTCACCAGATTTCAAATCTCTGGTGAACAGCTTGCTGCAGCTCCACAAATCATGTTGTCAAAACAAATTGCACAGTTAAAATATACCTTTACAAGTGTGCTTCCAAGTAGGTAGTATAAACGGTAATTGAAAAACCCAGAGTTTGTATTAAGAATTGGCAGGTAAAGGGAGAAAGTAGCCAAATAAGAAGGGGCTGTAGGAAAATACTGAGCAAAATAAAGATCTAAATCATTATAAATGCATAATTATATTTGTATAATTCCCAATGTGTAATTGCATAATAGGAGAACAGTTCAAAAAAAATTAAGGATATAGAAGCACAAAATGATACAGCTATCCTTAGTAAGGTGGGTAACTTGAAGTGGCTGAACAAATGCAAACATACTTTTCAAGTAGGGAGTATTCTGACTCCCTCCTTAACACGACTAATCACTAAACTGACTGATACTTGGCAGTTTTCCCGGACTGACCTCGACTAGACTTGACACACACGAAAGCTTTGACTCTTCAGATGATATGTTGTTTGCTGCAAACCTACTCTTCACAGAGGATTTCTTTTAAAGCCTCTTGGGAGGGGCCGGTCAATTAGGCAGCTGATACTCATTACCTCCTCCGGTTGCGTCTCTCTTCTAATTGATGCTGCCTTCTCTTGATCCTTCTTAGCCTGACATCAGGGACAAACTGGGTTTGATCCTCACCACTACTCCAAGCCCCAGGTGCCTCCTGATGCCTAGCCAGGCTCTCTGCTCTCTCACTCTCAGCCTCCTCCTCTAGAGCAGACTCATAGGACTCCTCACTAGAGGAATCCATCAGCAGCTCATCCGGAGCCGACTGGACCACAACAGGCCGCTATTTGAAGTTACAACTGCCAAAAAATCTTAGGGAGATACAGTATTTATGCAAGCGAGATTTGAACAGCTTGACATAATGGGCAGATATGGGAGATTCCATTCTGTACCCCACAATGAGCCTCTCTGCATTTGCAGAATGGCAGAGGTAGAAGACCGGGCTCACATCTTTTTTGATTGTTGCTTGTATAAGGGGGTGAGAGACAGGTACCTTGGTCTATATACCAAACGAAGGACCCATTGGGATCCCCATATCAAAGCAACTTCCCTTATGTGGGGCCAGAACCTGAAAACAACATTTAACACCGCACAGTCCTTAAACAAAATGGTTTGGTTGAGATCTGCATACATGGGACTGATTGGGGTAGATCGTAAGGGTGACACCAAAATATAATTTTATGTCATTTTATTCTCTTTTACATATTTATGTATTAAATTATATTGTATCTTATCCTATAACTATTGTCTTTTACCCTACTCTTATTTTAAACTGTTCATATAGGATTTTACTGGTGATATGTGTTTGAACCTTGTGCTTTGATATGGCCTATAGATTAATCAATGAAGTTTATTATAATTATTATAAATGTATAAGTATTATTATTTTTTATTCATTGCAAATTGCGGCACAAAAACAGAGGTGTTGTCACATAATGCAAACTTTCAGAACCAAAGGCAAAGGAAAGTTACACGAACTTCTAGTCACAGCAAAATTGCAATATATGCATTATGTGATTTGCATTAACCTTAGCTCGCCTGTTGTATTCAACCCTTTTATTGCTCTCCAATGGAAATGTTGTAATTACAGCAGGGGAAAACCAGTGGCCGAAAGGCAGCATTAATTGTATAAGGAAAACATTTGTTAATCAAACATATCATTCAAGGAGGGAGAATGGGACAAAGTGTATGTAATTCTGCTTCAGGAGACCAATGAAGTCTCGCTCCATGAGAAGCTATATAAAATTTAGAACTATTGCCATGGTCCATGTGTTCCTCCTAGACATACATCTTCAAAAATGCATCAGTGATGACTGCCCGGGCTTATTTGCATTAAACACTGAACACCCACTACTGACTCTGAAGGAGAGATTAATGTCATAGAGCGATTTAAAAGCCCAGAACCAGACACAAAAACAACAGAAACACTGAGAAGAAATATCACTTCTTTCTCTGATCCAAGTCTGAAGATAAAAAGCGTATGGTTGGTCGCACAATATCGTTATGGTTGATCGCACAGTCAGCAGATGTTTAGGCTGGATTTGGCATATTTACCTGTTCACAGCAATGTGAAGTCGCAGCTGCCAGTTCTCGAGCTGCTGTTGTTGACCTTTGTATGCATCAATTTCTTCCTCAGAACCTATAATGTCACACTATATCAGTATAGCATATGCGTGGATCCCAGTTGTGTGGCCTTTTGCAAGTGACAGATGGAAATTTCGTCACTCCACAGATAGTCTAAGGACCTGTCCAAGATTTTTGGGATAACACCTAATGTGCCGATGACCCACTAGAACCATCATGGCCAGTTTATGCCATAAGTTTTCAATTTTGATTTTTAGATCTTGATCCTTTCTGATCTCCAATTCGTTGTCTTCTAATATTCCCAGGAATTGCTACATCAATTATCCACACTTTCTTCTTTTCAACCACAGTTATATCTTCTGAGCCAACATGTTATCGTTCTCATTTTCTTTGTTTATGTCCTTGTTTATACTTATACCTGTTATCTCATACTTGTTTGATAAACTAAATAAACTAAAATAAAAACATATAAGATAGGCATTTGTCTGTTTGAATTCTAAAGTTCCAGAGTACAATACAATACAATAATACAATACAATAGCAGAGTTGGAAGGGACCTTGTAGGTCTTCTAGTCCAACCCCCTGCATAGGCAGGAACCTTATACCATTTCAGACAAATGGCTATCCAACATCTTCTTAAAGACTTCCAGGGTTGGGGCATTCACAACTTCTGCAGGCAAGCTGTTCCGGAGGTTAATTGTTCTAACTGTCAGGAAATTTCTCCTTAGTTCTAAGTTGCTTCTCTCCTTGATTAGTTTCCACCCATTGCTTCTTGTCCTGCCCCCAGGTGCCTTGGAGAAGAGTTTGACTCCCTCTTCTTTGTGGCACCCTCTGAGATATCGGAACACTGCTATCATGTCTCCCCTGGTCCTTCTTTTCATTAAACTATAGGGACAAAGTGTATGTAATTCTGCTTCAGGAGACCAATGAAGTCTCCTTTTCATTAGTACTTTAGCTTCTTCATTTTCTTTCGGTTTGCTATTTTCTGTGATCCCACCAGTTCTTGTTTACAGGAAACAGTATTCCTTACAGATCTTCTAATGTAGCATGCTGCTAGATTGTGTGTTATTAATTGTATTTAGTCTGTGTGATTCTCTTTTAGCAGTTAACCAGGTGGTCACTGTTTCTTCAGCTTCTTTGCAGAGGAAGCACTTGCTATCTGTTGCTGTCTATTCAGGTTGCATTTGATCTTAAGGCTTGGTTTTGTGCAGCCAGAATCAGTCAGTTAGTCGGTCAGTCTCCCTCCCTCCCTCCCTCCTTCTCTCTCTCTCTTTCTATTTTTCAAGAGCCACATCTCTTTTCTATTTTTCATTTGGTGTTTCCAGTATTCATGCAGACTAATTTAGTCTTTCCAGTGCTGAAGTCAACATTTTAAGTAAACACTATCACTTGTTTAAGGTGAACACCCACTTTTCAAGTTCTGGTTGCTGATTTGTGAATCAAGAATCCAAAGGCTACATATATTTGTGCATATTAATTATCCTTCCTTCATATAACGGAGTTGAATAAATCACCAAGAAGAAAGAGGCAAGGACAACCTTGTTGTTTTCCTCTTACGTATCCCTGAAGAAGATCAATGATTTCAACTACCACTAGCAGATGGAAGTAGCAAATCTTGACCAAGGAAATTGTTTCAGCCTTTCTCCAAATAAACTCCTAATCATATTCATCATCTTTCTGCTGACTTTTCCAGCAAAATAATAATAATAGACTGTTTGGTGTGAATTATCGGCGAGGATTATGGTTGTTCCAATTTGGCCATGGATGTTTGTGATCTACCAATTATGACAATTATTAAACCATTCTTCATTGCTGGAATGGAGTGCAAGAGATAGTGAATATATCTGTACATTACTTCATTAAGAAAGCATAAGAACAAGTCTTGAGCTGCATAAATGTAAATGATGGTATAGTTTATGCTCTTAAAATCTGTACAATATTTTACAGCCTGTATGAGGACACATTTTAATCCTCATTAAAAATCAACTCAATTGAATTAATGCATTTTCTCGTGACCTTTTATCCCCAGGATTCCTAATCAACTGTCTCAGTTGATTAATCTTTCTCTGTGTACTATAAATTACTCCTCAAACCTTCTTAAAAACTCTGTTTAATTCTTAATTAGTTGTAAGCCATTTGAGATTTTGACTTTTTTTTTTAAATTCCCCAACCTGATGACCAGATTTAGCTGAATACAAATGATATCAGTCATGCTATTCCTTAGTACATATAATATTCTGATCATTTTAAATTTTAGATCATGTACTGTGTTAATCCTTTGAAACCAGAAGATGATATATTGGTGATTTATTTTTCCTTGTAGAAAAATATATATTGAAATTGAAAACATCTGCCCAACCAATTCCTCTCAAAGGAATAATATTATGTTTGTCATAAGCATTTCCTAAAGACCAAATCAATGAACGCATTTAGCATAGGAGTCAATACTAAGATGTGAGAGTTCCAGTGATATTTCAGTGGTTAGATATGAAAATCTTCCTGAGCTCTCACTTTTGGAATCCTGCATTGTAGTTTTCTGCAATCCTACTCTCCGTTGTTCCTATGTAATCTTCTCCAGTAGATGTGTGTGTGTGTGTGTGTGTTAGTTTTATGAGCTGATCGTAAAACTATATATATATATATATATATATAGTTCGAATCCCAGTAAAGGGTACGCCAGCTGATGAGAGCTAATAAGCTCGAAATAGATCTATCCTGGTCTCTCTAATTTATTTATTGATCAGCTCATAAAACTAACACACATATCTAAAAAAATTACACAACAGAACTCTTGGCTTGCTGTCTAGATGGTCTCTGGTGATGAGCCGAAAGGCAGGAAAGGAAACAGTATGTCTCCTCCCTTAATTGGGGCCTCTTAACAGGATGTTGTGAAAAAATAACCTCTACTAAATACCTCTGTCTCAGCTGATGCTAGGCTTCTGCCTGATATGCAATACAGCCCCGGTTCGAATCCCAGTAAAGGGTATGGCCAGCTGATGAGAGCTAATAAGCTCGAAATAGATCTATCCTGGTCTCTCTAATTTATTTATTGATCAGCTCATAAAACTAACACACACACACACACACACACACACACATATATTTTCAGCTGTATAAATTAAAAATTTAAATCCATGTAAAAACCGAAACTAAGAGGTGGACAGCATGGGGGTGTGGTTTACTTGCCCTCCTCTTTAGCAGATGGGATCCATAGCTGATCTGCTGATTCAAGAGGAGTGGGCTAGCCCTATTGTGGAGGTAACCTAATTACATTAATTTCTATAGTTTCTCTTCCCCCCACCCATCTTTTTGTGGCTGCTATTGATAACTGTTGAAAGGCTCTATTAATAATCTTATAATCTAGATTTAAATCGTGTGATTGTAACTCACAGTTATTTGGCATTTTGGCTCTTCATATGCCCTGGTTCTTATATGATTGCAGAGAAGATGTGAAATCTCAACACAACTTTCTTGTTCAATGAAACTTACTTAATAAAACGTACTTAATAAAAACACTCAAGGGATGCAAAGGTACACATTAGCCTTAATGCGCGCTTCAAATCCTCCCAGATTAGAAGATGAGCAGCTGTATAAATGATTTAAATAAAGTTTTAAGTAAAAGAAAAAGAAGAGAGCCGGTGACTTACAGAAACAATCAGGTTCCCATCCTTATTCATATTCTGAAATGCATCCAACAAAAGGATTGACGCTTCTCATACTTTAAGATTTGTCTTTTCTAATTTGAGTTTTAAGTAAAAGACACTGGAGATTGTGCTCTCTAAATTAATTTCCTTCTAAATGAAATGACATTTCCTATCTTACTTTTGATCACAGTGTCAAAGGAAATGATCCTTAGAAAAATCTAATGATTGACATTAGCAAGTCTCTCTCTCTCTCTCTCTCTCTCTCTCTCTCTCTCTCTCTCTCTCTCTCTCTCTCTCTCTTTGGCCTCCCAAAGCAAGCTTTGGTATGTAAAATTCATATTAAAAATATTACGCTCCTTTGATAATCTTAAACTAGATGGCATATTATTCCCTCCCTGAAAACTGTGTATATAATTTATTAGTGAAAAGAAATAAAGAATCTTCCAATTTCCAGGGGGGACAAAACATTTCAGATAAGCTGTTTAGGATATTTATTTAATGGAAGTCAGCTCATAACCCAAGCTAGAATTATCCACTTCTTTTTAGAAGGCAGCTTACACTGGAACTGGTTTACCTGAAACTTTAATGCTGTAGGTACAGTACTTCCTCTCTCCTTTCATAGAGGCGCTGCATCGTCAGCATGTGCCCAATCAATCACTTGTTAATGGTGTCTATAGAATTGTAGCAAATTACCATCTTCAAAGCGCTCCATGGCTCGGGACCTAGTTATTTGCGAGACTGTCTCCTGCCCCATACATCCCTTCGACCGATCCGCTCCCACAGGGAGGGCCTTCTCAGGGTGCCGTTGGCCAGACAATGCCGACTGGCGACACCCAGGGGAAAGGGCCTTCTCTGTGGCGGGCCCCGCCCTTTGGAACGACCTACCCCAGAACTTCGCACCATCACAGACCTCCGCCTCTTCCGCCAGTGTCTAAAGACACATTTCTTTAATCAAGCCGGCCTAGTGTAACCTCCGCTGTGACTATTTTAGATAGTTTCTATTTTAGGGGATTTTAATTTGGTTTTAGCGCAGGTTGGGTATTTAATAAGTTTTTAAATTTTATATTTGTTTTTGTATGTATTTTAAATTCCTGTGCGCCGCCATGGGTCCTTTTTGGAGAAGGGCGGGATATAAATCTAATAAAATAAAATAAATAAATACAATGGCTGTAGATCCAACAAAGCAACTGGCTTAATGAATTGCACAGCTGCCCTGCTGAGAAACCTTCTAATGCTGAATTGTCTACAGTACATTGATTTGGTTATCAAGTATATCATATGAATTCAAGAAGCACCCCACAGAATTAAACCAAGGAGCAGACTAATATATACATTCTTTCTGTTTTCTACAATGGATTTTCTACAAGAATAAGTCCATAATCAGGGCTGAGAGTATTTTTTTTTCTCCCCAGCTTTCAACATCTAAGGTTCAAAACCATACTCGTTTTCAGCATGAGGTTCCATCTAGCTCTCAGGACCTAAAATTTGTCATAACGTATTAACATAAGACATGTACTATATGTGGAGCACTTGTTTTCTAGGTCTCAGATATCTCCAGAATGAGCAAAGCCACACACCTTGACATGCTACTGGTTTGGGCCGGTTCGCCCAAATCAATAGTAAAAAAAAAATATGTTAGAAATTGCACAGAACAGCTGATTGTCACACAGCTGATCATCGAAATCTTTTTAAAACTTTTTTTTTACCACCGATTCAGGTGAACCAGTAGTTCCAACAATCAGCTGTGCTGAGTAATTTATATTTGAGATCGTCTTCTGCCAGCGAGAGCCTCCCACCGGCCAGTACGTTCCCATAGAGAGGGTCTCCTCATGGTGCCCTTGGCTAAACAATGTCAACTGGTAAGGCCCAGGGGGAGAGCCTTCTCCCTGGGAGCACCTGTCCTCTGGAACGAATTGCCCCCGGAGTTAAGAATTATCCCTGACTTATGCACCTTCCGCTGTGCTCTCAAAACTTTTCTTTTTCAGTAATATTGTATAACATGTGTATCTGGATTTTTGCAAATGACTGACAGCATTGAATTGAGAACTTAGAAATATGTACTTGTTTTCACTTTGTAGTATTATGAAAAATGTTTTTTTTTTGTTAATGATTTATTATGAAGCTCCGGAAGGGCCGACGACTTTGATGCGAAAGCTCTCAAAATTTCTTTGTATCTCTTACCCTACCCTAATGAAAAATTGTAAAACCAATAAAACTTTTTCAATATAAAAAAAAAGTTTTCTTTTTCAACAAGCCAGGCTGGCGTAAAAATGAATTTTTATTAATTTTAATTGGGGTTTGTTGGTTTTTATTCTTATGAGAGGCCAAATTATTTAATATGTTTTTTAAATTGTTTTCAACTTTTATATATCTGTTTTACTTTGGCTGTACAATGCCCTAAGTCCTTCGGGAGTAGAGCGGTATAAAAAATAAATAAATAAATAAATAATAATAATATTCATTAGAAAGCAGGAAACCCTGCTTCTAGTGAATCTAAATCATGCAGCACAGCTGTTCCCTCCCCCCTCACTGTTATACTTACCTTACACAGA
The DNA here is from genome assembly GCA_039707465.1 of Rhabdophis nuchalis. Taxonomy (NCBI): domain Eukaryota; kingdom Metazoa; phylum Chordata; class Lepidosauria; order Squamata; family Natricidae; genus Rhabdophis; species Rhabdophis nuchalis. Next base: position 16,913,770 of record CM077656.1, read on the forward strand.
AAAGACTTCTTAAGTCTCATATGCATGCAAAGTGTTCGTTTGCCATGCATGTGCATGAATCATGCATGTGGGTGCGAAGTGAACCGGTAGCAGGCTTCAGAGCCTTCCACCCCTGCCTTGATCCTTTTTTCATTTCAGGGGAAGGTGGAATGTTCTTTAAGGAGCAAAAGCGGGTGTTAAGCCTTGCAGAAATGAAGCCCCATATTATGTCCCTAAACATTTCAAATCTATCCCAGAACTTGGCTGACGGAAATTAGATTTTTGAACAAAAATCCCTCACAAAAAAGGTGAGATCCCTTTCACATTATCAGATGTTGCTTGCTCAATGTGTCTACAGTTAGAATAACTGGTGTCATCCAGGCAAGATTTAAGGACCCCCAACTATGGATCTCACAAAGTAAAATGAGTTGGAGGTTCCCACAGTGCAGCGGAATGTCCTACTACAGATGGAAGAAAATGATGCAAACTGTCATCTACAATAGGAAAGCTCTTGTGCAACCATTAATTTAATAAAATCTACATTTGGCAGACTTCAGCTTTGCATTTACCATCCTCTTGCACATCAATACATATGGACCTGACAGAGCAATAGACGTGCAGATAGGTGGCAGAGAACTCTGTATTTATAGTTGATTTAGTAAGACTTTTAAGATATGCATTTGTCATCAGGCTTGGGATTTCAGATGTGTGGCAGATCCCATGAAACACTTTGTTAATTTGTGGTGGTGATTTTTTAACCGTAGCTGCTGATTATATTTATGCTATTTTATTTAATTTTTTGGGCCTGGTTTTAAAGTGTTGTCTGCTGTCCAGAGTGCTGAATTTGAGATGGGCAGCTATATAAATTGATATAATGAAATAAAACCAAATAAGATACAGTCACTTTTCTTTTCTAAATAGCCTCCTGTTAGATTGATGCTCCCAAAACCCTGATAATTTCCCCCCCTTTCCTTTTATCTTTTACAATGCAGTTCTCACCAGACTGATTCTCTCCGTATAATGGACGAGAACTGTAGAAAACCTATCCAACTCAGACCTTCCTATTCTAATGTTATTTCTTAAATAAAACGTATCTATTTTAATGTTTTTTTCTAGGTACTGTTTCTATCTTTTTACTGATGGAAACTACCAGCTAATTCACCAAATCATCTAAGTCAGGGGTGTCAAAATCACAGCCCGCATGCCGGATACATCAGGCTGGCCACCCCCATGCCCGGTTTAGCGAAGAGGGGAAAAGTTGCAATACATCACGTGATGACTCCATGACGATGCAAGTTTGACATCCCTTTTTTAACTGAACAATCAGGATGAAAATGTTCCTTAGGTTTAATTTTCCTATCCCAAATCACTAACTATCATAACTTTTTTATGCCAGCAATAGAAAAAATAATAAAATATCACAACCTGGCCATTGAAACTACACGGCTATGGATGAAGCATATAACAGTGATACCCATTCTCATTAGGACACTTGGCACCATGTCCAAGAATTTTACAAGATACATCAACAAATTGCCGCTTCCTGCAATAACACCAGTGGAACTGCAAAAAGCTGTGCTACTTGGAACATCTTATGTTCTAAGAAGGTACTTGGTTGATACCTAGGATGCTGGCAGCAAACCGTATCAACCATTAGCACCCATCAATGGTATTTGTAATGCATTTTTAAATGTTCAGCTGAGTTTCATGTTTCATGAATAAAGTAAATAATAATGTGACTATTATAGTTCCTGCCCCCTGGGAGTCTGACAGCCAATGGGATACATTTCTTACCTAGGAACAGGAAACAGAGAGATGGGCCCCAACAAAGGTTATAAAATTCAGGTTCTCTCCGCATCTCCCTTTTCTGCTCAAGAGGTCAAGCCATGGGATCCTGTCCACCAGTAAACCATCTTTCCAAACAGCCTCCATGTTTCCAGTGTCTTCTTCCCCACTTGGAACTGAACCCTAAGCCACCTTTTTTAAGGAGTCATTAAGAAAGGCCAACAGAGTCCTGGAAGCACAGCCATTCATTCTCAAGATTTCAGCTTTTTCCTTTCTTTCCATTTAATTTGCAACTTCAACAGGCTATTGGGGGGGAAAAATCTTTTTATATGATTGTTTCTTTTGAGTTTGAAAACATTTGCTAATAACATGGCCTCCTGTGCTCATTAAAAGAAAAAGAGAAGAGGAAGAAGACGAAAAAAAGGTAAACCACTTGAGGGTAATGCATGTAACCTTAAATATTCCATTATGCTGTGCCTATTTCAAAAGGCAAGAACCCATTAGCTGTCCAGTTAACAGCTGTCTTTGAAAAGAGAAAAATGACAGTCACCAGGTCTAAAAAAAAAAAAAAAGGCCCCAAGGCTTTGTCCTTTAAGTGTTCCCAAGAAGAGAACAGTAATAGTGAAATAGTGAAAATGAATATCAAGAGGTTGCTTGGGTCCCTAGTGGAAACATAGCCAAAGAGAAAGCTTTGTGTTGTGTATACAAAAGAAAAATGCTCAACCAAATTTTAAATGGCCAAAGACGTATAAAATGAGAGGCTTTTAAGAATGAGACTAATGTTCTATGCCACCGATAGATCTTAGAGACTTAAAGGAAATCCTTTCAAATAAAGACATTTGCACTTACATCAAACATAAAAGAACCTCAGGTTTTGTTTCTTATTGTGCGGCTTCCTGAAATCTAAAGAAGGAAGGAAGGAAGGAAGGAAGGAAGGAAGGAAGGAAGGAAGGAAGGAAGGAAGGAAAAAGAAGGGAAGAAAAAAAGAAAGAAGGAAGGAAGGCACAAAAAAGAAAGAAAGAAAAAAGAAGGAAGGAGGGAGGGAAGGAAGGAAGGAAGGGAAGAAAAAGAAGGGAAGAAAAAAAGAAAGAAGGAAGGAAGGCACAAAAAAAGAAAAAGAAAAAAGAAGGAAGGAAGGAAGGAAGGAAGGAAGGAAGGAAGGAAGGAAGGAAGGTAAGGAAGTAAATTTCTTTCTAGAGATTCCTACAGAAGTTGGTGAGAATCTTATATATTACAATTTTGGGTTATGGTTTATTATTTAGTAAACAGACCTTCCCAAGTTCAACTATGTTGATGCAAGGTAAAATAGCATTCAATGTGAGCTTGGAGAGAATGTTTCCAGTTGGGCAGGAAAGGATGCTCTGCCAGCCATTTATTGTCAAATGTGAACCAGCCTGGAGGCATCAAGTCCATTTTAAGGAGTCGGTGTCACATGCTAGATAATAAAGCTCAGATGTGAATTCATATTCTGAGCATGCTTGATATTCCTACTTCTCACAAATGGATATTGCTATATTATTTTTTTTTAAAAAAGGTCTGAATTGATTACACTGGGATTTTTAATTTATTAAGGTACTCTTGGCTAAAATTAGAATTATGGTGTTTGACATTTATTTGCATATGCATTTAATATTGACAGAAGAAGAGGATTTAGGAATGCTGGATTGTGTCTTATCCTCTGCTTTGCAAGATAATTTATTAACAGCATTTTTGAGATTCTATCTTTTTGTTTATTTCTGGTCATGGCAGATGGCAGAACCCGAAGGATGGAAAAATGACAGTGTCACTCAAATGGTTTTCATCAAATGAAACACTGACAGTATCTAGAGGAAAAGAGGTTTGCTGGTACAATTGTCACAACAATTTCAACCTGGGTGACTTTTACTTGACTGCAGCCATCTACAGATTCCCTTATGTTTTATTTTGAAAAAAAATCTTTTTGACATGGTTGACATATTATGGATATTATGTCCTCTGGGTTTCCTCCACATGCTCAAAATCAAGAACGATCCTCGGCATGAAATTTTAATGCTTAGCTCAGTTATTCATGACCTTACTAGTCTGTCCTGATTAGGTGGAAGATTAATTGCCCTTTGATTCTTTTTGGAAGACATCTCTGAATGGGTAATAAACACACCGACCTCAAGGAGTGGTGGACCGAGTGGAATACTTATGTTACAGGTAGGTTAAAAACATCACTGACATTTTAGCTATTTGGTTGTTTGGCTCTGTGAAAGAGGAGATGGTATTTATAAAATGTTGGATTTATAAAGCCCAAATATTCCTCACATAGTTATCCATTATCCCACCCCACATTGTCTTAAAGGTAAAAGTTCCCCTCGCACTTATGTGCTAGTCATTCCCCACTCTAAGGGGTGGTGCTCATCTCCGTTTCAAAGCTGAAGAGCCAGTGACGTCCGGAGACGTCACCATGTTCACGTGGCTGGCATGACTAAATGCCAAAGGCCACGGAATGTTGTTACCCTCCCACCAAAGGTGGTTCTTATTATTCTACTTGCATTTTTTACATGCTTTCGAACTGTTAGGTTGGCAGAAGACGGGAGTTCACTCTGTTACGTGGCACTAGAGATTCGAACTACTGAATTGCCAATCTTTAACAGATTAACAGAGTTGGAAGGGACCTTGCAAGTCATCTAGTCCAACCCCCTGCCCAAGCAGGAGACCCTACATGTGCCTCTACCTAGGATCGAACTCACAACCTCCTGCTGGTGAGGCAAGAGCTTTACCTCTAGGCCACAGCAGCTTCCTTCTGATCTACAAGCTCAGTGTCTTAGCCATTGAGCCACCACATCCCTCTACATAGTCTTACAAATCATGAATCACCATCTTTTCCCCAGAAATCAAAACTTTTCTAAATTAAAAAGAGTAGGTAGGTAGGTAGGTAGGTTTATGGCCAGAAATATGGTATAGTCGTTATAATGATATACAAAGAGTGAAGAGATCCAGTTCTTTTTTAGGCATGGAAGTCAGCTGTGGGACTTTGGATGAATCATTCATTCTCTTTCAGCCTTAGAGTGGAAAGTTAAAAAATATCTATCAACTCATACTGGATCAGCATGGTAGATTTTAATCCATTACTTCCTAACACGACAAACTCATAATGCACTGGCTTGATTTGGAATAATAAGAACAATATCAACCACTACTCATAGTGAAGGTGGAGATGGAACTCTGCAAGTCAGCCAAAAAAATAATAATGCTCTGGCCGAATATGCTAAGAGTAGTGAAGAAGATATTCTAAATGAATTAATAAAGGGCAATGTATTAAAAAGCAATGAAATAAATGAAGTATATAAGGATAAGTAACTGATGATGATAAGGCAAAGCCGGCAGAACAAGCCACATGGTCAGTCCATTAACAAAATTCAAACCATGCTGAAATAAGAGAAACCACGTCAACGGTTAAGAAAAATCACATTTACAACAGAAATGGAAAGGTTCGTTTCAGTAGTTCAAATGCAGTTGTTACAGACAAAGATAATGAAAGCTAAAATTGAAAAAGCTCAGCATGAGAACAAATACCAGATATGCCAAGAATAGGAGGAGACATTTGAACACTTGGCACTTGGGTATTAGATGACTGCATAAAGAGATTCTGTTTTGTTTTGTTTTATTATTTTATTTCTTTTTAGATGCCTTTATCATTATTTTGATAAATCATTCAAGGCAGGGAACATGCTTAATACTCCTTCCACTTCCTCTTTTTCCCTACAGTAGCAACCCTGGCTCAAAGTGGTCAATTTGTGCCTAATGTGGGAATAGAACTCACAGTTTCTAGGGTTATAGATCAACATCTTAATCACCAAACTGGTATGTTCAAAAGGATACAATAATGACCACTTTGATTCATTGGAATCATAAGGGGGGGGGGGGAATTTGTGGAATGACAATATTGAAAAAGTGGTCAAAGATAGCAATAACAATAGCACTTAGACTTATACATACAGTGATCCCTCGTTTTTCGCGGCTTCATTTTTCGCAGCTTCAGTGCGTCGCGGGTTTTTCAAAAATAAAGAATAGGAAAAAAATGCATTGGTAGGAGGCAAGCGCCCCCTAGTGCTTGCTTTACACGATGTCCACCCACTCAAGTTTCCGGTATAGTGTATTGCGAATCCTACTTCGCGGTTTTTCAGTTTCCGTGGAAAGTTCCGGTCCCCATTAACTGCGAAAAACGAGGGATTACTGTATTGCTTTACAGTGCTTTACAGCCCTCTCTAAGCGGTTTAGAGTCAGGATATTGCCCCCAACAATCTGGGTCCTCGTTTTACCCATCTTAGAAGGATGGAAGGCTGAGTCAACCTTGAGCCTGGTGAGATCTGAGCTGCCAAATTGCAGTCACCCGCAGTCAGCAGAAGTAGCCTAACCACTGCACCACCATAGCTCAAAGATGAAGAGTTCAAAGAAGTTGTGGGCCTTCCAAATACAAACACATAAAAGTTTAGTCCATAATACGTTAGATATGCCTAGAGTTACAAAGAAACAAGTATGAATAATTGATATTACAGTAGCTGGAGATAGAAGGATCGATAAGAAAGAAAAAGAAAAAAAAGGAAATATAGCCTTCAAACACAGACTGAAAAATGAAGTGCCAATGATGGTTACCGCAGTTGGAACCACACAAAAGATCTGGAGAAACAGAACAGGTATGGATGGAATTCCAACACATCAGTTACAAAGCATTACAATATTTGGAACAATGCATATAGTCAGTGGTGGGTTTCAAAGTTTTTAAAAACCTCTTCTGTAGGTATGGCCTGCTTTGTGGGAGTGGCTTCCTGGCCATGTGACTGAGTGGGCGTGGCTTGGCAGTCATGTGACTGGGTGAGCATGGCCAACTTGTAAGAAGATGTGGTGAAATTCAAGAGCAACAATGCTCTTGCTTAGCAACCAAAATGTTGGCTCAGAAACTCTGGCATTTGAAGAACCCAAGTCTTAAAGCTGTCAAGTTACAAGACCCTTGCACCCCTAACCCTTTAGGAAATAAACCCCAGGGGTGTTCAAACTTAACAGCTTTAAGACTTGTGGACTTCAACTCCCAGAATTCCTCCTCTCACTCTTCATCGTGATGATGGGCGGATGGGCGGGGGGAGGGAGCTGGAACCGGTTCTAAACGGCACTGTAGATTTGTGGAATCTATAGAAGAGGTTAGAACTGGCAGGAACCCACCCCTGCATATATTACAATAATATGTACATTTAATTATCCTAAGTCCTTTAGTTTATTTGAATTTATAAGCCGCACCCATCTCACCACATAGGGACTCGGGGCGGCAACTATCGGTGTGTAACGATGATGTAATCAATGATGAGGAAGTGTTACACATAATTTTTTACAAAATTATCAGAACTTGAAGAACTACTTTGGGAAACTAGATCAGAACATTTGTAAAATAACTCCGATACAGCCAAAACAGGTCATAGACACAGAGCTACATCTGGGCAAAAGTGGTCTTTCACACTTCTTCAACAATTATTGGGCAGAAAAAAAGTAAGGGACCAAATTTACCTGAGCTTCACAAGAACATGGTTTCCCCTATTACAAGTGACACCACAAGTGGAAAAACCCATTGAACAAAAAAATAAACACCACAAACCCACTTCATGGCACCGTGGATAATGTGCTGGATTAGTGTTGGGGAACCCTGGCTGAGAGTTCCCACAGGGATAGAAGGCAGCTGAGTTACCTCAGGCTAGTCACTTCCTCTCAGCTCAAATCAGCATCAGACTCTTCAACAAGTCATCTGAAGAACAAAAGAATCTCTTGTTGTATCATGCACTGATAAACTTTGCTGTGAGAACTGGGCAGGTATAGTGGAAAACAAGGGGAGCCTGCAGCTAAGCAGGACAAATGCCAAGGAAAACCAAAGCAACAGGAGATCAGAGACAGGGCAACTCACTGGTGAGTTGTAAGGCACGATATTCACACCCACCTCGGCAACGCATTAGATAAAAAGGTGGGAGAGCACCACCCTTCAACCACGAAAATGTCTTAGAAGGTTCTTTACTTCTTTCGGAAGCGTATTCTGCCTTATGCTGGTTTAAAAAAATATGTAGGAGAATTGTGCTGACCAGCTGTATGGTTCTACAAAAGGTTTTATCCTCTCTGTTAAATTATGGAAGAAGAAGCAGCCCCCAAAGCCTTTGGTTTCACCTGGACCACTGCATGATGGGTGAAGAGGTTTCCTCTAGATCAGGGGTGTCAAACTCGATTTCATTGAGGGCTGCATCAAGATTGTGTTTGATCTTGGGGAGCCAGGGTGGGCATGGCCAGCTCAACATCACTCATGTCAGGAGTGGCTGTGAGGCACTCTGCCAGTGAAAATGAGCTCCCGAATTCTGTTTCCAGCTGTTACGGCCTCCTGCAGGCTCCGTTTTTGGCTGTGACAGCCTCCTGCAGTCCTCTGCCAGTGAAAGTGGAGCTCAGGAAGGCCACATGCAGTTTTCTTGAGTTTCGCTGGCAGAGGCACCGTGGGCTGGTCATTCACTGTTTCCAGGGTGGCCCTGTGGGCCAGATCTAAGTACCCTACAGGCCAGAGGTGGGTTTCAAATCCAGGCGTTACTGGTTCACTCGTGCTCAAACTCCCACATGTGTTTCCATGCACAGGTGGGTGGGCAGAGCCTCTTGCAGCTACCACCACCAGTTCCGACTGGACTATTGTAACTCTCTCTACATGGGGCTGCCCCTGAGGTGCACCCGGAGGCTTCAGCTAGTCCAGAATGCAGCCGCGCGAGCAATTATGGGGACCGCAAGGTCTACCCATGTAACACCGCTCTTGCGCGAGCTGCACTGGCTGCCTGTCATCTTCCGGGTGCGCTTCAAGGTGCTAGTCATCATCTTTAAAGCGCTCCATGGCTCGGGACCTAGCTATCTGCAGGATCGGATCCTGCCTCACACGTCCTCACGGCCGATTCGCTCCCACAGAGAGGGGCTTCTCCGGGTGCCGTCCACTAGACTATGTCAGCGGGCGACACCCAGGGGAAGGGCGCTCTCTGTGGCGGGCCCGGCCCTCTGGAACGACCTTCCCCCCGACATTAGGACAACTACGGACCTCCGCTCCTTCCGTCTTAAATTGAAAACTTACTTTTTCCGTCTGGCCGGCCTGGGATAGCCTCCTTGCCTTGGGATTTTATAGAATAGGTTTTAGTTAATTGGGATTTTAGCACAGGGTTTATTTAATTGGCTTTTAAATTTTGTTGTTTATTTATTGTTGTTATATATTGTTTTTATGCTGGGGAGAGGGGGCGGTATAGAAACAATAAAATTATTATTATTATTATTAAATTATTATTATTAGTTCAGCCGATCTGGGCCAAACCAGGAGCAACCCACCTGTGCTTCAGCTTGTGTACTATAAGAGACTCCTTATACATTAAAAATATTTTGGTTTTTTTTAGTTTTAATCACATTTCCCGTTGTTTCCAAAATATATGGAATGTCTAGTGTGAAAAGATAATTGGCTTAAAAGTAAGGTAGGGAGGATAGACTCCGTGTCTTATGGTTTATAACAGATTTACAGTTTGAGATGGCAGAACTGCTTCCTTAACCATTTGGTGTGCCTACTAACCCTTTGATAAATGGTTGCCCACTTGTCATTTTTAAAGTGACAAAAGAGAAGAATTATTAAATAGAAGGCTAGAGGGTAATCATATTAACAGTATTCAGATTTAATTAAATTGTAATGTGGGTTAAAATTAAGCAATCTTTTCAGGCTATGCCTACGTCTGCTCAGAGAGTAGATTCTGGCAAGCCACTTAAAAACTCGAAATGCAGCCATCAGCCAAAAGAAGTTGAACACCCATGCCTTAAAATTAAGCAATTTGAAAGCAAATGCAATCAGACTAGCATGCATCTGTACACAGAATGTGCACAGACACATCCCTTATACCAGTGATGGTAATTTCTGTGTGCCAAAATTGCATGCCCGCGTGCTATCTCACAAGCCCGTGTGCCCACTCAAACCTTCCTGCCCACCTGTGCATGTGCATGCTACTTCCCCACGCATACATGCATGACCCCCCCGTGCATACACACACAACCCCTTCCCAGGCTCTGGAGGCTTTCCTGAAGCCTGGGGAGGGCAAAAACTGCCTCCTCCATCCCCCCAGGGGCCCTCCGGAAGCCGGAAATGGATCATTTCTGAACTTCCACTTAGGCCGTTGGGGCCATTTTTCACCCTCCTCAGCCTCCAGAGGCTTTCCTGAAGCCTGGGAAGGGCAAAAACCTCTTCCCCAGAAAGGCAAAATAAATCAGTTGACAGCTGGCATGCCACCAAGTGTGGCACTCGTGTCATAGGATCGCCGTCAGGCCCTATACTGTATAGGGGTAGTGAAGAAAAAGAAATAGGGAAATGTAGACTTAACAATCAAGTAGATATATGTCATCTAGTATTCCCTGCCTGGTTTCTTTGAGAAGGCCAACAATTCTGAGACAAACATTACAAGCTGTTTTCTGCGAGGAGGAACATCTTGATTCAGAAGTCAGATCAAGGATGTCCAACCTTGGCAACTTGAAGACTTGGATACCTGAATTGGGTGGGGAATTCTGGGAGTTGAATTCCACAAGTCTTCCAGTTGCCAAAGTTGGACACCCCTGAATCAGATTGTTGAGATAAGAGGCGTTATACACTAACTAGGATTCCAAGAGGGATCTTGGAATCCTAGTGGACAACCATTTAAATATGAGCCAGCAGTGTGCAGCAGCTGCCAAAAAAGCCAACACAGTTCTAGGCTGCATCAACAGAGGGAGAGAATCCAGATCACGTGAAGTGTTAATGCCACTGTATAGTGCCTTGGTAAGGCCACACTTGGAATACGGCATTCAGTTTTGGTCACCACGATGTAGAAAAGATGTGGAGACTCTGGAAAGAGTGCAGAGAAGAGCAACCAAGATGATTAGGGGACTGGAGACTAAAACATATGAAGAATGGTTGCAGGAACTGGGTATGTCTAGTTCGATGAAGAGAAGGACCAGAGGAGACATGATAGCAGTGTTCCGATATCTCAGAGGGTGCCACAAAGAAGAGGGAGTCAAACTATTCTCCAAGGCACCTGGGGGCAGGACAAGAAGCAATGGGTGGAAACTAATCAAGGAGAGAAGCAACTTAGAACTAAGGAGAAATTTCCTGACAGTTAGAACAATTAACCTCTGGAACAGAAGTTGCCTCCAGAAGTTGTGAATGCCCCAACCCTGGAAGTCTTTAAGAAGATGTTAGATAGCCATTTGTCTGAAATGGTATAGGGTTTCTGCCCACGCAGGGGGTTGGACTAGAAGACCTACAAGCTCCCTTCCAACTCTGCTATTGTATTATTATTGTATTATTGTATTATTAACCACTAGAATAATCGAATGATGAAACAACATCATCACTGAAGTGATGGTACATCCAACTGTGATGTACCATGCAAGCCTAGCTTACTCTTATTTGTGTCCCATATCACACATTTCTCCTCTTAGCCTTCACCACTGTACAGATTCCTCTGCATGGGGATAAATGCAAGAAAACCTGATGCAAATTTCCACTAGTGTGATGATGGTCATCAAGTACTCATAACCACCTTTATTGAGGGCTTCATAAATCTTTGTGAATGTTGTGGTAGAGGACCTTCAGATATTTACGCATCCAACCTTAGATCTCCAAATTAAATTGATGTTTGGTTTTTAGGTCTGGGGTTAATATTTATGCTGTTTTTCATTCACTGCAAGAATTGTTGTTGTTTTAACAATTTAGTTGAGTCTAACTCTTGCTAACTTTATAGGCAAGTTCCCTCCATGCGACTCTTCAAGTACATTTTCTTTCAATTATTTTGAGATATGCAGATGGTACATACTATTGGCACAAACTAAGGAGGATCTGGAATGAATTTCCTGGAAAATCAAGGATGAAAGTGAAAAAAAAATAGGAATCTTAATATCAGAAAGCAAAGATAATAACAACAGCTGCAGATGGACATGGAATGTTTCAAATCAGCAAGGAGGAAATTGAATTAGTTTGAGAATTTATCTTCCATGGATCCAAAATTGTTCACAATGGTTCTACTCTTGAAATCAAATCTTAGACTGCACTTCAATGGTCAATATGAATAAGATCTGGAAAAACTGAGGTATTGATATAAATACAAATATCAGAGCAGGGGTCTGCAAAGTTGGCTCTTTTAAGACTGGTGGACTTCAACTCCCAGAATTCCCCAGCCAGCTAGGCTAACTGGGGAATCCTGGGAGTTGAAGTCCTCCAGTCTTAAAAGAGCCAACTTTGCAGACCCTTGGGTTAGAGCAATAGTCTTCCCTTTAATGATGTATTGGTGTAAGAATTGGACAGTTGAGTAATGAAGTATCTGCAAGGAAACATCGCCACTCAGAGACCACCAAGCATCCCACCTCTCTACTTTTTGATTTGTCCCCCAAAAGGTGTCCTTGGTCTTAATTCATTTACATAGCAACCACGATAAACTGGTTAATAATTCACCTCTGGTTGAATTTGTGAGAGGGTCCACAGGGCGGTGGGGGGGGGGGACCTTGAGAGCACAGAGAGACGGTCCCTTAATTTATCAACAGAAAGTGGTTGCCACCTTGACTCAGATCCCGAAAAAGATTATAAACATGGGGGGGGGGGGGATTATTCCTTCTTATTTAAAAGATTATTTAAAAAGGGGGTCTGTTTCTGGTGAGTGATGTTCGAAGGAATGTTGGCGTTAAGGGAGGGAGGAAGAGTAAAAATTAAAACAATTGCAGAGGCGGATGCCTTTGTCAAGAAAAAAAAATATTCCCTTATCCTGGAGGATGAAAATGGGGGAACGGAGGGGGCCACGGCTCCACCCAATGGAGGTCAGGGAGATGATACAATTGCCATAAGACTTAGATTTCATAAGTGACTTTTTTATTGTAATAGTATAAAACTTATTTGGATGTTTATAAATGATTGATTGCATAGATCTTAAAATTGAATATTTGTATATCTTTCCACTTTGTAGAAAAATGAAAAATTACTGTATCTGCTATTTCTTTTTATGAAGTCTCGGAAAGGGTCAACATCTCCGACATAGAGGTTCTCAATATGTCTTTCTAACTCCTTACTATCCCTTATCCTATTTTTATAAAAATCTGTAAAACCCAATAAAACTTTTTCAAAATGAATAATTCACCTCTGGTATTGTTTGCTAAAGCTAACCTAAAATAGGACATACTTCTGTAAACATCTTAGTTTATCACTGTTAAATACTCAGTGTTGTACAAGGTAGAGATTTACTGAAGTTTAGTTTTAATCATTAGAGTAAAAAATGTTTTTCTTCTTTCTTTTCAAACAATTGGCTGGAAGCATAAAACCTTTTTAAAATGAGGGAAACAGAGAAAAGGATATTTACTGCAACTGAGAAGATATTGCTATTATCCTTAATGTTATTCCTAGAAGATTCTACAAATAGTTCAGTGAAATAAAGAGACACTTTTGTCCACATTACCTTGATCTCTCATGAAAAATGTGGAGTTTGGTATATTTCAAGCAACTTGTTTGAATACTTCCCAATTTTCTTGTCATTGGAAAGCTAGACAATGTTTTTTTCTTTCCTTCATTTCAATTGCCTTTTTAAAAAAAACCCTCGAGAAAATAAATTTATGGAGACTTGAGGAATTGTTTGAGCTCAACACTTTAAAAAAAGAATGTACTTGAATTTAATGCATTCAATCTCACAAGAATCCAATCTCTCACACACATAATCAGGCTAAATGAAAAGCTTTTGTATTGACTTGAATTAGTGCACATTTCTGCTGTACTAAAAAGCTTTTTGCATTTGCTCTGCGAGAGTATAAGAATGTTTGCCATTATGAAAATTGTCCAAACGAGCAAGATTTAAGCAGAGAACTTTCTCGTTTATTGGGATGGGTTAAATGTTATCTAATCTATAGAGTGTTCTTTTGTTGTAATAAATAAGAACAAACTGGTGGAGGGGAAGGGAGAAAAACCAACGGCATACTTTGCAACAATACTTTGGCTGAAGAACTTTCAGACATAAGAGAACAGATATTGCTTGAAACGGCAGCTAAAAATCCTAATGGTAAGAGCAGTTCAATAATAATAATAATAATAATAATAATAATTTTAATTTATAACCTGCTCTCTCTCCCCGAAGGGACTCGAGGCGGTGCACAGGGAATTCAAAAAATACATATAAAAACCACAAACATAATACAATATTAAAATAAATTAAACTAAAACCCTGCGCTAAAATCCCATATTAAAATTTAAAACTAAATCCCTAAAAACCCTAAAAACAGTTCAATTACCCCAGGCTGGCCAAGCAGAAAAAGTGTCTTTTTAATTTTTGACGGAAGGAGCAAAGGTCCGTCGTTTTTCTGATTTCGGGGGGAAGGTCGTTCCAAAGGGTCGGGCCCGCCACAGAGAAGGCCCCTCCCTTGGGCGTCGCCCGCTGGCATAGCCTGGTGGACAGCACCCGGAGAAGTTCCTCTCTGTGGCAGCGAATCGGCTGCAGGGATGTATGGGGCAGGATGCGATCCCGCAGATAGCTACGTCCCGTGCCATGGAGCGCTTTGAAGATGATAACCAACACCTTGAAGCGCACCCGAAAGACGACAGGCAGCCAATGCAGCTCGCTCAGGAGCAGTGTTACATGGGGAAACCTAGAAGTTCCCATAACTGCCCACGCGGCTGCATTCTGGACAAGTTGAAGTCTTCGGGTGCACCTCAAGGAGAGCCCCATGTAGAGAGCATTGCAGTAGTCAATAATAGAACTAATTATCTATTTGGTAAAAGGTTTTAATGACTTCATGTTGCTTTTATATACATTTGTCTCTGTATGTATGAGTGTGTGTTGTACCTGGAACTTAATTTAGGACTAACCTAAAGAAGTAGAAGGCTACCGTGTTTCCCAAAAATAAGACAGGGCCTTATTTTCTTTTGACTGCCGAAATAAGTGCTTGGACTTATTTTCAGGGAGGTCTTATTATTTTGTGCTAGTCACACTGAAGGTGTCAAGGAACATGAAATAGGCATTGCAAGTATACCCCTGTATAGTGTGTGCCACTTCATGACACAAGTAGGGAATGGCGGTATTTGTGTCATGAGGTCATCACATCATTTTGGCATAATGGATGAGGGCAGACACATACCATGGTGGCTGCACTGTGATGAAAATGAAAGAAAAACAGAGGTGAACTGGGGGAACAAAAATAGCAGCTGTGGCTGTGCATTACGGAAAAGGCTACAAAAAGACCAGCAGAGATAAGAACCACCTCTTCCAAATCAGAAATCTAATCTTTAATGGCACCTGTACACAAAAGTATTGTTGGTTACTATATCCTATTTCAAACATTAATGATCATATATTAGATCTGTCAGTGTGAATCACATGAATATGACCTAGGGTGATGGAGGACGGAGGAGAGAGAGAGAGAGAGAGAGAGAGAGAGAGAGAGAGAGAGAGAGAGAGAGAGAGAGAGAGAGAGAGAGAGAGAGAGAGAGAGAGAGAGAGAGAGATTTTTTCCCCGCCTGGACTACTGCAATGCTCTCTACATGGGGCTGCCCTTGAGGTCCACCTGGAGGCTCCAGTTAGTGCAGAATGCAGCCACGCGGGGGATTCTGGGAGCCGCAAGGTGCTCCCACGTGACACCTCTCCTGCGCGACCTGCACTGGCTGCCTGTGGCTTTCCGGGTGCGCTTCAAGGTGCTAGTAACCATCTTCAAAGCGCTCCAAGGCACGGGTCCTGGTTATTTGCAAGACCGCCTCCTGCTACCAAATATCTCCCACCGACGAGGTCGCTCCCACAGACTAGGCCTCCTCAGGGTGCCGTTGGCCAAACAATGCCGCATGGCGACCCCCAGGGGGAGAGCCTTCTCTGTGGCAGCCCCTGCCCTCTGGAATGACCTACCCCCTGAACTACGTACGACCACTGACCTGCGCCTCTTCCGTTGGGCCTTGAAAAGGCATTTATTCCGTGTGGCCGGCCTGGCATAGTAGCTTTTAATTGGTTTAATTGGTTTTATTTAAGAGTTTTTATCTGGATTTTAGAATGGGCCCCAATTTAATATTATTTTTTTAGTATTTTATGTATCGATGTCTTTTGTATGTTTTTATTGATGCCTGTTCAAAGCCCTGAGTCCCGCAAGGGAGAAGGACAGTATACAAATATAACAATTATTATTATTATTATTATTTTGCTGAAGCAAAGCATAGAAATGCTTTCTTTCCAAAATGCATGTTCTGATTTTTTAAGACAATGCTGTGATTTATGACATGTTCATTCCTGACCTTAATGACATCTCCTTAACTTATAACTTGGTTGATAAAAGTTAGGTTCAAAAGCACACACATTCATCACCCTCTAGTTTCTTTTCCATTTCCCGTAAAAATTATATTAATACCCACGTGACCTTTTCCCCCTTTGTAGGAAAGTGGCTGAAGAAGAGATCAAATCTGAAAGAAGTGCTTAAAGCAGGACGGATTGGGCCATATTCCTTCACTCTTTTTCTTATAGTTAAACTTTCATTTTTAAACTACTTTAATCCAGAACTTCTATAGTAAAAAAAAAAAAAGTTAACTATGTCTAGTTTGAGCTTGTGTTACAGAATAAAAAGCAGAGAAAAAGAATGTATATTTCACTTCGTACATCAATCCACTTACAAATGGCCATCTGTTTTAGACTTCTGTCTCTGTTCGCGAAAATTTCATGTACTCCAGAGTGGATTCCTGGCAGGGCGAATACGTCAGGAAGATGACACGTCTTTCACAGGAGAAAGAAAGAAAGAAAGAAAGAAAGAAAGAAAGAAAGAAAGAAAGAAAGAAAGAAAGAAAGAAAGAAAGAAAGAAAGAAAGAAAGAAAGGACACCAAATGTGCTTTAGAAAAAAGGCTTGTAGGTATTACTAGAGAAGCAATGTCATGACAGGGAGCCAGCAGAAATCAAAAGCAAGGAATGAATGTGCGAGGGAAGCAGAGACCTCAAATAAAGGAAGTATAAACCAAGGAAACACATAGCAGGATGCTGGAAGGAATTCCTGTTACTGAATTCAAAGTCAGTTTTCTTTTGTACTGAGGCATCCGCTACCAGGAGCTTAATGTTTGTCTGCTATGTAAGATAAAGATAAGTTCAGGCAACTGTCCGTTGAAGTATCCAAAAGTGGAGGGGTGGGTGTTTGTGTGAGGGTGTTTGTGTGTGTGTGTGTAGACATACATACATACATACATACATACATACATACATACATACATACATACATACCGTGTTTCCACGGAAATAAGACAGGGTCTTATTTTCTTTTGACCCGTGAAATAAGCACTTGGGCTTATTTTCAGGGAGGTCTTATTATTTTTGAGGTGCAGGAGGCGGCGAGCTTTATTATTATTATTATTATTATTATTATTATTATTATTATTATTATTATTATTATTATTATTATTATTATTATTATTATTATTATTATTATTATTATTATATTTGGCAGCAGGAGGTCTTGCAGATAACCAGAGGTACAGAAGACAGCAAGTGTGGTCACCTCATGGCTGATGCTGTGTTGGAATATTTTCAGGGAGGGCTTATTTTTGAGGGAGGGTTTATTTTAGTGCATGCGCCCAAAAGCCCAATTGGACTTATTATCCAGGGAGGTCTTATTTTCAGGGAAACAGGGTACATACATGCATACATACCTTCTTCTGTTTCTCACTCTCCCTTTCTCTATTATCACTTCACTTCCTTTTACCTAGGGCCATAAATATATCGGAGATGCTGCCCCAGAGTTTTATAGCATGCAAATGTGGAAATACAATAATACAATAATACAATAGCAGAGTTGGAAGGGACCTTGTAGGTCTTCTAGTCCAACCCCCTGCGTGGGCAGGAACTTCATACCATTTCAGACAAATGGCTATCTAACATCTTTTTAAAGACTTCCAGGGTTGGGGCATTCACAACTTCTGGAGGCAAGCTGTTCCAGAGGTTAATTGTTCTAACTGTCAGGAAATTTATCCTTAGTTCTAAGTTGCTTCTCCTCCTTGATTAGTTTCCACCCATTGCTTCTTGTCCTGCCCCCAGGTGCCTTGGAGAATAGTTTGACTCCCTCTTCTTTGTGGCACCCTCTGAGATATCGGAACACTGCTATCATGTCTCCCCTGGTCCTTCTCGTCATCAAGCTAGACATACCCAGCTCCTGCAGCCGTTCTTCATATGTTTTAGTCTCCAGTCCTAATCCTCTTTGTTGCTCTTCTTTGCACTCTTTCCAGAGTCTCCACGTCTTTTCTACATCGTGGCGACCAAAACTGTATGGTCGCCATGATGTAGAAAAGACGTGGAGACTCTGGAAAGAAATAAAATGGATCACAGGAGAAATATATATTGGAAACTAACAATAGCAACCAAACCCTCATTGAGCTACTAAAGATCTGCTCAGCTAATGATGTTACCAAAATTTATGTCCTCTTGATCTGACATGTGATTTTTTTTTTCATTTTATAATGTTTGTCATAAGTAAGTACATTAATGTCCGTGTGAGTTTTTCCTGCATGTTTCAGAAACAAACTATGCTGGAGATTTCAAGGAAAATAATGTAAAAGAATTTCCTCTTCAAAAGTGTTTCATTGTTAAAGATTCATATTAACTGTTGCAGAGTCAATGGATGGCTATAGAATAAATAAAATTAATTAGTGCAGATAATTGCTTTGCAAAATTATAGAGATGTGTCTCAGAATCATGGAGCAAAACAGCATTAACACATTTCCATCTGCAGCATGTATTACTCGAGGGGAAAAAAGAGGAAGGAGGAGGAGGATGGGGATGGAAGGAAGGGAAGGATGGAGGGAGGGAGGGAGGGAGGAAAGAAAGAAAGAAAGAAAAAAGAAAGAAAGAAAGAAAGAAAGAAAGAAAGAAAGAAGAGCCTGCCCATTCATAAATCCATTCCTTTTTTTTTTTAACTCTAAGTGGTATTGAATTTGACAATTCTATTTTTCATCAAAAAGGAAAATACCCAACCTAGAAATAAGGAGAAATTTCCTGACAGTGAGAAAAATTAATCAATGCCTCTCGGAATTGTGGGTTGACTGCCTTGAGCTGAGGGTTGGACTAGAAAACTTCTGAGGATCCTTCCAACCCTATAATTCTATGACTCTACAATATATTTACTGGTGGGTTGCTGTTGTTGTTTTTCAAATGAAGTTCTCTGCTACCACCATCCTCTTCTTATTGTGTAATTTTATTTTCTCAAGCCATATTAAAAAGAAATAGCTCTGTATGGCCATTTTCTTTGAAGCACAACTAGGCATCAACCTTTTTAGTTAGAGAGCTGAACTCTGGTGAAGAAGGAAGATTCTAAAACCTGCTTGTGAAATGCAGAAGCTTTCAGAAGAAGAAAAATTCATAGTATCTGCTTGGTTCATCAGAAGCTTTCATTGCCAGAGGAAAGAGATGTGAAATTTGTCCTTGTTTGCTTCTCTTCCTTCTTTGCTCTCCTGTGCCATATACAGTAATCCCTCGTTTTTCGCGGTTAATGGGGACCGGAACCTTCCGCGGAAACTGAAAAACCGCGAAGTAGGATTCTGTATATCTATACCGGAAACTTGAGTTGGTGGACATCGTTTAAAGCAAGCACTAGGGGGCGCTTGCCTCCTACCAATGCATTTTTTTTCTATTCTGTATTTTTGAAAACCCGCGACGCACTGAAGCTGTGGAACATGAAGCCGCGAAAAACGAGGGATTACTGTATATGTTTATTTATTGATCAGCTCATAAAAATAACACACATATCTAAAAAAATTACACAACGGAACTCTTGGCTCGCTGTCTAGATGGTCTCTGGTGATGATGAGCCAAAAGGCAGGAAAGGAAACAGTATGTCTCCTCCCTTAATTGGGTCCTCTTAACAGGATGTTGTGAAAAAATAACTTTTACCATATATATATTAAATATGGCACTGATTTCCATGGCCACCAGAGTCCTGTTTAATAAAAACAGGGTCCACTGAAATATAAATCTCAAGAATTCAAATCTAGCATTTCTAGGCTTCCTCACATGCTTCTTAGCTCCTTTTGAACTTCTGAAGTTGACTTTTGATTTGATACTTTTTTTAAAACAGCCATCTCTCTAAAACTTCACCTTATGAGAGATGTCAGCAAATGTAACATTTTCAACAAAAGGCAAAATCCAGATGATCCCAAAATCTAGATGAGATGATTTCCCCCCCCCCTTGTTGGCTCCAACAAACTTGGGAGCCTGTGGAAGAGCTTTCTTTCAAATGGTTGATTTCTCAGAGTTCTCCATTCGAATACTGCCACAAATGCTTGAAACAGGTCCTTTTTTAAAGTATAAAGGGTAGAAGTATGGAGAGTGACAGAGATGAATGTAACTAGTGTAGACAGGTAAATGTTTGATATTTCTGATCTGTTGGATTTTTACCTTGTTCCTCTTTAACGTTAAATGAATCAATCTCTCTCTCTCTCTCTCTCTCTCTCTCTCTCTCTCTCTCTCTCTCCCTCTCCCTCTCCCTCTCTCTCTCCCTCTCTCTACCCCCTCTCTCTCATACACACACACAATCTAACACTAACACTAACTCTAACTAACTCTAACTAACTCTAACTCTAACTCTAACTCTAACTCTAACTCTAACTCTAACTCTAACTCCATCCATCCATCCATCCATCCATCCATCCATCCATCCATCCATCCATCCATCCATCTATCTATCTATCTATCTATCTATCTATCTCCCCACTGGGTTTAAATTAAAATGAAATAATTGCAATTAAAACAATTTATGCCCTATTCTAAGGTCCATTCTAGACATCAATCACCTTATCATACAATAGATGGTGGGTTGGTGTCCTCTGGACAGAGATGAAAAATGGACACCCAGTTTAAGGTCAGATACTGGACAGTCTGGCCCAAATTTGCCCTGTCTTTCTCATCTCCTATTTGCTGTGACCTTCAAAATTAATAATAATAATAATAATAATATTTAATATTTATAAAACCGCACCCTCTCCCCACAGGGACTCGGGGCGGTGCACAGGTAGAATAAAACAATAAATACATACAAACAATTCTAAAAGCAAATTAAACATTACCTGCGCTAAAATTTCCCCATTAAAACTAACACAATACTAATTTCCCAAAGGACCCCAAAGACAGAGAGACTTATCCTAGGCCGGCCAGACAGAAAAAGTGAGTTTTTAATTTAAGACGGAAGGGAGGTCCGTGGTCGTCCTGATATCGGGGGGAAGGTCGTTCCAGAGGGCCGGGCCCGCCACAGATAAATTAAGCAGGTATAGCACTGTTACCCAGGGATGATTACCACTTCTATTATTGCTAAATGGAGATTGGGCCCAATAAATCAAGCATGGCTGATTTATTAGGGTCAAATTACAATTGCATAATTAATCCTATTTTCATAATATATTCTGAGTGAACTAAAAGTGCACAGTTTGGATTTCTGGAATGTGGAAACAAAGTTCTTTGCACAAATTCTTTTAAAAAACTTAAGCGAAAGTGTGCTAATGTGGTACATGATAGATCTCCTTCTAGTTATTGATCTATGAATTTAGAAACTATTCATTCTCAACCAACCAACATTTTTCATATCTTTCCTTTTCAAGAACAAAAGATGAAATAGCCCTTAATCAGTGACAAGGGTGCTACGTTGGTTACTGGTGAAAATAGATTAACAAGGATCTGGCATATTTTTCTCAGCCAAAGAAATGTGAAATGTGACTTTTTATTATTATTATTATTATAAATAGGTCTCACTTGAAGGGCAATGGGCTTCCAGAAGAGAATGCAAACAAGCCAGAAGCTAGCTATTAAGTCCACACATATCTGAGGTTGAATCGCAGTAACTCCATCTACTGGTTTATTTATATGTTATAGATTTCTCTCTGACATGATGAGTTATGTAAATTTCTCTTAGCAATAATCAGATGAAGGTCACAAAAAGCCAAGGTGGAATCCGCGACCAAGAAATTGAAGCCATGGCCTTTTAAACATGCATTATAGTGCATGTAGAAAGATGTTGTTGCTTTGGTCACCAGGTTGTAGCTGCCATCTTGATATATTTACCCCTCTGCAGACACTTCTGGCAATTAAGGATATACAGAAGAGGGTTTTATACCTGTAGCTCTACACAGGGAAAGTTCAGTTCAAGTAAGAATTTATTACTGTAATGGTTTTGAACTTTGAAAGAAACCTCTGGAAAAGGGTTTCATGTTAGAACAAGGGCTAGGTTGGAACCAAAGGTACGTAGCTGATTCAAGTCATAGATGTTACTTTGAAATAGGATAAGGCTGTCAGACCTGGAAGTCATCTTTTACGTTTTCGGATTTCAGGCCTTCCACATTTTCTGTGGGAAAAGGAAATTATACAGAGTGTGGGTGATATTTAACCATAACAACATTCTTTCGCAGAAAATCAAGGTCAACTGGCCCTCCAGCTGTGTTTGGATGTCTGGGAGGAGAATGCCTGATTGGGCCATGTGACTTGGACTTTCACTTGGGTTGGGAAAACCTGGAAGCTGTCAGATTCGGGTTTTCCCAGATGTGCCAATATTGCAGCTCTAATAAAATGGAACTTTGAGGAAACTCAAGCCTTGGAGTCTTCTTTCGTTGGGGGTGTTACTTGGAACCCTGACAGAGGCATCGCTAGTAAGTTATGGACTATATGGTAGACTGATAGGTGAGGCTTTGGATTACACAGTCTACCCAAGGTTGATCAATTTATCCACACCTTCAGAGGAAGGGGAAGGTTTCTAGCTGGTAATGTTTTAAAAAAACTGTCAATTTTCAGGCCAGCCAGCTTTTGTGTATAAATGAAATGTATTTCATGCACTGCTTCAAGAAAAAAAATGTTTCAGACATATGCTTATTCTTGTCCGCATATTGCGTATCCTGTTTCAGTCATGAATGCTTCATTCAGTCTGTGAACTGTGACCTTCATGTAACCCCGCCATAATAGCAACAACCTGAGTTAGTGTTGTTGAACTTTAGAAGCAAAATAGATGAAAGTGGGCAGTGCAATTTCAAGAATTTTGGTGGGGAGTTGCTTGTGAGGGGGATTCTAGTATTTTGTTTTTCAAAGATCTTTTGTTTCGGTTCCCATTCTTAAACCCTTCCCCCAAATAAGAGGGTGGGTGGGAATTCAGGCATATTTCTTCTGGAAAATCACAGCCAGACTATAGCATTTCAGAAGGCTAGGAGAGTGAGTCCTTTGACTCCTTGCGTGGTATAATGCTTGAATTGAGAATAAGTCACTGAGAAGTTTGATCTTCTCAGAATACAGAGCCATGCAGATACAGGCAAGCATGCATATCATGTCCCTAAAGCAGGGGTCAATAACACATTGCTCTGGAGCCGCATGTGACTCTTTCATCCCTCTGCTGCAGCTCCCTGTCAGAGGAAAAAGGATGCCGCACTAGAAGGAGAATCTATGGTGGGGAAACCAGACTTCCGGTTAGTTCCAGAATTGAATGGGGGCCTTCTGGTTAGGAACTTTGTGGCTCTTTTAGTGTTTAAGGTTGCCGATCCCTGCTGTAAAGTTAAGCTTACTGTCAAGCCATTGTAAAAATTCAATCAAGTAGGTTTTAGGTTTAGGTTTAGATTTATTGGATTTATAGGCCGCCCTTCTCCCAAAGGACTCAGAGCGGCGTACAACATAATAAAACACAGATTACAAAAGTTAAAAGGGAGATTAAATAGAATACCAAAAAAAAAAAAAAACCCCAATTAACATTTACAATAAAAAATTTAAAATTAAATTAAAATTAACAATTAAATTAATCATTTATTTTATTCAGGCCAAGCCGGCTTGCTGGAAAAGCCAACTTTTTAGGGCGCACCGGAAGGACGGGAGGTCGGGAATTATGCGGAGCTCCGGGGGAAGCTCATTCCAAAGGGAAGGCGCTCCCACAGAGAAGGCTCTCCCCCTGGGGGTCACCAGCCGACACTGTCTGGCCGACAGCAGGCCAACTCTGTAGGATCGCACTGGATGGTGGGAGGCTACCGGTGGCAGTAGGTGGTCTTGCAAAAATAGAGGCTTCATTAGATTTACAGGAGCATACTTGAAAAGAAGCCTTAGCTCAGGATATTTCTTGAAAAGTAATTGATGGATGGTATCACTCACCAAAAGTGGGAGTTTTTAGGATTTAGTAATAAGAAGCTGAAGTAATTTTTGGGAGGGATGCTTTTTTTCAGGTGTCAAACAACCTGAAATGTCTATGATCAACAGTGCTCTGTTTTTGCGCCTTTTTGCTATTATTTTAGTAAAAAAGGATCTGAAAACAAACCACGTAGAGCTTTTTATCTAATAGCATCAGTATTAGTCAAGATGTGAGGCCGCACTTATTTTCCCTAATTCTTGTAAACCCTTTATTAAGAGGAAAGTTATTTTTAGCCCCTTCTCAACTGAGAAATCAAGGTCACACTAGGTATTTAAGAATGGTCTGTTGTGGAATGAGGCTGCATTCTATTTGTTTGGAAATGATGGGAAAGCAAATAACAATGAGTCTAATGAGGCTGTGTACTCTGAAAATGAATTACGATGCAGGTGTAATTGTGTCTGAATATATAAAAGATGTACATAGGCTTTGGGGATATTTGGTTTCAACGGGGCGAGGAATACTGTATCACTAAAACCTCACATATTATCCCCTTTAGTTTGTTTATATCCCACCTCTTTGTGAAATGCCCCTAGTATATAGAAATAACCACACAGCATCTTTATTTTTATTCAATAAGGCTGGAAGCCTATTTACATCTGCATAGAAGTAAGACCTCCTGAATGCACTATGGCAGATTGCTATAATTATATGTCTCTCTCATCATCCATATTTACAAAAACAATAACGCTAATGTTCTTCAAAAGCCAGTTTGGTATGAGAAGGCATCAGGCTTAATTTAATTTTGGGGTTTTGAAACTGTCCAACTCCGAAAATATTCTGAATGATTTATAGAATTTAAAATACCCAATCGAAGGAACAACACCACCTGGTTAATTATTGTAATTGTTATTATTACCCTGAAATGAAAGCCTTTTCATGCAAGATTGCAGATGATAAACTACTGCACTAGTCCTGTGTAGTATGGGTTTGTAGATAGATGTTTTCAGATTTCCCATCTAGACTAGAAAATAGCTATTGTCCCCAAATCAGACAATTTTCCGTGCTGAAAGGAGATCTAGAATATTTCTTCTTGGTCCAATATGTTAGGAACTACATTGCTGTTGTTTTTTCTTGATAAATTTAACACGAGTAATTGCATCTAGTTTTAATAATTTGGCTCATATATTGATCAAACCTCTTAATTAAATCCAGTCAAAACATTATTAAATGATCTTTATATTTGGACCTAGCCTTTTGGAACTAAAAGATTTATACTGAACTTGTAAATTTGCATATTAAACATCAAAGGTAATGTTCTTTTAAGAAAAAAATCAGTTTTTTTAAAATGTGTGATTTAATAAAGCTCCATATATTTTCTGCCTTTCGGCTCATCACCAGAGACCATCTAGACAGAAAGCCATGAGTTCCGTTGTGTGATATTTTTAATATGCGTGTTAGTTTTATCAGCTGATCATTTATCCCTGATTTATTTATTGATCAGCTCATAAAACTAACGTATATATATATATACACATCCATCCATCCATCCATCCATCCATCCATCCATCCATACATACATACATACATACATACATACATACATACATACATACATACATATAACAAACACAGTCAAAAAATTGGGAATAAGCTCCATTTTTCCAAGCCATCAAAGTTTCAACAACATTTCTGTTTAATGGTGGTATTGATGAACTTTCTTAGCCTCCAGCCCAAAAGCCATCAAAGATTTCTGAGAAATGGGAAAGGGAAAGAAAAAGGAAATCAATATATAGCTGCCTGCTAGATTTTATTAACACTATAATTTTCATGTCTCACTTTGTCCTTCTAATGATTTAGTAATCTGAAAATGGGGGCTAGCTTGTTATGTCACTAAAGGGATTATTCCTCCATTAATTTCAATTGCAAATCCCATTAACTTTAATGGGTGTTATCCACATACATCAGTTAGTGATCAGATCCTGAAAGCTCATAAAATTACTGCACGATGATGGGCAAAAGATCATAGTAGCACTGAGTTACAACTTCAATCCATCTGTTTTGTTTTTCCTTTTGTCCCAAATGCACTTGATTTACCATCATATCCTTGATTTGAATCTTTATGTTGATTCTCTAATCCTTCTAATGAATCGACTTTATTTCATCCAAAGTTCTGGACACAAAGGTGTCCAACAGTGAATTTTATCAAACCCTGTTCAAAGCACACTTCTATCAAAGACATTGGCTTCTGTAATCTATCATAATGCTTGTTCAATTCCCCATAAATAAGGTAACATTCTAATCACCATCTTCTTTAATTTTTTAATCATTACCCCCTCTTTATCAATCTATATAAATAAAAACCGCTAATCTCCGAAAGTACTGCACCGCTCGCTTCCAAAATTTCACACAACATTCCTTTCAAGTATGGTACCAATGATATATAGAGAGAGATTGTGTAGATGTCACACCTGTGCCAGGTACACGTAATGGAAATGTAAAAAATTGTAAAAAAGGTAGGTAGATGGATACAGAGAGAGCAGTGGGCCACAGGTATTATGTCATCCTTTATGACATAAATACTCTGTCCATAAGATGCAAGGAGAAATACAGTAGGTAGATAGGTAGGCAGCTATAGGGATAGAGAGAGGGAGGAAGAAATGCAGTAGGTAAGTAGGTAGGCAGATAGGTAGGTAGAGGGATAGAGGGAGAAATACAGTAGGTGGGTAGGTAGGTAGGTAGGTAGAGGGATAGAGGGAGAAATACAGTAGGTAGGGAGGTAGGGAGGTAGAGGGATAGAGAGAGGGAGGAATACAGTAGGTAGGGAGGTAGGTGGATAGAGAGAGGGAGAAATACAGTAGGTAGGTAGGTAGGTAGGTAGGTAGGTAGGTATGTAGGTAGGTAGGTAGGTAGGTAGAGGGATAGAGAGGGAGAGGGAGAAATACAGTAGGTAGGTAGGTTGGGGGTTATAGGGTGGTTGTGTGTAAGCGTTTGTGTGTGCAGGTGTAGATCTACACACAGATTGGTTGGCCATTTAACCAGGCTGGGCCACAGCAACATGTGGCCGGGAACGGCTAGTGTTGAATAAGAGGAAAGCAATTCTAGATTTAGACTCATGGACCTTAGGAATTAATGATAAAGCATTCTACAATTTTTGATGGTCAACCTATGGCACATATGCCAGAGGTGGCACACAGAGCCCTGTGTGCCCCACTTGGTGCTGAAAAAGGTTAACCATCACTATTCTAGGAACTACATCCTTTTTATTGTGTTGTTTATTCTTCTCCATCAATATTTCATTTTGCTGAAATCTGAGCCATTGACATGGAGTTTGGTTTTCACCCTTGCAAAATGCATATTCAGAGATCTCCCATTTCCAGCGATAGAAAAAAAGTATGCCACAGCTTAGAGAGCCAAACATTTAATTGCTTAAATTCCCTTTCCAACTGCAATAGGTAATTAAGTACTTTGAGACTTTCTAGTGTCAGCTGTGTTCATTTGCATTGCCAATGTTGTCATACAGTTGCATGAATAGTTTCTTGAATCTCAGCTCTCTGCATGCTATGAAACTTTCATTTTCAGAGGCACATTTTTTTTCTAAGCAGTGTTAATGAGTTTATAAAGAAGCGATCACTTCAATATTCCAGAAAATGTAATAAAGAAGGCAAAAGAAAATAATACAGAAGTGATAACCCATGATTTTTCATTACTGCTTAGGGCTGTTTGCTAAAATATCTGATCAGAATCTAATGAGGTTTTAAACTGAAGCTTTGATTTTGATGAAGTTAATGGCTACACTTCCCCGAATATCTGTAGTCACACATTGTAAAGGGAAGCTTCCATGGGTTTGATTACAAACTCACGAGTGAAGACCCAAGAGTGTATAAAATCTGAATTTATTCTACCCCTACACTCATAACTTACTGACTACTGTAAATATTGGGGTGAATACCACCAATATCTCATTTTTGAGTTCCAGTCAAACTTTCCATTAAAGAACTATAGTGTTAGGAGTAGACTCCTATAGTTGGATAGACAATATATAGTCATTATAACTTTAAGATTGGTGGAATGTTAGAGTG
Source organism: Rhabdophis nuchalis (assembly GCA_039707465.1). Taxonomy (NCBI): domain Eukaryota; kingdom Metazoa; phylum Chordata; class Lepidosauria; order Squamata; family Natricidae; genus Rhabdophis; species Rhabdophis nuchalis. The sequence goes on from CM077656.1 coordinate 16,941,709, forward strand.
CAATTATCTCTAACTATAAGAGGAAGCCAGGAGAGCGCATATCTCTCTCTCTGCTGGACTTGCTGTTTGATAACTGTTTGCTTGTGAACTGTGATTTCTGAAGAAGAAGACGGAAGATTGTGTAGGCTATTTGATATTGTTGAGACTTTGTTTTTGACTCAATTTAACATCACTGCTTGTTGAGCAGTAGCTTAGTTTGGTAGTTTTTACAACCTAAGTAAAAGCTATTTTATTTTACTTAAACAGTGTCTGGTATACTAATTGTGTGTACATTAGCAACACCCTTCTAGCTGCATACTCCGCTGCATACCCTCTGCTGTCTCCCAATGGAGATATCGCCTAATATATAGAATTTACATGTCATTATATTCCACTTAGCAACATCCACCATAAATCCAAATGATGGTACCATGTTGCATCTGCATAACAGGACCACACATAGCTGCCATTAAACACTTGTATCCCGACACCCGATGCTACCCATAAGTTATGCATATTTTATTATCTTTCCACCTTTGTCCCTACGTGCAATTCATTTCCCCCACACTCATTCATCCTGTTGGGGACAGTTCCTTATAGCTGATGTTACATGTTATGTAGGCCCGGTGTCTGTCCTAGATTACAGTGATCCCTCGTTTTTCGCGGCTTCATGTTTTGCGGCTTCAGTGCGTCGCGGGTTTTTCAAAAATACAGAATAGAAAAAAAATGCATTGGTAGGAGGCAAGCGCCCCCTAGTGCTTGCTTTAAACGATGTCCACCAACTCAAGTTTCCGGTATAGTGTATTGCGAATCCTACTTCGCGGTTTTTCAGTTTCCGCGGAAGGTTCCGGTCCCCATTAACCGCGAAAAACGAGGGATCACTGTAAATATGACAAGGAGCAGAAGTTTTCAAAAGGAAGGAAATATCCCCTACATTAAGATTCACCGTGCCCTAATTCAAGATGCAGATGAAAGAGCAATTTAAATGTAATCAAATAAACTGCCAGTTGTTGTGACTAAGGAATCTACTGACAGTCTCTGGCTTAAGAGACAGCATGCCATTCTCAATGCAGATACTGCGTCTGTCCGATTAATTTTATGCTCCCAGCTTTTTGACATAAATATGCTCTCAAGCATATGAAAGCTTTTAGTTTTAAAAAAAATGGCAAAGGGATGGCAGACTTTGAAATTACAGATACATTACCTGAGTTGGGGCAGGGGGGATTTTTTTTTTTAAGGATTTCAAAAGAGGATGCAGAACAACAAACCCAGGCTTATAGAAACCACTGCTGCCATTATTCACAAGTTTGCCATGACTACAATGAATAGTTAAAATATTCATGACTGGGAGAGACATGGGAACAAGATCAGCCAATGAATAGGCATAGCAACTAAGTCAGCTTAAAGAGATCCGAGTCAGGGGTGGGTTGCTGCTGGTTTTTCTACCGGTTTGCAACCCACATGTGTCAGGCGTGTGCATGCACTATTCAATATAAAGTATTCTCCGTGCATGCGCAGAACAATTTACAGTGAACTGTGCATGCACAGTCACTAAAATCCCGAATGGTGGTGACCCAGCGGAAGCGAGGGAATCAGTCTGGGGGCATGGCAGGTCTGGGTTGCTGCTGGTTCTGTGACCCAGGCCTGAATTCTACTACTGGTTCGGCCGAACTGAGCCAAACTGGGAGCAACCCACCTCTGATCTGAGTCTGTGCAGAAAATTGAAACAGAAACTTAAGTAGAAGTCTGGGCGTGGCTTAGCTGTATTAAGCTCTGTGCTGAGAAATGAAACTTAAGCAGTCTGCTGCTCTGAGAAGTAAGGAAAGCAGTCTATTTGGGTTTGTCTGCGGAAGTGAAACTCACTGCTTGTGTTTGCCTGTAGCTCTCCTGCCTTGCGTTTACTTGGAAGGACCACCTGTGGGTATTGTACATTTATTCATCCATTCTTATGTACATAAAGAAGTTAATGAATCCAGCTGAATCAGTTATCTGTGTGTGCTTTCTGGATTTGAATTTATGCAACAAACTCGGACACCTCAGGTCTGTGGTTAAGGGTTAACATTATCTTACAGGCTTTCCAAACCCACCATCCTGGACCCAACGTTTGGAAAGCCAGGGCAAAGGGTGAGTGATGGAGGAGTAACATCTCCTTAAAAAAACTTGGTCCAGCTGGCCCGGCTGGTAGCACCTCATAAGTGTCCCTTTTCAGGGTTATAGGAGAAGACGGTCAACAGTTTTGAAGGCAGAAGAAGGCTCTACGCCCCAATGGCAGACAAAGCAACAGAAACACCTTCTAGGAGAAGGGAAACTCTGATTACAAACCTCCACTGCCTTGTGACTATATCCACTACTGGAAAAGTATTCAGGAATCAACCTCGAGGCAACATCTAGAGGCGGAGTCCCGGAAGCAGATCGTGACTGTGTACAACCACATTCTGGTAACTCCTGTAATGCAGCTCGAACCAATTTGAATTTCTGCAACAAACCCTGACATGAATGATGTTTGCATCACCGGTTGATCATTCTTGTCCCTTTGCACTCTTCTTTTCAACTCAGAATGGTGTTCTTTAAGAGTGACAACCTTAACATTTATGTATCGCTTGCTCCACTCAAGGATTCATACTTCTCAAGTACTGTATATGTCTTAAAATGCACTGTTGTAAAATGCACATCTTGTATTACAAAACTTCTTGATGAAGAAATGTTCATGTTTACATCAAACTATGTAGAGGGTTATTGTTTCTCACTTACAGAATTTCTTTCAGGCTTTAAAAAAAAAGGGAAGAGAAAAAAAGGAATATAGAGAGAAAATGCATAGATCGAAGAAGAAAGCTCAATTTTTAAGTGACCATTAATTCTTGACCATGCAAAATAATATTGATTAGTCTTCCTTTTATATCAATAAACCACCAGTTTATTAGCAAAAAGTGAACCCAGGTCAATAATGAAATATTGTAAATCTGGCATTGTGTTTCCATGATAAAAGAATATGCACACCCTACACACCAAGCTGGGTTTATTTCATAGTTCTTTGTTCTGACTCCCTCCTTAACACGACTAATCACTAAACTGACTGATACTTGGCCCAGACTGACCTCGACTAGACTGACTGCATTCACGAACGTTCCGACCCTGTAGATTCTCTGTTGTTTCCTGCAAGCCTACTCTTCACAGAGGATTTCTTTTAAAGCCTCTTGGGAAGGGCCAGGCAAGTAGGCAGCTGATACTGATTATCTCCGATGACGTCGTTCTGCTAATTGCCTCCTCTCAATCCTTAGCCTGACATCCGGGACAAACTGGATTTCCTCCTCTAGAGCCGACTCATAGGACTCCTCACTAGAGGAATCCATCAGCAGCTCATTCGGAGCCGGCTGGGCCACAACAGTTCTTCCTATAATGTTGGTATATAATTCAAAGATACATTCATGTATGATAAGAAGTAGCTGGTTGGGTCACACAGAGTGTAAGGCTATCTGTTTAAAAATAAATTATGTTAGGTTTGTTCTGACCCAGACTTCCTTAAAAAGCAAGAAGCAGAGTCTTGGTCCTGGAAAAAAACAATTTTATTTACATGACTGTGAATTCCTTTCATTCACAGACAGCAAGGCTTAGCAAACAGTCTTTCAGAGGAATGTTTATCAACACAAACCTTATCTCATTTGGAGAGCTGCCAAATAACTAGATTCCAAACACAGGGCAAGGGAAATTTGGCAGAGTCTCTTATAGTCACAAACAGAACGTTCCACTCTTGAAATGACCAAAAGAACGAATTGTTTCCTGCAAAATCCCACTCCCTGTTTGCTCCTCTTTAGTTTCTTATAGGAGGGCTAATCACCTTCAGTGTGTGGCTAAGTTCATGTCTGCTTTCTTAGTTGTTCTTATCTTTTGGCAGCTCTGTGCATGCACACATTGGGAACAGGCTCCAGCTGTTACTCTGCCTCTGACACACAGCCCACTCCTGAGCTTTCCTCGGCCCCCAGGACTTGCCCATGTTCCTCCCCAACTTCCTCACCATCCAACTCTGTTGCCAGCTCCTACAGACACTGGTGGGCCACAGCAAGGTCCAGTGCCTTGCTCTCAAGTAAACTGGACTTTTAAACATCTGTATTTTTCTTTATTTCATAATATTTTATATTATTTCAAAGTGGACATTCAAGCAAAATTAGTCTTAAAAGGTTCCATGTGTTTTTAAATAGTAATATGTCTAACTTGCAGTGTCTATATATTTAGGTACAGTATTTTCCAAGCTAGTCTCCTATTATGCTTAGTGTGAAAGTTATTGTATTACAACCTGAAGACAGTTCTATTAGCCCAAAGCTTTTGAAAATCGTTCTCATGTCATGTCTTGCAAATCTATTTGTAAATCTACTGCTTGGGAATCTCCTCTTTCTACTTTCATTTCATTGTGCCATTGCCTTGTAAGTAAGCCCCGTACATCGTGAAATGCTTCTTGTGGTGACAGATGCTACATTTTTCTCTCTCTCAAAGAACTTCCTCCTGCCTCGAACAGATAAGATGGCACACAACACGCAACACATTAATCTCTCTCACAGTGCACTCTCAAACTTAATTACAGCCTTAGCAGGGCCATCACAAAATGTGAATAATATATGTGCTTAGCCTAAGTGCTATATATTTATGGGGCATATCCAACCCCTTAATTAAGGCATCACCCAAATTGTCACTCCAGCATTTTTGCTCAGCTTTTGTTGCTCCTGTTACCCCTTTGCTGTTGACTCAAATTCTTGGAAAACTTGCAAAGACTTGCAAACAAAGGTGACACAGGCTTGGACATCATTTTAAATTGGTAAAGATAGAGGGAGACAAGAATGAGATTGATTTGATTTGATTTTGATTTTATTCGACCCAGGGCGGCGCACAGGAAAATTAAAATAATATACAAAACAATACAAAAATATAAAAATGTAAAACCTATTAAATATGAAATCCTGTGCTAAAACCAATTAAAAAACCCCATTTTAAAACTATCTATACTGGTCAACAGCGGAGGCTATGTAAGGCCGGCTTGATGGAACAAATGTGTTTTTAAACACTGGCGGAAGAGGCGGAGGTCAGTAATGGTACGGAGTTCAGGGGGCAGGTCGTTCCACAGGGCAGGGCCCGCCACAGAGAAGGCCCTTCTCCTGGGTGTCGCCAGTCGGCATTGTCTGGCCGACGGCACCCTGACAAGGCCCTCTCTGTGGGAGCGGATTGGTCTAAGGGATGTATGGGGCAGGAGACGGTCTCGCATGTAACTAGGTCCCGAGCCATGGAGCGCTTTGAAGATGGTCGTCAAGACCTTGAAGCGCACTTGAAAGACCACAGGAAGCCAGTGCAGCTCGCGCAGGATCGGTGTTATGTGGGAGCATCTAGAGGCTCCCGTAATCACCCGCGCGGCTGCATTCTGCACTAACTGTAGCTTTCGAGTGCACCTCAAGGGAAACCCCATGTAGAGAGCATTACAGTAGTCGAGTCGGGATGTCACGAGGGCCTGAGATGAATAGCATGGTTAAAAAAGGGGGAAAAAACCCAATGCCATTGGATACCAGTTGTGATGCATCATAAAATATGCATTATGTGTCTTTTGCTAGTGGACATTCCAGAAAAATCTAGAGTGAATGGAAGAATAGACTACAGAGATATTCCTTTGATCAAGCAAGGATACTCTTACATTCCTAAGTTAACAGTAACATTAACATTTATTATTTAAATTTTTAATGATTCATCATGTTGCTTTTACTTGATTGAATCTGTTTGGTACCACCTCCAGGTGAGATGGACAGCATATAAATTAATAATGTGGCCTTTCGGGTGCACTTCAAGGTGTTGATTACCATCTTTAAAGCGCTCCATGGCATGGGACCTAGTTACTTGCGGGATCGCATTCTGCCTCATACATCCCTGCGGCCGATCCGCTCCCACAGAGAGGGACTTCTCCGGGTGCCATCCACTAGGCAGTGCCAGCGGGCGATGCCCAGGGGAAGGGCCTTCTCTGTGGTGGGCCCGACCCTCTGGAATGACCTACCCCCCGAACTTAGAACAACCACAGACCTCCGCTCCTTCTGCCAAAAGTTAAAAACTTTCTTCTTTCATCAGGACGGCCTGGCCTAAAGAATCCGATTATAGCCTGTAGTATAAATTGAGATTGTTTTAATAGGGATAGTAGGGAATAGTTTTAAGGGTTTTAAAGGTTTTAAAATTTTAAGAATTTTAGCGCAGGATAAATTATTTAATTTAATTTTAAATATTGTTATTGTTGTATTTATATATGTTTTTTAAGTCCTGTGCACTGCCCCAAGTCCCTGCGGGGAGAGGGAGCGGTCTATAAATCAAATAAATAATAAAAAATAATAACAATTAATAAATAAACAAATATAAACTTCTTGAAAGAAAAGGCCGGACTGGTTATAATTCAAAAAAAGGGAAACCTAAATAGTATTTCTCTTATGGAAATGTTCAAGTTCTTCCTTCTCTTTTTTTCCATTTTGAATGACCCTTTCTGATTTCAACTCAGTTACATTTCAACATTTTTCCGATCTCTGCTGTTCTTTCTCGTCGTTGATGAGAAGCACTCAAGTCTTATAATTACCTCAACATAGAAATTAGATGTGAATTTATTTTAATCACATTTATATCCCGCCCTTCTCCACGAAGGACCTAGGGCGGCATGACCTGCTGTAATGGTGACATTTATTCCAAAGAAGACAGTGACCCTAAAAAAATGAAACATTTCAGAATAGTTTTGCTAAATCAATGAAGTTACCATAGGCCATGTACCCTAAACATGTACTTACCATATAGTCTATCATGTCTAAGAAGCAGCTGTTTCTTGACTGCATGGATAGCATACAGACTGCAAGCTGCCACAGTCAAGGAAGATTGATAAGAAAGGATTCAGTTTTCAATTGATCCCCCGATTCCCTTTTTCATTTGACAATGTGCAAATGTGGAGGAAATGTGGTTAATCAGGATAACATGTGAAGCAAACAGATTATGCAGACAATATCAGGGACTATATAGCTTTGAAGAAATCTCTAATAACATGATCTAGCATATCTGAAAGATCTGATAATCGGAAAATGTTAAAACAATGTTTTAGCAGTTGCTACCTCAAAACTGGGCAGGTGTTTATTAATGTTGGATGACATCAAAGAATGTTCCTTTTTGCTGAATATATATGCACATTCATAAAAATTATTATCAATCATGGCCCTGACTTTTACAACTTCAGCACATTTTTGGTCTTATCGTTTCTTGCTTCCAACCAAACAATCCATCTAAGAAATGCAGTGACATTTTTAGCACAATGTTCATCAGGTAAGACTGAATTCTCCATACTTCATCCTAGGTGATCTAAAATTAATTCTTCACATGTAGGCCGCCAAAAAAAATGGTTTTATCTGGAAATACGATAAAACAGTGATCAAGTCTCCTATGATCATGAGAATAAAGCATTGATTTATTTTGTTTTTGCAAGTCTTGTTTTTATTTCAAAGAAAGAAAAAACCTGTTTGGCACACTGACTTGCTTGATTGATTGAGCTGCCATCCAGTTCGTGTTGACCACGCAGATGGACCTCCTCCAAGGTGAAATAAAAGTAATGGGATTCTCTCATTTCTGCCCTGCCCAGCCCCTAGGAGTACTCTGGAAGCCTCCTAAAGGCTATGCATGGCCATTTTGGTGAAGGGGAGGGGGAGGTTTCGGGAAGCAAAGAATGCTGTATTCAGTGTATAAGACGCACCCAGATTTTCAGCCTTTTTCTTTTAGGAAAAAAAAGATGCGTTTTATACTCTGAAAAATACAATATATATATCAGTATTGAATACATGAACAGTGTGGCATCTGGATATCCTTAATTTTGATACCAAATAATAATAATAATAATATGGGATGCGGCGGCACAGTGACTAAGATGCTGAGCATGTTGATTAGAAATTTCAGCAGTTTGACAGTTCAAATCCCTAGTGCCGTGTAACGGAGTGAGCTGCCATTACTTGTCCCAGCTTCTGCCAACCTAGCAGTTCAAAAGCAGGTACAAATGCAAGTAGAAAAACAGGAAACACCTTTGGTGGGAAGGTAAAAGGGTTCCGTGTACCTTCAGCATTTAGTTATGTCAGCAACAAGACCTTAGAGACGTCTTTGGACAGCGCTGGCTCTTCAACTTTGAAAGGGACATGACCGCCCCCTAGAGTCGGGAACAACTAGCACCTATGTGCAAGGGGAACCTTTACATTTTCCTTCAATAGTGATAATATTGAGAATTTTAGTAGTCTCAGTTACATTAATCATCGTCACATCATTATAATAACATTACATATAACACACGCATCTTTCATCTTCTGATCCTTTCTTTCCCATTCTGATTTTAGAATATTATATAGAAATATGCATAATAACATTTCCACCTCTTTCTAATTTCTACCTCTATTCCAAATTTAATAACACAAATCTTATATTAGTGGATATTCTAATTCTGGTAGTTTCTGTTTCATTGAACACATTCTGTACACAACTAATTCATAAAAGTGAGGTATGGAAGGTTGTTGTGCTTTGTCTTGACAAGGTGCTTCAGACCATAGAAATGATGTGATAATCTTCAAAGAGGCATCAAGAGGGTAAAATTGATGTTCATAGGTGCTTTGCCTCTTCCTGCTTATGAAACTAATGGTGCATCTCATAGAGGACTATATTTTTAAGTCCCTAAACATCCCATTGCAACAAAATCTGTGCTTTGCATAAATCTTCATCCAAGAATTTTTTTGGCAGAGCATGAAACAATAGGGATGCAGTGGCTAAAACACTGAGCTTGTTGATCAGAAAGGTTGGCAGTTTGAATCCCTAGTGCCACGTAATGGAGTGAGCTCCCATTACTTGTCCCAGCTTTTGCCAACCTAGCAGTTTGAAAGCATGTAAAAAATGCAAGGAGAAAAATAGGGACCATATTTGGTGGGAAGGTAACAGTGTTCTGTGTGCCTTCAGCACTTAGTCATGCCGGCCACATGACCACAGAGACATCATCGGACGGCGCTGGCTCTTCAGCTTTGAAACGGAGATGAGCACCACCCCCTTGAGTTGGGAACCACTAGCACATATGTGCGAGGGGAACCTTTACTTTTACCTATTAGTGAAACAGCTTTTTTGTCTATTTTCTACAAATCATGTGGAATTATAAACACTGTTTTTCCCTTTCTTTGCAATATATTGTAGGAGCTCATCTTAATGGAAACAACTGTTTAAATACCAACCAGGCATAATTTTACTCTTAGTCAAAACTGAATCTGGGATGTCAGCCTTCCTTTCAGAATCTCTAAGTAAGGAGTTCTTAATCAGTAACTTAGAGTGATCCAAGGGCTTAGGGAACCTGCAAATATTAAGGTAATACTCTCAGGTGAAAAGCTTAAAGGGAGTCTGTAGCATTAATGCGATTTGCATGCTCCGTAATAATAAAATGCCTACATATAATGGATTGTGGAAAAAGGATTTTAAAGAATGGGGAAAAACGTTAATCCATGAAGCATATGCCCATCAGTTGTTCTGTATAAGATGTACAATATAAATTGATGCTTAGATGGTATTTAACTCTACCAAGACTCAAGAGGATGTTTTCACTTAATCATTTTTCATTGTAAGAAGTTTAAAACAGACATTAATCCTATATGGTAGGGGAGTCAATACATGCAAATAGATTGGCAACAAATGCTAAACGCTGTATCGCAAATTATTGGTCATGTAATTAGCTTAAATCCTGTACTGATTATATTCACAGTTACCGAACGCAACTTGCTAAGATTTAATAGAATATTGGAAAATATCTCTCCCTGGCTCTCTCATTTTATAACACATAAACTGTACGCATAAGATGCCCATGAGAGAATGGTTATTGGGGGGGGAAATTGATTGGTTAAAAGTAAAGAAGGAAATCTATAAGGAAGAATTAACAGCAAAGCACAATAGCAGAGGTGGAAGGGACCTTGGAGGTCATCTAGTCCAGGGGTCTCCAACCTTTGCAACTTTAAGTCTGAAGGACTTCAGCTCCCAGACCTGAAGTCCTTCAGACTTAAAGTTGCAAAGGTTGGAGACCCCTAATCTAGTCCACGTGTGTTAAATTTGCAGTGTCGCATTGCTGTCATGTGATATATCCAGGGGTGGGATTCTACTGGTTTGGGCAAACCGATAGCTCTGACTATCAGCTGGGAGCGAACTGATTCGCTTCGACTTTCAGCTGGGTCTGCCCACTTGCCCACCCCTGTACTATACTCACCCATAGTCCTTTTTCTGAAGCCCAGCTGATAGGCGTGGCAGAGTAGATTGCGGCACCTCAGCTTTTTTCCTCCCCAGCAGTAAGGTGATTTCTATATAAACTGCAAACGCGAATGAAGCATGCACTCAGTGAACCAGTTGTTAAACTGGTAGAATCCACCCCTGGATGTATCGCAACATTTTCTCCCTTTGCGGAGCTAAGGTGGGCATGGTTTGCGCATGGCGCATCTGGCCCATGGGCTGCCAGTTTGACAAGCCTGATCTAGTCCAACCCACTGCTCAAGAGGAAACCCCAATACCATTTCAGACAAATGGCTGTCCAGTCTCTTCTTAAACCTTCCCCATACGTACATCCCTTCGGCCGATTCGCTCCCACAGAGAGGGACTTCTCCTGGTGCCGTCCACTAGGCAATGCCAGCGGGCAACGCCCAGGGGAAGGGCCTTCTCTGTGGAGGGCCCAACTCTCTGGAACGACTTACCCCCCGAACTGAGAACGATCACGGACCTCCGCTCCTTCTGCCAGAACCTTAAAACTTATTTTTTCCAACAGGCCGGCCTGGCCTAACTTACATCACCCAGCTCACAGTCTGCAGTAAATTGTTTTAAATTGGTTTTAGGGGTACTGTTTTAACATATTTAAATTTTTTAGCACAGGGATATTAATTTAATTTGGTTTTATATTTTGTATATTGTTATGTTTATATATGTTTTTAAATTGCCTGTGCACCGCCCCGAGTCCCTTCTGGGAAAGGGTGTGGTATATAAATTTAATAAACCATAAACCAACCAACCAGTGATGGAGCACCCACAACTTCTGAAGGCAAGCTGTTCCACTGGTTAATTATCCTCACTGTTAGGAAATTTCTCCTTAGTTCTAGGTTGGTTGTCTCCTTGACTACTTTACATCCATTGCTTCTTGTCCTGCCCTCAGGTGCTTTGGAGAATAGGTTGACTCCCTCTTATTAACAGCTGGTTTAACAGTTGCGGAGAGAAAGGCACTACAGAGAGTGATCAATTCGGCACAAGAAACCATCGGTTGCCCTCTGACATCACTGGATAACATCGCCAGATCTCGCTGCTTTAGCAGAGCAAGGAAGATTCTCAAAGATGATTCACACCCTGGTTGGTATCTCTTTGCCCTTCTACCATCAGGCAGAAGATATCAAAGTATAGCCAGCCGAACGAACAGGTTTAAAGGTAGCTTCTATTAACGGGCTGTGAGACTTTAAAATTCAACCGCAATCACTCCATGCACATGCTAGGTTTTTTTTCTTTTTTCTTTTCTCTCTTTTTTGTTTCTGTTATAATTTTGCACCAGTGAAGTTAAAACCAATTTCATTGTAATTTTTACAATGACAATAAAGATGATGATGATGATGATGATGATGATGATGATGATGGTGATTATTATTATTATTATTATTATTATTATTATTATTATTATTATTATTATTATTATTATTATTATTATTATTATTATTATTATTATTATTATTATTATTGTGGCAGACCCTTAGATATTGGAACACTGCTATCATATCATTTCTAACTCATTAGATTAATGAAATAAAGTGATGTAATAGGTAATGTCACGGACACAATTTGCAGCATATCAGAATTTATTTATGTGGTGATACTGTGTAAGTGCAGGAAAAATCACTTTTCTCACGTCTAACCTTGCAAAAGAATTACCCAAACAATGCAAATATGAAACCATAAATTAAACCAAGATACCTGACTTACATAGGCATGTAGTGCAAAGTTGCATTACAGACAAGGGAGAGTTTATTAGCAGAAAGATTTGTTTAGGATAATCTTTGTGGTCTTCTATCACCATTAAGATCTTCCATGCCAGTTCCTCTTTTTCTTTTCATGCTCACCTTTTACTAGCTTACATAACAAAAGTAACTCAGCTTTTACTAGAGTATATATCAAAAGTGCATTTGGGGATGAATTAAGGATTTTAGGTGGGCTTTGCAGCAAATGGATACTGCATCTGGAAAGAACAAGAGTAGGATTCAGCCAGTCCGCACCTATCCAGAAGAACCGGTTGTTAACTTTCTAAGCAGTTGGGAGAACCGGTTGTTGGAAGAAATCTCATTTTGTTTTTTTCCCCACTTTACAGGGCTAATCCTGTAAGGAAGGCAGGAAGGAAGCATTCTGGTGTTGTTTGTAGCCTCATTTTTATTGCCCTGCTTATATAAACTGCCTCTCCGGTTAACCCTTATGACATTGTCACAGCTAAGGTGAAGCGCCCACTGATGTGAGTGTCATTGAGTTGGCCACACCCACCCAGTCACATGACCACTGAGACATGCCTACGCAGCTGGTCAGAGAACTGGTTGTTAAATTATTTGGATCCCACTTCTGGACAAGTGGCAAGTGAACACAATCATAAGAACAATGTCCTGGAAAAAAATATTCTTGAACGTTACTCATTCTAAAAACAAATTGTTTGATTTAATTATGGGAAATTTGCAGCAGCTGAGGAACAGTCCCCAATGTACCACCATGTTGTAGATGATGGCTTCTATGCGCCACCTGAGTTCTAATGAAATTGATAATGAAAACCCCATGGCTTTGCTGAATCATCTTAAATACACCCCATTAATTCTACACACATTTTCTAAATAGAGATTGACTAAAGAACATCTGTTTACAGCCTAAACGATTGCAAGGGTTTTTCTTCTTCTTCTTCTTCCCTTGGTCATATGTTTGCTCTGTCACCATCCTCCTTCTCTTCTTCCTTCCTTGCAAAAGGCCATTGGGTAGTAATCTGTACTATTAGTTTTTAATACTGTTAAATATAATGCAGATGGATAGCACCACATTCCAATAGTGATGGCCATAAAGCTAAATGAGATTCCCTCTATTAAAAAAAAAAAAATCCCGAACGCCATCCCATTCAATAGCTGAGACTATTTCTAAAATAGGTTTCAACCTTAACCCTAGGTATTTGCTTCACTGGTTGTGATAAAATAAAACTGCAAGTTATCGGTTGAAATTTGCATTCTTAAGGCTTGTTCAGCTGAATCATGCAAATCACCCTTGGGTAATATACTTCAGTTCATTTCCATTTTCTGAAGTAGCAACACGAGCTATACTTTTCTTGTATCGGGGACAACATCTGTTCAGCTTGGATCAAATCTCTTTTCATTAGGGCTGCTTTTTAAACTACTTTTTGGGAGCAATTTGGTGAGTTGTAATTCAATGAGGCTTTTTTTTTTTTTTTTACTATCCCTGTAATATTCTCTAACAGAACTACCTGTTGGTTTTCAAAGACACTTGATATATTCCTTCACTTTTCTGTCTACAAACAAATCAGAAATTCGCTAACGTTTTCTAAACCTTCAACAACTGACGAACAGCACAACTGAGGGAAAGGGCTGTGTTTGTTTTCACAGGTTTAACTGTGACTCAATGTCCTGCTGGAAGGCATATATGCATGCATTGGCATCCTTCAGTCTCAAAAGAATATGGTATCGCACTCTGGAAAGAGGTAACACTGGAGTGCCCTCTCCAGAGCACGAGGCCTGGGTAGATTAATATGGAGGATAGACTGTTACTCAAGCAGCAGATCCGATACGATTGGTTCGAGCTGCATTACAGGAGTTACCAGAATGTGGCTGTACACAGTCATGATCTGGGACTCCACCTCTAGATGTTGTCTCGAGGTTGATTCCTGAATACTTTTCCAGTAGCGGATATAGTCACAAGGCAGTGGAGGTTTGTAATCAGAGTTTCCCTTCTCCTAGAAGATGTTTCTGTTGCTTTGTCTGCCATTGGGGCGTAGAGCCTTCTTCTGCCTTCAAAACTGTTGACCGTCTTCTCCTATAACCCTGAAAAGGGACCCTTATGAGGTGCTACTAGCTGGGCCAGCTGGACCAAGGTTTTTTAAGGAGATGTTATTCCTCCATCACTCACCCTTTGCCCTGGCTTTCCAAACGTTGGGTCCAGGATGGTGGGTTTGGAAAGCGTGTAAGATAATGTTAACCCTTAACCACAGACCTGAGGTGTCCGAGTTTGTTGCATAAATTCAAATCCAGAAAATACACACAGATAACTGATTCAGCTGAATTCATTAACTTCTTTATATACATAAGAAAAGATGAATAAATGTACAATACCCACAGATGGTTTTCCAAGTAAACCCAAGGCAGGAGAGTTACAGGCAAACACAAGCAGATAGTTCCATTTCAGCAGACAAGCCTAGACAGACTGATAGTTTACTTCTCCGCAGAGAACTTAATACAGCCAAGCCATGCCCAGATTTCTTACTTAAGTTTCTGTTTCAATTCTCTGCAAAGACTCAGATCTGTTTAAGCTCCCATGGGCTGACTTCATTGCTGTGCCTATTCATTGGCTGACTTGTTCCCATGTCTTTCCCAGTCATGAATATTTTAACATGAGGTCATAGTGCAAGAGTTTTCCAAAATGTTCCTATTTTTGTTTTCCAAAATGTTCCTATTTTTGTTTTCCAAAATGTTTCTATTTTGGTTTTCCATAATGTTCCTATTTTTAGAAATGGACTGTTCCAGTTGCAAATAGAATTTTTAAAATGTTTTAATATGATCAATAAATGAAAATTGTAAGTATACAAAGTAAATTAGGAGCAATGGAAATTAGAACCAACACAATTTCTAGATAATGATTTCAGTTTCTGAAAGTATGTGGAAACTGGCTCTTTTTGGAATAGATTGGGGTGCTTGTAATTCAAAGAAATATACAAATCATCCATTTGAATAAAATATTGTAGAATTGAATTCAGCAGGAACCTTTGTTAAAAGATGTGCTCCTGGACATAAAGAATATCAAATAAAAACAATTTGCAAAATAATTGTTTTGGATACACAATATGGACTTAGCCCAGCTATCAGTGAATGCTAGCACATATTCATTATATTGAAAGCTAACAGATATTCATTACATTGCAAATTTGTTTTATTAATTGTTAGAATAAGAGAGTGTATTTCTGCCTAAGCTACATCAACATAAGAGAAAAAGGGGACATTCCCTTGGTATCTTAAACACAGAGATTCATTTAACTAACAATATGCAGGATTAGAAAAAAATCAATAAAAGAAACAAATACTTTCCCTATTTTTTAAAAAACATCATTTGTGCTAGTGGCCAAAAACAGCCATTCTAATTATTAATTCTTGTTAGTTTTTATTTTGTACTAGCTGATAACCCGGCGTTGCCTGGGTATTTATTCATCCTAATCCATACATTTGTTCTTAAAAATAATCCTGGACCAAACATAATTTCTAATGTTTTCTCCCTTACCAGAGAGAGCCCCCTTGTGGAGTACTGTGAAGCCATTACCATGGCAACTCCACTGCGCTGTACAGTACAATCCATTTAACTTCACGGCAGAACGGTAGAAGTCATTTGAAGGCACAACAGGCTATATCTTAACAGAACACACACCTGAGGGGGTATTAGGGGTCTCTTATCCTCCACAGTATTTGTTTCCACAGAGTAAGTTATCTGGGTACCAAGTTTGGTTGAAATTGCTTGAGGCATTCCAGAGTTATGTTGGAACACACACGCGCGCGCACACACACACACACACACACACATACACACACACATTCAAATTCTAGTAAATTTGATTTTAAAAAAGCTCATTAAATGAAAAGAAATGGGGCTGTCTCCAACCATAAATATACCCAAAATGTATTTAATACAGAAAGAGGAAACATCGCCAAAAAAGTGTGCCCATTCGGAGAATTGCAAGTCATATGGTCTCTTTTTTTTCCCTCCAGCTCAATCCATATACAGTGGAGAGGAACAGAACTCATAATCATCTTATAAGATGAGAAATTTGTCCTACCGCAGCAAAAAATATCACATCACCAGAAGTGCTTCTTTTGAAAGCAAGACTGAAAGACTTTTCCTGAACCCAGGATTGGGAAAAGGCAAATGGAAGAATACATTTCTTCTATTCCCTCCTAGAGCTTTATGCTGTCACGCTGTAGAGTTACAATAAAGGTTGGACACATTGCTCCACCCAAGTTGTTACTCAGCAATCTATCATCCAGGCAGGTTGTGAGTGCAACCACACATTCATTTCATTATATTTGGACATCCAGTTTTGGAAATCTTGCTCCAGTGAAATCTGTAGTGCTAGAGTATCAATTGAAATTGCTGCCTAAAAATATGCCAATACAATTTCCAATAAAAAAATTTGTTTGACCTTTAGTCAAAGACCATCTCTGCATGGATAACAGATTTTCCAGTTCTCTGTGGTCATGTGGCTGGCATGACTAAATGCCGAAGGTGCGTGGAATGCTGTTACCTTCCCACCAAAGGTAATTCCTATTTTTCTACTTGCATTTTTACATGCTTTTGAACTGCTAGGTTGGCAGAAGCTGGGACAAGTAACAGGAGCTCACTCGGTTACGCAGCGCTAGGGATTTGAACTGCCAAACTGCTGACTTTTCTAATCAACAAGCTCAGCCACTGAGCCACTGTGTGCCTTTCCTGTTCCCTGGGTAGTAGTAAAACACATTCTATTCAGGTTCAAGAATCCACAACTGAAAAGGTAAAAATAATGGCTGGGAGATGACCAATGAGCCTAGCCTGGTGATGAAGTTGAAGAAAGAGCTAGTAATGATGCCAATGACATTACTAATTACTTTGCAGACAGAGTTTAAAACGAGGGATCCATTTGTCATGACGGCATCATCAATCCTGTCTCTAATTAGCCTTAGGCAATGGTATCTTTCCTGCTCATTTTTTGCTCATTGGATTGGCTTTCTGGATTGTGTTTGTTAATTTTTATTTGTATTATTTGAGGCGTATTTCACTTTGCAATGGAAAACAATTGCAAAGGGCATCCTTAGATATCCCCTGCCCACTGGGAAGGTAGAATCATAATGTCCCTCTTCCACTTGGATTTCTATACTGTGCAAGCAGATTCCACAGTCTCCAAAGATTCTTTGTCATCCAGGTCAGAGGTGGTATTCAGCAGGTTCTGACCAGTTCTGGAGAACCATGAGTGGAAATTTTGAGTAGTTTGGAGAACCAGCAAATACCACCTCTGACTGGCCCTGCCCCCATCAATTCTCTGCCTCCTGAGTCCCAGCTGATCGGGAGCAAATGGGGATTTTGTAGTAACCGTCCCCAGGAGTGGAGAGGGAATGGAGATTTTACAGTATCCTTCCCCTGCCATGCCCACCAAGCCATGCCACGCCCACCAAGCTACCCTCACAGAACCGGTAGCAAAAAAATTTGAATCCCACCACTGATCCAGATCATGGTTGTCCCAAAAGTGCTTTTTCAGGTGGCAACTGGACTTTCTTGTATTATTGTTTTCTTTTGAAGACGTATTCAATGGTGTGGGAATAGAAATGGATTTTTCCACCATCCTGTCAGAGCGTGAAGAAGCTTCTTGGATGAGAAGCAAAACGCCTTCAAGGAAAAACTAAGTAAGTTCAGTTGCCTCCTGAAGAAGCACCTTTGGGATAGATTCCACAGGGTATCATCCTCTTCATGATTCTTGAATCAGCCTAGAGCCTGTGTCTTTTTAACAACTCAAGTCCTTTCATTTCCATCTTTGCTTGCTAGACATTACTTTTTCCAAGGTCAACATTACTATTTCCCTGCCTCCTTCTCAGTTACTTTTCCACATGAGAGATTCTTCATGGGTGGGTTGGAACCATCTTATATGTGGTTCTTCTCTCAGCTATTTCCCAGACTTAAAAGTTGAGTTTGTCTGGGATGTGATGTGTCAGGGAAGTAGACAATGCTCATTTTCTTCAATTGTCTTCAATAAGTAATAGCAGCTCTCCTGGTTCTCCATCTGGAATCTTTTATTGCTCCAACTTGAGAGACTAGAAATTAAATTGAGGGCGGTTTTTTTTGCACACAAAGCAGCTCTGAACTACATCTTTTCTTCTTGGAAATACTGATACTCATTCTGTAATTCCACTCAGAGTTTAGAGAAACTATACCTGACAGAGTTTTCATCTCACATTATGTTCACATTACTTGCTTCCTGGGCATTCAATGGGCAGATCAAATAATTTGACCTGAGTTCGATAAACAGGAACTCAACAATTGCTGGACTCCTCCCTCATATGTTTGGGGACCTAGATTACCTACTGAGAAAAAATATGTGTTGGCCTCGTATTATAACTTTTATCAAGTAAAGCAGTGGTGGATTTCTATTTATTTTACTACCAATGTGCTCGTGTGATCCAGGTGGGTGGGCGGAGCCTCTTGCCGCCACCACTACCTTTCGGCTCATCACCAGAGACCATCTAGACAGAAAGCCATGAGTTCCGTTGTGTAATTTTTTTTTTATATGTGTGTTACGTTTTTGAGCTGATCAATAAATGGTCTCTGGTGATGAGCCGAAAGGCAGAAAAGGAAACAGAATGCTTCCTCCCTTAATTGGGGCCCTAACAGGGTGTTGTGGAAACAATTATATAAAACTATCCTCCTGTCTCAGCTGACAAGAAGAGAAGCGAGCTGGCTTAATGGCAAGGCTCTCGCCTGGCATGTAATACAGCCCTGGTTCGAATCCCAGTAAGGGTATGGCTAGCTGATGAGAGCTAAAAAGCTTGAAATAGATCTATCCTAGTCTCCCTGACTTATTTATTGATCAGCTCAAAAACGTAACACGCACACACACACACATACACACACATACACCACAACACAATACAATACAATACAATAGCAGAGTTGGAAGGGACCTTGGAGGTCTTCTAGTCCAACCTCCTGCCTAGGCAGGAAGTCCTATACTGCTTCCGACAAATGGTTATCCAACATCTTCTTAAAGACTTCCAGTGTTGGGGCATTCACAACTTCTGGAGGCAAGTTGTTTCACTGGTTAATTGTTCTCACTGTCAGGAAATTTCTCCTCAGTTCTAAGTTGCTTCTCTCCTTATATATGTGTCATATATAACACATATATATCAGCTTCGCAGTCACTAGATTTACTAAAAATAACAAATGATAATAATTTTAGAGTTATCATATACTCTGTCTCATATCTCAGTTACATTGCATGTGCAGTAATTTAATGTGCTATATATGAAACTGCCTTAAGCTCCAAATGTTTGAAAACTTATTTTGATCAAAAAAAATACTGTGTTTCTGCTATTAAATGATGACTGTGTGGTATAATAGCATTCTCAGGGGGTCTCTCTGAGCTTACATTTCATTACCCAAACTAGGATGTTACCTAGTTTGTTTAAGCAAGCTCAGAGAGCACCAAGGACCCCTCATGTCAATCCTGATCTACAAATATTCACATTTGTTAGCAATAGCATTCTGCCCTGAACTGTCACTTGATTCTGGACTAGCATAGTAATCCAATTTGCTGGGGTGTGGTGCCTTAACTTAGAAAATGAAATTGCTTTGCCTTTTTTTACTCAAAACGATGGCAAAATAGACTGACTCAATTCAGCCAGCTGCCTAGATTTGATGGAAAGGACCTCTGCATGGATGGCATATGAACTTTAAACACATCTTAGCACCCAGAATGAAAAAGAGAAGTTCTGTCTGATCTGGTCCTTTGAAGGGAAGTGCAGCTTCAGCTTATCACTTTGCTTCAAAAAAATAAGCTTTGATCAAAATTTCATCAAATCAAAGTGCTCCTTGAAAGCTTTGCATAGTCCAACCATTCATCGGCAGTTTTTACGCTACAGGTAACTCCCTTGTTAAAAGATTTTTTTTCCACTATCGGTCTATTTCCAGATGAAATTCAAAGTGCGGCCTATGATCCAGAAATCCTATTTGATTTGGAACCACACTATGTGGTACGATGACATTCTCCTGTAGACAATGGCGGGATTCAAATACCGCATTTTTCGGAGTATAAGATGCACCGGAGTATAAGACGCACCAAGATTTTGAAGAGGCAAATTTTTAAAAAAAAGGTTTTTGCGCTCTGCAGACCTCCCCAAAAAGCCCATTTTTCATCTTAGAGTTGTCAAGGTTTAGAAACACTGCCCTATGGAACATTTTTGGATGACATGAAAAATGAAGTTCCTCCAGAAACTTCATGCTCCAGGCAATGTGACAAATCCTCCTAGGACTTTGGCCTATTTGTCCTACAACCAAGGTGGTATCCAGCGCCCTCTCTGTTGGCAGATGCGCTGCCACTAGCTGCTCTTCTGGTTTCCGGCGTACGCATGCGCACCATCCACTTGGTGTTCGGGCTTCCGGCACGCAAATGCACACCGACCACATGATCGTCCATCTCCAGCCCATTCATCTGTGACCTATAAATTGTGATCAATCCTCTTTCTCCTTGCTGGATTTCATCAGATACTCTGACAGTCTTACAGTCAATCTGTTTCTCCAATCTTTACTTCATCTACCACTTTTAATTCTGAGAAATGTTTCTTGCCCATTGATACTTTTAATACTTTAAAAAAAGATTTATCCAGAAGTAATTGATGGTATATAACAGTGATGATGAATCTTTTCGGCATCAAATGCCCAAACCGGAACTTCCATGCGTGTGCTGGCATACCGGAGTGCTGTAATCCTGAAGACCAGCTGCCTGGCACACATACGCACTGGCCAGTTGGTCTTTAGGTTTCTGGCACTCCGGGGCGTGCGCACACATGCATGTGCATGTTCCAGTTTGGGCACTCAGTGCCAAAAGGTTTTGCCATCACTGTCCTATAGCATATTTATCTATGGGATCGTATCCTGCCCCATACATCCCTTCGGCTGATCGCTCCCACAGAGAGGGATTTCTCCGGGTGCCGTCTACCAGGCAATGCCAGCGGGCGACGCCCAGGGGAAGGGCCTTCTCTGTGGTGGGCCCAACTCTCTGGAATGACTTACCCCCCGAACTGAGAACGACCACGGACCTCCGTTCCTTCTGCCAGAAACTTAAAACTTATTTTTTCCAACAGGCCGGCCTGGCCTAGCTCATACCACCTAGCCTATAGTCTGCAGTTAAATTGTTTTAATTGGTTTTTAGGGATACAGTTTTAACTTATTTAAATTTTTTAGCACAGGGATACTAATTTAATCTCGTTTTTAAATTTTGTACATTGTTATGTTTATATATGTTTTTTAAATTCCTGTGCACCACCCCGAGTCCCTTCTGGGAAGGGGAGCAGTATATAAATGTAATAAAAGTAAAAAAAGTAAAAGTAATACTTGCTGGCTAATATTCAGTTTAATGAAGAGATGAACGCTTTAAGAGGGCTCTTTAAAAAAGAGATTAAAAAAATTAACGAGGTTAGTCAGTCTTAATGTAAACGGTCTGTGAGAACACTAAAAAAAAAGACCTCATAATTTTAGCAAATTTAAAATTATTAAGGCCAGATATTGTTTATCTCTTTTAATGGAACAAGACATTTTTTTTAAATTAATGAAGGATTGGTTGGGTCACTGGGACAGGTTTATGTGACATGAACTTTGACCAAAGCTAACAATGTGGCCATTTTGATTCAAAAAAGGTTTCCAATTGATATATAAGAAAATGGGCATTTATTAATTTTATGTGTCAAAATAACAGAGGTTGCAATAATTCTGGTAAATGTTTATGGACCAAAATTTTAGTATCTTCTATTATGTCTTATGAATGTTTTCAGCATTTCAATGAGTGCATTTATGATAAAGTGATAATAGAAGGAGACATCAATGAAATATTTGATTCTGAGCTTAATAGAAATATATTAATAACACACGCACATACAGAGGAGAAACAAATAATATGAATATGGAAGAGTTGAATTTAATACACCCGGGCATTTGATCTGTCTAACTAAAAGAGAATGTATATTTCATTCACGTGGGGTACAGAATTTTTTTAGGCTTGATTTATTTTTAATCTTACATCGCCAGATTCAGGAGTGTAATATAGATCTATGTTATGTATGTGATCATAGTACCGCTAATTTAAATTCTGTATTTCAAGGTGCTGACGACTATCTTTAAATCGCTCCATGGCTCGGGTCCTAGCTACATGCGAGACCGTCTCCTGCCCCATACATCCCTTCGACCGATCCGCTCCCACAGAGAGGGCCTTCTCCAGGTACCGTCGGCTGGGCAATGCCAGTTGGCGACGCCCAGGGGAAGGGCCTTCTCTGTGGCGGGCCCAGCCCTCTGGAACGACCTACCCCCCGATCTATGCACCACCTCGGACCTCCGCCTCTTCCGCAAGTGCCTAAAAACACATTTGTTCCATCTAGCCGGCCTAACGTAACCTCCATTATGACTTTTAGATAGTTTTAAATTTTGGGGATTTTATTTTGGTTTTAGCGCAGGATTTTCATCAAATAGGTTTTTTACATTTTTTATGTTTTTGTATGTATTTTAATATTCCTGTGCGCCGCCCTGGGTCCATTTTGGAGAAGGGCGGGGTATAAATTTGAAAAATAAATAAAAAATAAATAATTTCACAAAACAATTATGGAATTGAAAAAAAATGATACTTTAACATTTTCATAAGTGAATATGAACATTAAATGATAAATGATTTGTACTACAAATGCAGTTAGAGACCTTATAATATTCTTATCTGAATTCAGAAACAGAAAACTGTTACTATTGCTTGTATATTGTACCTACCAAATTCACAGTTTTCTGAATATAATAGTCTGGAAGAAAAAAATCTTGACCTTAAAAATGGCATGTGTGAGAGTTAAAAAAAGAGGGAGACACACATCTCTACTGCAGAATATTTTGCTTTTAAAAGTCTGGATTTCAAACATTGTGCACTGAGCCATGTTGATAGCACAGAATGCATTATTTATTTGCTAAATTTATGTCGTGGGAGATCAAGGTAGTATATATAGCATTCACTTCTCCAGGTTTTCTACACAGCGATAACTCTGTAGGGAGCTTAGGCTGAGATGTAGTCACTGGCCCAAAGTCACCCAGTCAGTTTCTATAGCTTAGAATAAAGTTGACCCTTGATCCCTCTGTTCCTAGAAAAATGTGTTATTATTGGCACTATCCATTTTTTAAGAGGCTCTTCATCTTGAGCAACTTCCTAGTAATCTGTCATAATCACTTAACACTCACCTACTCTGGGTGAGTCTAGTATTCCAAGAGATGGGTCCTTTTGGAGGGTCCTTTTGGAGAAGGTCCTTTTGGAGAAGGGCGGGATATAAATTGAATAAAATAAAAATAAATAAAGATGGAGTGGGGGGAGGAATCTGTTCAGACAAAGTTATCCTGTTACAGAACTATGAAATCGTGAAGCTTAAGGATTGGGTTGAAATTAGAGAGGCAACTTTTCCAGATGGTATATAGAATTACATTTTTATAGCACTCCATGACACAGGACCTAGCTATTTGCGGGATCGTATCCTGCCCCATACATCCCTTCGGCCGATTCGCTCTCACAGAAAGGGATTTCTCCGGGTGTCGTCCACTAGGCAATGCCAGCGGGCGACGCCCAGGGGCAGGGCCTTCTCTGTGATGGGCCCGACCCTTTGGAATGACCTTCCCCCTGATATTAGAACGACCACGGACCTCCGCTCCTTCCGCCAGAAACTCAAAACCCACTTGTTTCATCTAGCCGGCCTGGCCTAACTTCATGCTTCCCGCCTCAGTCTGTAATTTTAAATTATTTTATTCGGTTTTATGGGTCAAGTTTTAATTTTTATAAATTTGTACAGAGAACTATTTAATTCGATTTTAGTTTATATGTATTGTTATGGTTTTGATAATTTTAATTCTACCTGTACACCGCCCCGAGTCCCTTTGCGGAGAGGGGGTGGTCTAGAAATCTAATTAAATAATAATAATAATAATAATAATAATAATAATAATAATAATAATAATAATAATAATAATAATAATAATAATAATAATATAGCATCACAACTGGCAGGAGAAGCTGTATGTGGGGTTTTTGTTTTTGCTCACATGGAATCTGGTGTAGCTCAGCTTTCCCTGTCCTTTTATTGTTATCAATATAAACAATTTTACCCATAGATCAATATGCAATAGGATGGTTCTTTTTGTTAGGAATGTAGTCCGAATGTTGGGTTGGCAATATATAAACCATGATTGCAATAATGTATCTGTAACTTTAACTACTGCAGTAAAATGTGATTGGCTGCTGTTTCCTCAATCGGCCATAAGAAGGAGCCAGAATCACTGTTAGATGCTGATCCTTAGATGCTGGCTGTTGTGTATGTCGGGTGTTGATTAGCGTGGATAATTGTGAATTGTGCAACTGTTAGCCAACTTTGAGTACTAGACTGTTTATATGATTTAGGACTACTTCTCACCTGTGTATGAAGAAGTTTCTATCACTTTGTTTTTCTACGAAAGTTAACATTTATTTGTTTTACAATTCAGTGTGTGTGACTGCTAATGTAGGTGTTCAGAAATGTCTCTCTCGCTACATTTCACTGCGCACTTTCGGTCTGCTAACAGGGATTTCCCTAACACTTTTTACTTAGTTCTACCATCTGTGCAGAACTACTCATTCCATAAGCTTCTGCCTCCATTTGGCTTCTCGTGGTACCAGCTTTCCTGAGATCCAGTTGAATTCATTTATCTTCTAAGCTTTTTGTCTTGGAAATAAATTCAGCAACGCATCTCTACTGCTGTTCTTAATGTTTTAGCTTAACGCGATTTCTTATCTATTTGTCTCCTGCTGACTCAACATACATATTTTCTTTTTCTGTATTCATTTTTCCTATGAACTAATAAATCTCTCGGAGTATAGAAATGCTAGATGACACATGCTTCGTTTTTCAAATCATCCACATGATATACAAACGTGATTCTTTTAGATATAAAAAAAATAGGCAGCTGAAAGAATTAGTAGAGCACGCTAGCCTCAGATTTTGGACTTGATTACTAGCACATTTTCTCCTCAAGGACATTGCTGTGATGAAGCATGCAAAGTAGTGCAAGGAGAAGATAATGATTGTCCCAAGACCTCTCAAGTCAAATTACATATAACTTAAATTTATTCATGAACAGGTCCCACTGTATTCAGTGAATGCTATTTCTAGGCAAGCACAAACAAGAGATACCGTCTTTGGAATGCAGGCATGTTCCTTCTCCAATAGGAAAAAAAATGATTTGTTAGTGAAGCCGATAGCCATCATGTTTTGAAAGTCTGTCATTAGACTTCAAAATAAATTCATAGTTCCAGCATTTGCATGTAAACTGCTTTGTCTGAGTTTCTCCAGGTAGAAGGCATGGAACAGCCTTTAATTTTTCTGCATGGCACCATCCCATTTCTGGTAGATGTTTCCTTTATGTACTGTGCAATTTTCTTTTAAAAAAAGATGGGGGTCTGTAATTGTTTTCCCACTTTTTTTTTAATTATTTTTATTATAATTTTCAACAAATTATACATCCACACATAAAATTTACTTTTTTTTTTTTTTTTTTAACAATAATCAATAATCCACCCGGTGCTATACAAAACGAAAGGAAGAGTTGGTTCTTTGGATATCTTCAATTGTCTTTAAGATCTCCAAAATCCGCGTTCCCTGGGTACAGGTGTCGAGGCATCCAAAGTTCCAAGTGCATAGTCCACAAATGGGTTCCAAGTCTTCCAGAAAATGTCTTTTTTATAGACCCCCTCTCTGAATTTAATATCACACGTCATTTTATCATTTAAGGCTAATTTCCACATTTCACAGAACCATTCTTCTATTTTAATATTTACCTCTATTTTCCAATATCTTGCTATTACAATCCTACCCATTATAATCATAATTCTGATCAATTCTTTCTCCTGTTTTGTTAACTCAGGTTCATTAATTATCAATAACAATATATTTTCTGATCTCAATATTATTATTCTTTTCATCATTTCACCCATTATTTTTTCTAATTGCTGCCAAAACTTTTTAATTTTCACACATTTATACCACATATGTTCATAAGTTCCCACTTCCATATTACATCTCCAACATTTATCGCTCATTTTTTTATCTATCAATGATAATCTTAATGGGGTCCAATACCATTTCCAAACAACCTTAAAATTATGCTCTTTAATCCTTATAGACAAAGTTCTCATGATTCGACTCTTCCAGTTCTCATTCCAATCCAAATCCAATATTTTAATCTTAAGGTCTTCCTCCCAGTTCCTTTTCATTACCATTTGTGGATTTCCATCAAAATTTATAATCTTATATATCTTACTAACGAGTCCTTTTAACCCAATTTCATCTTTAATAATTTGAGATACTAAACTTTCAAATTTAGTTTTATTTCTATCTATTTTACATATTCCCTTTGCTTTCATAGTCCATTTTTCTACCTGTATTTTTTCGAACCAATTCAACTCCAATCTTTGGATTACTTTTTTTTTCCTACTCTCAATTCCTAGAGCTCTTAACCAATTTACTATATTTCCTATATTTTCATCCTCAATTACTTTATCCCGACTTATATTAGTTTTAATCGGCCAACTTTCAGTTGTCTTCCCCAGGAAAGCTATATCCGGGATCAATTTTTTAACAAATTTATTCCAAATTTTGCTCAGCCCCTTTAACCAATAACTATTAATTGCCTTTGTTTTTGCTCTATCTAGAAACCATATAGACCCAAATCTCTTAATGTCTTTTAGCTCCAGATCACCCCAATGACCATCTCCACCTTTAAGTATTTTTATCACGGTTCGAATATTATACGCCCGATAATAATTAAGTAGATTGGGAATTCCCAATCCACCCTCTTTTTGATTTTGATACCACATTTTCTTCATTATTCTTGGTTTTTTCCCACCATTACAAAATTTATCCAATTTCTTCTGATATTCTTCTATATCTTTCTCTAACAAATTTAGTGGTAGCATCTCAAACAAAAAATTGAACTTTGGTAACAACATCATTTTACACATTGCAATTCTACCAAACCAAGACAGCTTTATCTCTTTATACTTATCTATCTTTCTCTCTACTTCCTTCAACATCACCTCATAATTAATTTTTTTCAATTCTCTAACTTTAAGTGAAAGTGTTATCCCCAAATATTTCAATGTATTCTTAACTCTTATCCCAAATTGTTCTTGCATATTATGGAGGTTTTGACTAAATTGATAGAAGAAGATGAAGGATTGGAAGGGTACAAGGGATATAAGATAAATTTGTATGCGGATGATACCTTGATTATTTTGAAAGATATAGAGAAAGATTTAAAGAGGATAAATAAACATTTGATAGAATTTGAAGAAATGACAGGATTAAAGGTAAATTGGTCAAAATCTGAACTACTAATGAATAAAGATGGTAAGGAGTGTTTTCCCACTTAAAGGAACATAATATGGGAAAAAAATGGAGGGGAAACATGAAACATGCTTAAAATTATTGAGATTATAAAGCCAGAACTAAAATTTTGAGGCGTGGAATGATGTATAACTATACAATATTATGATGAGAATAGCTGGGAACTGTAACCAGGTCCACATTCTGACCAAAATAAACTGGAGGGTTTTTTTTAAAATATAATTTATATATATATATATATATATATATATATATATATATATATATATATATATATATATATATATATATATATATATATATATATATATTTGTTTTCGTAGATTTTCACGGGTATAGGTATGTAGGTTCTGGTTTATTCGGGTCTTTTCCCGTGTAAAATTAAAGGTGTTTT
Source organism: Rhabdophis nuchalis (assembly GCA_039707465.1). Taxonomy (NCBI): domain Eukaryota; kingdom Metazoa; phylum Chordata; class Lepidosauria; order Squamata; family Natricidae; genus Rhabdophis; species Rhabdophis nuchalis. The sequence goes on from CM077656.1 coordinate 16,969,531, forward strand.
TGCAACGTTTCGATGGGATCACCCCCATCATCATCAGGCTGGAGCCTTTGTTTTCTTGCGAGTGAGCTGTGATCGAAGTGGCAGTTTTTCTATAAGTGGAGGTGGGAGGGGTTGGAATGTTGGCTCTGCTGCTTTGAACGGATTGGTTGGCTGATTTGTCACATCCTGATTGGTAGATGGAGTTGATGTTTGTTTAGAATGATTGATGATGGTGTCAGTGTTTGTGGCTGGGACTCGTTTAGTGGCCAGAGCTGGTTTCCAGATGTCTGGCAGGCGGGAGGCATCATCACGTCTATTTATGTTGTGGGGATGTTTCTCTATTTCAATAGCTTCCATAATTATATATATATGCTTTTTCCTTTAAAAAAAAAGGAGGAGGAGGAGGAGGAGGAGGAGGAGGAGGAGGAGGAGGAGGAGGAGGATATGTTAAACTTAAAGATGTTTATTGAAAAGGAATTAGAAATACCATCAACATAAAATGGAGCTGGCTCAGAGGCTGAAGTACACCAAGTAAATGAGATGAAGAGTGTGGAGTAGAGGAGAGAGGTAAGGGAAGAAGAGAGGGAAAGGAGAGAGGGCAGGGGGGGGAGGAAGAGAGAAAGAAGGAGTGGAAAGGGGAGAGAGGAGGAGGAGAGAAGGGGAAGCAGAGAAGAAAAGGATGACAGAGGGAAGAAAGGAGAGAGGGAAGAGGAGGAGAGAGGGAGAAGAAAGTGATGGATAAGGTCCAAATATGGTGTATGGAGAGCAGAAAAGCCAATAATCATTCTTGGGGGTTGATGGTAAGACAAATTGATGTAAATATTGAATAATATAAAATAATGTTGGTTGTGTAACAGCATGCATGTAGTTATTTGTTATGAAAATGAAAAAGATAAAAAACTTGTTGTAAAAAAAGGAACATTACAATACAATACAATAGCAGAGTTGGAAGGGACCTTGGAGGTCTTCTAGTCCAACCCCCCTGCCTAGGCAGGAGCCCTATACCATTTCAGACAAATGCCTATCCAACACCTTCTTAAAGACTTCCAGTGTTGGGGCATTCACAACTTCTGGAGGCAAGTTGTTTCACTGATTAATTGTTCTAACTGTCAGGAAATTTCTCCTCCGTTCAATGAAAGCCGAAAGTTAAATATCTTTAAAGGAAAAAATCTCCAAAATCTCCATTTGGGTCCCAAAATGCAAACTTCTGTGTGAATTTCTGGCATACTGTACACCTTGCCATCTAGAAGAGAGACAAAAATGATTTCAGCTCTTATTATATCCTAATATCTTATTCCTAAAATTAATGCAAGCAAGATGGATGCTGTAACTATCTCAGACCCGTGCTACTGTGAAATTATAGTCTCATTTGATGATAATTTACATATATTTTACTATGTCTTTTCAATGTATTTTGTTGAACGATAATGATTTTATTAAGCAGATGGAATAAGAATAGCTCTTTTTCACTATAATAAGAAGTCAATTTCATCACCGACTTAATTCAGCCAAAGTATTTATTAGGGACCATATTATTATATATATTTCTCATAGGAAGAAGGAATAATTGAAACATTAACTTTCAATAAAAGAAAATCTTAAAACCTCTTAACTCTTTATGCATCCTACCGTATTCACTTCCTGAATGATATAAATATTTGGTTTCTGTTAAATATGAATTTCACAGCTTACATGCCCCTGAAATGGATATATATATATTAAATTACCACAAGCAACAATGCGAAAAATGCGACAATGCGACAATGCAAAAAATGCGAAAAATAATAATAATAATTACTAAGCACGTGGTTTTTGGATTTAAATAAATTAAACCAAGAAAGGAGTGGCATGGTGACCTAGAGGTGAAGAACCTATGTGGAAGGTTGATAGTTCAATTCCAGCCAACGGCAGATATTTCTTTATCAGGATGCAAAGAGAAAGTTTCTATTATGAACTTTGCTCAGGCATCATGAAGGGCAGTTAACCCTCAGTTCCACTGGGTCGTCCTGACTTCATCCTGAAGCAAGGGATCAAAGATTTGTAAAAAGAAAGAAAAAACCCAAGAAATACTATATCTCCAATTAATCAAATATATTTTTTATTTATTCTATTTATTTATTTAATTTATATACCGCCCTTCTCCCTCTCGGGACTCAGGGCGGTGAAAGCCACAGGCAGCCAGTGCAGCTCACGCAGGAGAGGTGTCACATGGGAGCGTCTAGATGCTCCCAAAATCCCCTGTGCGGCAACATTCTGAACTAACTGGAGCCTCCGGGTGCATCTCAAGGGAAGCCCCATGTAGAGAGCGTTACAGTAGTCCAGGCGGAAGGTGATGAGAGCTTGAGTGACAGTGCGTAAGGCGTCACGATCCAGAAAGGGACGCAACTGGCATATCAGACCTGATAGAAAGCCCCCCTGGCCACGGCTGTCATGGGCTCTTCTAAAGACAGCCGAGAGTCCAGGACACCCAAGTTGCAAGCCCTCTCTGTGGGAGCCAATGACTCGCCCCCACTAGCCAGAGATGGCGTCAACTGGCTATACCGTGAGGCCGGAAGCCACAGCCACTCGGTCTTGGATGGGTTGAGTGATGGCTAACCTTTTTCTATGACTCAGAAATGTCTTTGGGCATTGCTGGCACAGTGACCTTGAAATGGAGATGAACACTGCCCTTATGACTCAATGACTAGCAGAGTAAAATCTGCAAGGACTTCTGTGTTGATTGTAGCACACTTAATCCTTAATATTTAAAACGCTCCCTTCTACGTTGCATAATGTAATCTCATTGTAATCTCTTCTTATCATACGGTGAGAAAACAAACGGAATTGGAGATAACCAGAGACTAGTGCAAGTTTACTAGCCTCATTGTATGCCGTTCATTTCAAGAACATGTCATGATGATTGTCATCAACTGGGTAAAGCTCCCAATTTTCCAATTGATTGTGTGTCTGCATTTCATATTTCATTTAGTACAAAAATAAAAATAAAAGTGCAGGAGTTCCAGCCCATCAAGCTGATAATTCCATGTGGAATTCCATGGAGACCATTAATTTCCCTACAGCCTTTTGGAAGGATGTACAAAGCTTGTTAGAAGTTTTCCATGAGATCAAATTTTATATGCTGTGTCTGCAGTGCTTCACATGAGGGGATATCTGACAAAAGCCAGTGTACATTGGTGGTTTTTTCCCCCATTTCTAGATGTCAAGCAGATCTAAAGAGCAAAGGTTTAAATAAGTAAATAATTCTAAAATTATCATCTTCAAGGCGCTCCATGGCTCGGGACCTAGCTATCTGCGGGATCGGATCCTGCCCCATACATCCTCACGGCCGATTCGCTCCCACAGAGAGGGACTTCTCCGGGTGCCGTCCACTAGACTTTGTCAGCGGGCGACGCCCAGGGGAAGGGCCTTCTCTGTGGTGGGCCCGGCCCTCTGGAACGACCTTCCCCCCGAAATTAGAACGACCACTGACCTCCGCTCCTTCCGTACGAAATTGAAGACCCATTTCTTTCGACTGGCCGGCCTTGGATAGTCTCTCTGTCTATAGATTTCAAATGTATTTTAATGGGTTTTTAATTATTTTTAGCACGGGATAATAGTGTTTAATTGTGTTTTAAAGTATGTATTTTTGTATTTATTGTTTATATTGTTTTTAGTTCCTCCTGTGCACCGCCCCGGGTCCCTGTGGGGAGAGGGAGCGGTTAATAAATTCGAATTTATTATTATTATTATTATTAAAATGAAAAGGTACAATCGCTAGGAAAGCAAACCCCCTGGTGCATGTACTTATTTAATATAGCTTTTCAAACAATGTTCCATAAAGCTAGGTGTTCAGCTAAAAAAAATAATTCTGAAAGTTCTCCCTGTTTTCTAAGCTTCATATTTCCTATTTAGAGCATTTTGTTTTCACTTCTAGTGTTTTGAATATCACCAGTTTCCATTTTTTTTAGAAGAAGAATTTGATAAGTTTAGAAATGGAACTGGAAATAATTTCAGCTTGGAAATTAACACCAAACTCATCTGGAATGAGATTTGAGCAATATCTGTGGTCTTTTTTTGTTAGAGCACTGATCTGATTATAGAATAGAATAGAATAGAATAGAATAGAATAGAATAGAATTCTTTATTGGCTATGCATGTGATTGGACACCCAAGGAATTTGTCTTTGGTGCAGATGCTCTCAGTGTACCTAAAAAGACAAGTTGCATTCGTCAAGAATTTTTAAAAAAATTTTTTAATCATATTTATATCCCGCCCTTCTCCACAGAGGACCCAAGGCGGCGCACAGGAATTTAAAAAGCATACAAAAGAATAAATACATAATTTAAAAACATATTTAATTATTCTAATCCTATGCTAAAACCAATTTTAAAATCCCCAATTTAAAACTCTCTAAAATAGTCCCCATGGGAGGTTAGGCTAGGCCGGCTTGTTGGAAAAGATGTGTCTTTAGACACTGGCGGAAGAGGCAGAGGTCGGTGATGGTATGCAATTCAGGGGGTAAGTCGTTCCCAAAGGGCAGGGCCCGCCACAGAGAAGGCTCTTCCCCTGGGTGTCGCCAGACAGCATTGCCTGGCCGACGGTACCCTGAGAAGACCCTCTCTGTGGGAGCGGATCGGCTGAAGGGATGTATGGGGCAGGAGGCGGTCTCGCATATAACTAGGCCCCGAGCCATGGAGCGCTTTAAAGATGGTCGTCAAAACCTTGAAGCGCACCCAAAAGACCACAGGAAGCCAGTGCAGCTCGCGCAGGATCAGTGTTATGTGGGAGCATCTAGAGGCTCCCGTAATCACCCGCGTGGCTGCATTCTGGACTAACTGTAGCTTTCGAGTGCACCTCAAGGGAAGCCCCATGCAGAGAGCATTACAGTAGTCGAGTCGGGACGTCACGAGAGCTTGAGTGACTGTGTGAAGGACAGCCCGGTCCAGTAAGGGGCGCAATTGGCGCATCAGGCGTACCTGATGAAACGCCCCCCTGGCCACGGCTGCCACATGGTCCTCCATGGACAGCCGGGAATCCAGGAGGACACCCAAATGCGCGCCCTCTCATAAGATACTTATGATAAGATACATAATGATGGTCACAGGGCACAAATAAGCAATCTATACTGTCTTGTGTTTCCTCTATATACCAAGAGCAATAGCACCTAGCCTTATATACAGTACCACTCTACAGTGTTTTACTGTTCTTTGCAATATCACCATATTGTTCCCAACAATCTGGCTCCTCATTTTACTGACCTCAAAAAGATGGAAGGCAGACAATTGCAAACTGCTCAGAGAATGTTGTAAAGCATTATGGGGCAAAATAGGACTCTGAAGCCAAAGTGGTATATAAGTCTAATTACTATTGCTATATCATTCCAGACAAATAATTGTCCAAACTCTTCTTTACAACCTACAACTTCTGGAGGCAAGCTGTTCCACTGATTAATTGGTCTCACTGAATTCCTTATCTAACAATCCCAAGAGGGGGAAAAAATCTGGTTTCAAGTGAATTTTAATTTTTTGAATCTTCTGAATCATTGTATTTGAACTTTCAATTTTCTAGCATTTTTGTCCACTAAGCATGAAAAATGTCCTTTCTTCTTGTTTACATTTCCAGTATAAATTTAAAATCGCCTTTATGCATTCTAGGTAATTTTTCTGGCGTCCTATATCAATGGGACATGATTTTATAAACACTCTCTTTAAGGTTGTGACAGTGTAAATTTCAGTCTTTTCAACCACATATTTTCCCATTGTTCTATATGTATATTATAACCCCAAAGTTTGCCTTCTTTATCATACATTCCTTAACTTGTTCTTCATCTTTTTCAAATTTCAATGGAGTATAAGTTTTTAGCAGTTACGTGTTCATCATTGGTACACAGTTCTGTTTCCAGATGAGTCTTACAATGTGCAAAACCATAAATTATTTTATCTATTTTAAATCTTTCTGATAACTGCAAATATAAGAGAACTATGCCCAACTGTGCCCCTCTTCTATTGATTTTATTTTATATTCATCTTAATAGAATTCTAGTATTTCATGATCCATTAGCCATTGGTGTTTTGCCTATTATTTCTCATCTATAGAATAATTCTTATGCTCAGAGTGGGAACCCACATTTATATCTATCCAAAGAGATATACAATAGACATATGGAATAGATACATGTCACATAATGATTTTTATATATTAACCTTGACTGTATCATATCACAAATAACCATGCCACCCAAATCTCAGGTCATCACCTTCCAACTATAGAAGTCTTCTATTTCTCAGCATCAGCCACTGCTTCCTTCATACCGAACAGCAAGCTGTTATATAAGCTTACCATTTTTTTCTTTTAGTTTTGCTGTGCTCAGAAGTCACATCCTTTTCCGTGCCATTAATCTCCTTCAAAAAAGTATTCAAAACTCAAATACTGTACGTCGAAGAAAAGTTAGGTAAGCAATGTTGTTAAAGTTCCTTTGAATGCCTCAGACAATGGAATTGATGGAGCAAAGGAATATCTCCTGGATGAGTTTAATATAAACAAGGACACTGAGACAGACTCAGCAATTTTTGAATTTTTACTGTAGCCACAGGCATAGATGTTGCAACGATTTCTTTGTAAATCTGTTTTTGGAATAAAATTTCCATTGCTGTCTGTTGTTCAGCTATATAGTAGACAGAAAAGAGACCTGCTCAATTCCAGTGTGTTACAGTTATTCCTTTGTAACAAAGCAGGATAAAATTAGACTGTAGAGATTGCAGATTTATATGATTTATTTTGCTGTAGTTTGCGGTAAAATGATGAAGCTACTTAGTCGAACTTGGAATATTTTAAGAAGAAGTAAGGCATACATGTTGCATTTCTTGGGACATCTAACAGGAGTGACCAAAAAACAAGTAAATATAGTGATGTTGGAAGCACTGCCAACTTGAATTTTTGAAACATCCCACCCCATGGATGCCACTGTGCACATCAGATTAATTATTTATGAATAAATATGTATATTTGAGTTATTATAGGTCAAGGATTCTTAAAGCTCTCAAAGTAGTCAATGAGAGATACAAAAATTATATATATATATATATATATATCCTCAGAAAACATATATAAAATTATATATATATATGTATATATATATTCATTTTACTTATATGAAAACACTAAGTCTAAGAAACAAGAATAGCCTTAGCAAAGACATGGTGCATATGCAGAATCCTGTTAGATCCTGATCTATTCTTGTCCTCTTATTGTGGTACAGTCTGTAACTGTCACTCTGCCTTTTAGATCATCTTGAAAAGACTATCCTTGAATGTCTGGATATTTGTTAAGATAACGTATCCAGAACTTCTAACACAAACATTAATAATACAAAGTTGATCCATTTTAATTTCTTTTCCTTTTAAAGCTGAGTAAAAGTTGTGGCTTTCCTACCTTCTGAGGTAAGAAATTGTCACATATTTAGTCAAATAGGAGATGTATTATTCCCACTCAAAAACTGAAATGAAAAGGAGTAAGATAAACAAAATGGGAAACTGAAAATAATAGAATGTTGCTCTTTTAACCTTATGGTGTGATTAGATGCAATTATAGCTGAAACCCCTGTTAGAATATGTATCTAGAGCTCATGTTGACTCCAGAGGCCTATAATGTGACCTTTCTTCAAATCAGCTTCAGAAACTAATGTGAAGATTGTGTGATATCATTTGACTTCTATTAGTTCAAGCACAGTAAGATCTGTGCTGTCATTGATTTAAGAAAATGGGTCTCCTTTATGTGATAAGTAACCATGATAACATAAGACAAAATAAATAGGGTATTCTGTGGCTGAGTAAGAATATTTTTAGATACATATATTATTTTAAATTTAGTGTTTAATGTTACTCCAATGCTGGATTTTGCTCCAATAGGCTCCCTTGAGGATATATTATCTTCGACCAAGAAAATAATGTACTAAAGAAAGGAAGAACATACAACCAGGAAAAATAATCTGCCTTTCCAAATAATCATTCTTGATTTCCTTCTGATTCTTATTTTCTTAAGTGTCTTCCTTGTAGATTTAACAAACCTAATATCCCTCCTTTGTTATACATATTTAAACAAAGCCTTCTTATCATTCAGTTTAAACATTTGGATTGAAAATGTAACTCCTTTTACAAATTCCTAATTGACAACCTGTCTGAATTTTGCCCACAAATTAAAAGGAGGAATGGAAAGGGCGAGGGAAGATTTTCCCACAAAATCCTTACAAAGGACCATTATTAATGTTATTATTTGACAACTGCTTCTTGCATTATTCTTCTACTCTAAACTTACCTAACAACCTATTGCATATTTACTTCATTTCAAGGAAATCCTCATCAATCAAGAGTCATGCAATAAACCACCATAATAAAAAGTATAGAATCCCTGCTGCATATATTGCTATGTATATTTGAATGTATATTATGTAATATACATTTGAATGTATATTAGGGACGCAGCAGCTCAGTGGCTAAGAGGCTGAGCTTGTCAATGAGAAAGATCGGCAGTTTGGTGGTTCGAATCCCTAGTGCCACGTAACAGAGTGAGCTCCCATTACTGTCCCAGCTTCTGCCAACCCAGGAGTTCGAAAGCATGTAAAAATGCAAGTAGAAAAATAGGAAGCAACTTTGGTGGGAAGTTAACAGCGTTCTGTGTGCCTTCAGCATTTAGTCATACTGGCCATATGGCCACGGAGACCTCTTTAGACAGCGCTGGCTCTTCAGCTTTGAAATGGAGATGAGCCCCGCCCCCTAGAGTCGGGAACGTCTAGCACATATGTCCAAGGGAAACCTTTACCTTTACATATATTTGGCCATTTGCTCACATCACTCAAGTTAAATAAATCTATGCAAAGAGAAAGCAATGCTTTCTGGATAAAAGTATACGTTGATTCAGGGCAACATACTGCTGAAACTGCTGTTTCAACAAAGAATGAGTTCTGATTGAGACCTTATATCGCTAATGATAATGCCATTGTCTTTCTTGCTCTTGGCCTAACCATGGTTCAGAAATGAAACCCCACTCCGAGTGGTGAAGCCTTTAATCAGATACTTCATTGGTGGACATCAAACTTCTGGAAGTTAATCACAGCTGACCTTGGATCTAGCCTATCAATATAGACATTTCCAGAACTTCCATTCTATGCTATATTTTGATAGAGTCCTTAAGGTCATTGATGATTCATAGATCTATCATGACCTCTTTGAGCTCCTCCATAAAATTTCTAGAGTTTTAGGACAGTGCAAAATTTATTTGTTTGTTTGTTTGTTTGCTTGCTTGTTTGTTTACTTGCTTATTTATTTATTTATTTATTTATTTATTTATTTATTTATTTATTTATTTATTAAATTTTTATACCGCCCTTCTCCATTCCGGGCCTCAGGGTGTTGTAAAGGCAGCAAAAAAAAAAATCAGTGGTATAAAATATAAAATACATAAAATACGTTTAAAAATATATTAAATGGTTGGCCTGTTCTAAAACCTTAATAAAACCCTACTAAAATCCATTTAAAAACTACGCCAGGCCGGCCGCACGAAATAAATAGGTCTTCAAAATTGAATCCTAGCTATTGGTCATCCCCCGCCCCCTCTGGGATGCCTCATAAACGAATGTCCAGAGGTTGGTGCTGGTTGATGCTGATAAAATTATTTCAATTCCCTTGACCTCTTTTCCTAGCAAAATAATTTAATCTGCCTAAATTTGTCTTACCTGCAGATTATGGAAATGAGATTTGCATTTGATAATCATTCTTAAAAGGTGGCCTAGATTGTTAAGGTAAATTAAAAACCTGAGGCACTCTTTGTTGATTTCCTCTATGAATTTTGAAACGCCAACTGAAATAAAATAATCTGTTGCCAATCTCCTCTCCCAAAGATAAATAGTAGATATCAATTACATTATCCCCAAAGTATTTACTATTAGAGGATATTTTTAGATAAAACTTTAGATAAGATTTTTCATATATACATATATATATACACATACACACACGTGAGTGTGTGATTGTGTGTGATTGTATTATACACTGACTACATTTAACCCTTAATCAGAAGTTATATTTCGGTGACACTAATACAGACCTGAGGTCATAATGACCTCAGTAGCAAAAAGACATTCAATTTTGGATTTTTCTGAGGACAGGATTGATTAGATTGTCAATTGTATATCTCTTTTGGGCTTTTGTTATTTAAAATTTCTACTTGAACCTAAGTTGTTGGTTTCCTCCCAGATAATCCTCCCAGATTCTAGTGTATATATTGTTAGCAAAGCTGCCAAGTTGATAGACAAGGCAGTGCAGCAAAGGAGTGCTTAGATCTGGTCCAAGGGGCTGCCCTGGAAACAGTGAAGGACCAGCCTATGGTGACCCTGCCAGAAAAAAAAACAGAATTCAGGAGGCCTTCCCAGTCCCTTTCATGGGCTTCCCAGATGGCCTCCTGCAGCCCTCTGCCAGCAAAACATGGAATGCCATGGAGGCTCAGTTTTCACTGGCAGAGGGCTACAAAAACAAAAACAAACCCTTTTGCATTTGAGCATCCAAGAAGGGACAGAGAAAAAGAAAGGGAAAGAAAAAGAAAATGAAGGAAAGATAGGAAGTGACCAAGGAAGGAAAAAGAAGGGAAGGAAGGAAGGAGATTATAATGAGAGGGAGGGAGGGAGGGAGGGTCGGAGGGAAATGCTGCCTTAGCACTTGACTATCACAGGTGATCCTGACATGAGTGATGTTGATCTGGCCACGCCCACCCTGGCCACGCCCACCCCAGCCACACCCACCCCAGCCACTCCGAGGTCAAACACAGCTCTGATGTGGCCCTCAATGAAATTGAGTTTGACATCTTCCTCCCTCCTTCCCTCCCCCTCTCTCTCATCTATATTTATCACCAAATTATATGCATATATATCCAGAAAATCTTCCCCGCAGAAAGGAAAACAATTGGGCAATCTTTTTCCAGAAAGAGAAAGGCAAGGAACATAGCAGCCAGAAAGGGAGGCATGGTAGCTAGCATTCCAAACCCATTACGTTAAAAGCTGTTTTAAACTTGCTTGGTGTTACATGAGCATGACCACAGGATGAAATCAGTTAGAAAGTAATAGCCCAGGTCCCCCCATACAAACCATTTTTTTTTCTATCTGTGAATGTGGAGAGAGATTGGGTTACCTTTGCTCTGGCCAACTATATATGCTGAAATAAATAAACTTTGTAGGCCAGAATTTTTGACCCAGATGGCAAGTGCATGTTGGTATAGGAATCAGACTGCAGATGAAGAATTGTGCAAGCATTACTTCCAGTTGATGGGATACAGTGATAACCCCATGATTAAGCCGTAAGAAAAGTAAACATTATTAAACTTTTGCATCGCCGAGAATAGCAATTATGAAAATGCATTGACATTTATTATATGCAGTGAAAACAGGGTGGGCTGTACCATAATAAAAGGGTACTCTTGCATCCCAAGATGCAAAAATCATAGCATGAAGGTTTGAACTTTTGCGAAGGGCATATATTTCAGTCTGCCAATCTCCCTCTACCCAGCTATTAAGGATATTCTGGCTTGTGAGGAATTGAAGCAAATAAATCTTTATCAGGAATGCAGAAATATACATCATTTCATTTCCAACATCCTCTTTCTAGAAGTCGCCCTTTGGAAGCCCCACACTTTTTAATATATTTAGTTATCAAATTTGTATCAAGCCATCCAACATAGGAAATTGAGGATGATGTCCCACCAAACAGAGACACGGTGACTCAGTGGCGAAGGCACCGAGCTTGTGGATCAGAAAGGTCAGCAGTTCAGCGGGTTGAATCCCTAGCGCTGTGTAATGGAGTGAGCTCCCATTACTTGTCCCAGCTTCTGCCAACCTAGCAGTTCAAAAGCATGTAAAAAAGGCAGGTAGAAAATTAGGAACCACCTTTGGTGGAAGGTAACAACGTTCCGTGCACCTTCAGCATTTAGTCATGCTAGAGTCGAGAATGACTAGCAAATATGTGCATCCCACAAAATAATGTAACTGGCATTGATAATACAATACAATACAATACAATACAATACAATACAATACAATACAATACAATACAATACAATAGCAGAGTTGGAAGGGACCTTGTAGGTCTTCTAGTCCAACCCCCTGCATGGGCAGGAACCTTATACCATTTCAGACAAATGGCTATCTAACATCTTCTTAAAGACTTCCAGGGTTGGGGCATTCACAACTTCTGGAGGCAAGCTGTTCCAGAGGTTAATTGTTCTAACTGTCAGGAAATTTCTCCTTAGTTCTAAGTTGCTTCTCTCTTTGATTAGTTTCCACCCTTTGCTTCTTGTTCTGCCCTCAGGTGCCTTGGAGAATAGTTTGACTCCCTCTTCTTTGTGGCACCCTCTGAGATATCAGAACACTGCTATCATGTCTCCCCTGGTCCTTCTCTTCATCAAACTAGACATACCCAGTTCCTGAAACCGATAAGATTTCCACCTCTGATTTAAGTTCAGACCGGCAGTGTTTAGGGCTCAATGTAGTTTCTTAAATATTGATATAAGAGCTGGCAACACTATACCTCTCTCTTGTTGCTCTGGAGATAACATTGGCAAATTTATCTGAATTGCTTTGCAATTATATGGGCATGGTCACTACTTCATTTTGGGGGGGGGGGTTGGGGGGAGGGGTTGTAGTCTAGTGTAAAAACCCAGGATTTTCTGAGGTTCTTGGCTCAAGTAGACAAACTCACTTTTTGTAGATGAACCTTGATCAATTAAATGCTTCCACTTCAGCTAAGTAAATATGTTCCTGCGGGGAGAGGGTGCGGTTTTATAAATATTAAATATTATTATTATTATTATGTGCATACCTGTGCATATATCACAAAATATTCTTAGCAGTCCATCACTTTTAATAATAATAATAATAATTTTAATACTTATAAACCGCTCCCTCTCCCCATGGGGACTCGGGGCGGTGCACAGGCAGAATAAAAACAATAAGAAATATACAAACAATTCTAAAACCAAATTAAACTTAACCTGTGCTAAAATTCCCATAAAACTAACTATACTAAAACTACCCAGTAAAACCCCCAAGACAGGGAGACTATCCCAGGCCGGCCAGACAGAAAAAGTAAGTTTTTAATTTAAGACGGAAGGAGCAGAGGTCCGTGGTTGTTCTAATGTCGGGGGGAAGGTCGTTCCAGAGGGCTGGGCCCGCCACAGAGAGAGCCCTTCCCCTGGGCGTCGCCCGCTGACAAAGTCTAGTGGACGGCACCTGGAGAAGTCCCTCTCTGTGGGAGCGAATCGGCTGTGAGGATGTATGAGGCAGGATCCGATCCCGCAGATAGCTAGGTCCCGAGCCATGGAGCGCTTTGAAGATGATAATTAACACCTTGAAGCGCACCCGGAAGACGACAGGTAGCCAGTGCAGCTCGCTTTCCTCTTTTTAATTTTGTTTGTTTCATCCTCCCCAGACATTGAACTATTCTAGTTCAGGGGTGGGCTGCTGGGGGTTTGCAGGGGTCCAGGGTTCAGGAGAATGTCTAGCTAAGATTCTATGCAGTTCGGAGAACCCCTCCCCCAAATCCCACTCCTTGTTGGCCCCGCCCACTCCATCCCTCCCAGGAGTCCCCACACAGCCCATTTTGGATGCCAGTAGGTGCAGGGCGCATGCAGAGGATTGCGGAGGGTGAAAAATGGGCCTACCAGAAATTTAAGAAGGTCAGAAATGGGCCCATTTCTGGACTCCAGAGGGCCTCCAGAGCCTGGGGAAGCCATTATCATCCCCCTGGAGGCTTGAAAAAAGCTTCTGGAGTTTGTCGAGGGCAAAAAAACCTCCACTCGCCGTGTTGCAGGAGGCCAACTAGGCCATGCCCACTATGGCCATGCCCACCCAGAGAACCTTTTGCTAAACATTTTGAAGTTCTAGTTAGCAGAAACTTTCCTTCCCTATTTCTTTCTGCCCTGCCTTTTTATTTTCAAGGCAATACTAATCAGGCAATACTAATACTAATTAACATCTTTAAAGCGCTCCATGGCACGGGACCTAATTACCTGCGGGATCGTATCCTGCCCCATACATCCCTTCAACCGATTCGCTCCCACAGAGAGGGACTTCTCGGGTGCCGTCCACTAGACAATGCCAGCGGGCAACGCCCAGGGGAAGGGCCTTCTCTGTGATGGGCCCAACTCTCTAGAACGACCTACCCCCCCGAACTCAGAACAACTACGGACCTCCGCTCCTTCCGCCAAAAGTTAAAGACCTACTTCTTCCATCAGTCCGGCTTGGCCTAATCTACCTTGCCAGCCTTCAGTCTGAATGTTTAAATTGTTTTAATTGGGATTTTAAGAGGTATAGTTTTAAGGATTTTAAGATTTTAGCGCAGGTTGATAGTGTATTTAATTGGATTTTAAATATTTTTAATTTGTTTATGTTTATATGCTTTTTAATTTCTTGTGCACCGCCCCGAGTCCCTTCGGGGAGAGGGTGCGGTTTACAAATTAAATATTGATTGATTGAATATTGAGTCCTTCATTCAAAGATCCAAAGAAGTTTTGAGTGGTTAAGGATTATCACCCTTTCATTAGAAACTCTATAATTCCCAGGGCTCAACAGCATTATGAGGTTAGTCTGGTCCAGGAATTCTCAACCTCAGTAATTTGAAGATTTATTTATTTTATTTATTTAATTAGATTTATACCCCGCCCTTCTCCAACAGGACCCAGGGCGGCGCACAGGAATTTAAAAAACACATACAAAAGTCACAATACAAAATTTAAAAACTTATTAAATTACCCATCCTGCGCTAAAAAAATAATTAAAATCCCCAAAATTAAAAACTGTCTAAAATAGTCACAGCGGAGGTTACGCTAGGCCAGCTTGGTGAAAGAAATGTGTCTTTAGACACTGGCGGAAGAGGCGGAGGTCTGAGATGGTGCGAAGTTCAGGGGGTAGGTCGTTCCAGAGGGCTGGGCCCGCCACAGAGAAGGCCCTTTCCCTAGGTGTCGCCAGTCGGCATTGTCCGGCCGACGGCACCCTGAGGAGGCCCTCTCTGTGGGAGCGGATCGGCCGAAGGGATGTATGGGGCAGGAGACGGTCTCGCATATAACTAGGTCCCGACCCATGGAGTGCTTTGAAGATGGTCGTCAAAACCTTGAAGCGCACCCGAAAGACCACAGGGAGCCAGTGCAGCTCGTGCAGGATCGGTGTTATGTGGGAGTGTCTAGGAGCTCCCGTGATCACCCGATGGGTGAACTTCAATTCTCAGAATTCCCCAGCCAGCATGATGGCATTCCTGACGTGCCCAAATGCAAAGACTGTGAAATCCAATCCAGCCCAATCTTTATTGAGTATTGCCAATATAAAGCTATAACTCTTCCCTCATTCAGCTTGGGGCCACTCGGTCTCTGAATCGGAGTCTCTTTCTGAGATAGCTCTAAACTGGCAAAAATCTTCTTTCTCTGTGCTGCAGGTGCACATTCCATCACAATTCCCCAGCCAGACAGCATAAATCCTGGGATCTTTGCCAATGTGACTTCTTCAAGCTGCCAGGGTTGAGAACTTTGATCTGGTTCCATTCTTAAAGTTATTTAAGGCTTAGTTAGTTTGCTCTAGACAGGCGTGAGACAAAGGGAGAAGGATTGCTGTGATTAAATCTGAAGTAACCAAGCTATTTCTCTAGCAAAATTGACAGCTGACCATGTTTTCAGAGAACTGGCTTTTTATAGGCTTAATTCATTCATACCCTAGTAAAACCTACCTACATGTTGTGGCCTGTTGGCTGCCAGCCCCTCCAGTCCCTGAATTGTAGGAGAAGGAGGCATGGGAGTCAGAGTCAGCATCAGGGCAACCCGAGAGCTTCAAGGGAGAAGAGGGAATGGACCTGGCAGAGAAAGAGACAGAGGCGGAGCCTGGGCTGTTGGTCGGCCCTCAGATGGCGGGTCAACAGCCCCCAGATCTAGAAGTGGCTGATGAAGAAGAGGAGGAACAGCTGGGTCCAATGCCTGACGTGAGGCTGCACAGAAGGCAGAGAAGAGGAGAGCAGTGGAAAGCCGTGGGCCGATCCTGGGGAAGGGTTACCGCTGCTAGTGAGGCCCCACTCTAGCTCTGAGGATAAAGGGTAAAGGGGCGGAGATGAATAGGTGTGGCAGACAATTTCTAGCCAGGCAGACTTATTAGCCTGCGAGAGAAACTTTTTGCTGGGCCTGCCGACATTCTTAATAAAGGAATTGTTTGAGTTCATGTGAGAGCGTTTTTTGCAGGGGTGAAATCCAGCAGGTTCTGACAGGTTCTGGAGAACCAGTGGCGGAAATTTTGAGTAGCTCAGAGAACTGACAAATGCCATCTCTAGCTGGCCCCAGAATAGGGTGGGAATGGAGATTTTGCAGCATCCTTCCCCTGCCACGGCCCCCAAGCCATGCCATTAATTTAAAAAAAATGAATTTCACCACTGGTTTGTTGTGCTTGGGGAGCTGGGTCAGAACACTACCTTTGGATATGTTCTGATGCTGAGAAATGTGTGTGATTGAGTTTAGGGGGGCTTTATTGTGAGTCAAGTTCAAAATCTGCTATTTTCATGAAATCCTTGAAATTATCATGGCAATGCTAGCAAAAGTGCCTTTGTCTTCTAGAAAGTTTTTTCAACTATCGTATAGCCTGGTAGTCTACTGATGAAGCACAAACCAGTTGAGATGTGTACCATAAAAATGTGATTTCTAGACCAGCGGTCCTTAAAGTTTGCGGCTTGGCAGCCTAGTTGTGGGGACAGAGAGAACTGGGCTGCATGAACAATGGGTCAGCGGGCACTATATGACTGCTCATATAGACTGCTCTTTTCTGGGATTATGTATATTGGGGGGGAAAATAGACACTAACCATACAAAAAGTGTAAGACTAATTTATCAGCCCTAGTTTCCTTAAGGAGCATTTCCTTCAATTTCTACAAGGATGTTTGTCTTTGAAACTGAAAAAGAGTGAAAAGTACAGTGGTACCTCGGACCACGAACGCCTCTCATCACGTCCAATTCGCTTCACGACCAAAAATTTCCCAAAAAATGTGCCCCGGTTCACGAACACCGTTTCGCTGCATGAACGGAAAAGTTCGTAAAAAATGCTCCGCTGCACGAACTCCGCCTCACTTCACGAACTCTGCCTCGCATCACGAACTCCGCCCCCGCATCACGAACGGAAAAGTTCGTAAAAATGCCCGGATTCACGACCTCCGTTTCGCTTCACGAACCGGAGCCGCGGACATTTTAAAAACAAGGTCAGAACGGATTAACCGGATTTACATTGAACCCTATGGGAAACTGTGCCTCGCATCACAACCAAAAAACAAGGTCGGAACGGATTAATCGGATTTACATTGAACCCTATGGGAAATTGTGCCTCGCATCACAACCAAATCGGATCGCGACCAGAGTCATTTCACGAATTAAGTTCGTGATCCGAGGTACCACTGTATCTATCAAATAAGAATCTACAAAATAAGTATCTACAAAATGCAAATGAGGGGATCTGGTTGTGAACTAGGAAGCCTATGTGGACTCTCAGATCTACTTTTGTGATTCCCAGAACCATTCTTTTTTTTTATGAAAAAAGTTTTATTGGGTTTTACAAATTTTACATACAAAAGGTAAGGGTAAGGTGTGAAAAGACATTTTGAGAACTTTCTCGTCGAAATCATCGACTCCATCTGAGTCTTCATACACAAAATAGATATTTCAGTTATACATACATACTACAAAGTGGACAGAGATGCAAATAAAGTTATAATAAAAAGAACAGTGCTAGCAAACGTGCTTAAACATCCAAACAACATTGTATTAAACTAAAATAAAGTCATTTTTGAGATCTAAGTCTCTTGGCAATTGTATCTTCTTCCCCCTGGCCCCCAGCGGGCGGAGCCGCGGCCGCCTCTGCTCCCCCATTGTCATCTTCAAGGGTTAGAGAGTGTTTTTCAAGAAAGGCTTGCGCCTCTGCAATTGTTTTAATTCTTACTCTTCCCCCTTCCCAAAACACCAACATTCTGAGTGCATGTTCATACCACCAAACTCCAGGGGTGAAAGGTTTATTTCCAGTGATACCATATTGCATTCTTAAGTCATTCTACACAAGCTAAAATATCTAAGCCAAAAACAACATTTACCTGGATCCCACCTGCGTAGAGATGGTATATGCAATGCACTGACATACTCAGAATGCACAAGGCAAATAAAGGCACTTACATCCCCATCTAACTATACCTTCTGGATGAACCTTTCTTATAAACCTTCCCAAAGCTATGAAAGTTTCATTAAGTTTATCTAATAACATTTCAACGTGATATGGAAATGGAGAAATAGAGCTTTCTTAACAAGCCAGCCGATTGGAATTGTTTCCATGTGGGAGCTCTTTTCTATAGCAAGCTGTCTGCATGATGCACTCTTAAAATGTTGTGAAGCATATTCACAATCCTCTGGGCAATAACAAGTTCCAGAACCTGAAACTGGTTTTAGGTTCTTGGACGGGGGAGGCATTGCAAGAGGCTTACGGTCTTTTGTAATATTTGTATTTATTTATAAATATGTAGGCTGAACACTGGGGGAGCTAACGCATTAAACAATCCAACAGATGGCTCAATGCTCAGTGTTCCCATGCCGTATTTTCTAGGGGAACAGCCAAGATCCTGAAATGTTTCCAGAGCCAACTCAGCCAGGCTTTTCTTCAAACAGCAGTTTCTTCCTACACATAGCTTGATGATAGCTTCCTCAGCCAAAAGGGAATAATCTCTGGCCATTCTTTAGCCATTGTCAAAGCGAGCTATTCAGAGCTATCAGCTGTTCTCTCTAGCAAAGGAGATGAATTGGCCAAGTTCACGATGACTATTTCTACAGCCAGAGCTCCAGCTAGATGTGCCTCAGGCAATCAACAGTTATATAAAAGCTATTCAGAGAAATCAAAAGAGGCAAGAATCATGAGTGCTATGGGATAAATTGAAACAAACAAAGAAATAAATAAATCTCATCCGATAACATTTTAATTCAGCCGAGCAAAAATTGTTCGATTCGTTTTGTTTTGTTTTATAGCCCTACCAACATCTCGGGTGATTATATACTGTGACACAATGGCAAACATTTCTTGACTGTCAGCCAGCTTCACGTCAAGAGGTCTGTGTTTAAATATTTAAAATGTATATCCATGAAATTTGGTTTATAATGAACACTATATTCTTACCTTTTTAGACTGTTGTTGTTACTGCTGCTGCTCTTGTTCTTGTTCTTATTTTTCTTGTTATTATTTAAGGCTAGCTGATAGCCTGGCATTGCTTGGGTATTTATTTATGCTAATCCTGTATTAGACAGGAAAAGGAATGAATTATATCTATAGTGCCAAGTCAAAGTAATTCTGGAACACACACACACACACACACACACACAAATGAACTTTCAATCCAAAATGCACACTATCACTGTCAAAAGTACTGGGATTTGACACCATTAGATAAAATTCATTCCTTTTCATTTTAGCGGACCAGGCATTCCAGAGTTATGCTGGACACACAGACACATATACACAGAGAGAGAAACAGACAGACAGACAGACAGACAGACGCACACACACACACACACTGAGGAGTATTAGAGGTGTCTACCCCCCAGAGCATTGGCATCCTTTTTTTTATTGTTTGACACCTGTCTCCTTTTTTATTGTTTGACACCTGTCTCCTTTTTGAGAGGCAAGGAGAACATAGAATAACAAGATTAGAAGGGAATTAAAGGTCTTCTAGTCCAACCCTCTTACTTGAGCAGACCTTATACCATTCTGGATAAATATTTGCCCAATCTTTGCATAATCTATTAATATGACAATGAAGATGCAATGTGTAGTGTATAGTCACTAGCTTTCAAACTGTCCAGTTCAATTTACCATATGTTCAGTTAATCATTTCAGCAATGTATAATATCACAGATATGACTCAGGATTGATGGCTTTGATAGCATTTCCACCAGTCAATTTTGACTTTAGCAATTTTCTCTCTCTTTGAATGTATTCTTTCGTAAACATATTTTCAACCTGACCACACTTGATGTTATCTTATCTGATGGCTCTGATAGTTTGGCCTTTTGGAATTTCAATTCCATTATTGTTCAAGATTTTACCCTGATCTATTGCTACAATAGCACATTTCTCTGGGCTAAATTCATTTGCTATATACAGTATGTGCTACAAAATCCTACAGCATTCATCAATGACTGGATTTAGATTTCTGATTTTCCATAAAGCTTCAGATCATCCTTATAAAACAACAGTAAGATTTGGGGAGGACATTTTGCTGTTTGGTACCCAAGATTTATTTTATTCAAAATTATTGATAGTGGGATCATAGCAATGACAAATAGTCATGCTGGAAGCAATGTCTTCTAATGTTGCCCATAGTTTCTAATGTTGCCCAACACACATATAAAAAAAAAGTACACAACGGAACTAATAGCTTTCTGTCTAGATGGTCTCTGGTGATGAGTCGAAAGGCAGAAAAGGAAAGCAATATGCGTCCTCCCTTAATTGGGGCTTAACAGGGTGTTGTGACACAAGCATTTATTTATAAACAAGACCCAATGGATGGAAATTCTGAGATTGTCTAAAAGACAAAGAAAGACATCCAGAAGCCTAAGGGCATAAACAACTTTATAAATATGTATAATTTTTTAAAAGCAACCCAGTGTCTTTTTTATGTATTTAGGTAAAGTTATTGACCTTAATACAGCTGGGCACGGATAGGGAATAAAATACTTCCAGAATGCATGAATTACAGACAGAATTGAGTAGCTACATAAAATAAATTCTTGGAGCTCAAATATATAATTATTTTAAAAGGAAAAAAAACAGATTATTTTTGTAATACTTTTTATTCAAAGCTTTAGTTGTGAAAATAAAAGATAATGTAAACTAGAAAATAAAAATGAGCAAAAAGAAAACAGTAAAGAAAAAGAAAAAAAATCCTCTAAAACAGCAACTTCCCACCCTTATCACAAGTATAAACAATTTCATAATCTCTTCAACTGCTTTTAATTAACATATAAAATTCTTCATTCCATAACTCAACTCTTAAGTATAGGCAAATCCAATAAGTAATATCTTCTTCCAGCCAGGGGTTAGCAAAAAGCCCAAACAGAATCCTAAAGTAATAACATTAATTAACATATGTAAAACCCAACATTCCATGCTCAATTCTTAGCTGCAAGCAAAACCATATTTAAAAGACATAAGGTTGTCCTGGTACCATAATATAAACAAAAACTAAAATAACATAACTAAGAGGAACCATTTCTCTCTCTCTTTTTCAAATAAACAACAAAAAAAGCTGACAAATATCCCTTACTTTAGAGTGTTGTTGTTCTTGTTGTTGTTGTTAGTTGCAAAGTTGTGTCTGACCCATCGCGACCCCACAGACAATGTTCCTCCAGGCCTTCCTGCCCTCTACCATCCATTTAAGCCCATGCCTACAGCTTCAGTGACTCCATTCAGCCACCTCATTCTCTGTCGTCCCCTTCTTCTTTTGCCCTCCATCTTTCACAACATTAGGCTCTTCTCCAGGGAGTCCTTCCTTCTCATTAGGTGGCCAAAGTCTTTGAGTTTCCTCTTCAGGATCTGGCCTTCTAAAGAGCAGTCAGGGTGGATCTCCTCTAGGACTGACCAGTTTGATCACCGTGCATTCCAAAGGACTTGCAGGAGTCTTCTCCAGCACCAGAGTTCAAAGGCCTCCATTCTTTGGCACTCAGCCTTTCTTATGGTCCAACTTTCACAGCCATCCATTGCAACATAGCATTGACTATATGCTCTTTTGTTGGCAGGGTGGTTTCTCTATTTTTTAGTATGCTGTTTAGATTTAACAGATTTAACAGATTAATAGAGTTGGAAGGGACCTTGCCGGTCACCTAAGTCCAACCCCTTGGTCAAGCAGGAGACCCTACATCTGCGTCTACCTAGGATTGAACTCACAACCTCCTGATTGGGAGGCGAGAGCTCCACCTCTAGGCCACAGAAGCAGTTTCCTCCCCAGGAGCAAGTGTCTTTTAATTTCTTGGCAGCAGTGTTACTTTAGATTAATTGTAGGGAAAAAAGCTTCAACACTATGTTAACTATAAACAAACTCAATATACAACATTTTTCCATTATAAATGCCCACAATTCTTTGCTTTAAATAATAATAATAATAATTTTAATTTATAAAACCGCTCTCTCTCCCCTGAAGGGACTCGAGGCAGTGGACAGGGAATTTAAGAATACATACATAAAACCAACAAGCATAAATACAATTAAAATAAATTAAACTAGACCCTGCGCTAAAATCCCAAACTGACTAAAACTGAACCCCAAAAAGTCCCTAATAAAACAATTCGATTACCCCAAGCCGGCCAGGCAGAAGAAATGAGTTTTTAGTTTTTGACGGAAGGAGCGGAGGTCTCTGGTCCATGGTTGTTCTAATTTCGGGGGGAAGGTCGTTCCAGAGGGTCGGGCCCGCCACAGAGAAGGCCCCTCCCCTGGGCGTCGCCCGCTGGCATAGCCTAGTGGACGGCACCCAGAGAAGTCCCTCTCTGTGGGAGCGAATCGGCCAAAGGGATGTATGGGGCAGGATGCGATCCCGCAGATAGCATTAAATAAAACTTTTTTAAGTTAAAAAAAAAGTAAGTTAAATACTAATGTGATGCTTGCATGATGACATCAGTTTGACACCCCTGATCAAGTGGATCTACTTGATATACTTATCAGCTCCCTGATTTTGGCTGCAAACATCAGCTCCACTTTTCATGAAGCTATCTCCATTTTCCCATCTTCTCCTGAAGGGCAGCCAGAGACAAATGAAAATTGAAATAGCGATATGGACCACCCCATCACTTCCAAGGTAGGCTTTAAGTCTACTGTATATTGTTATGAATCAGTGAAACTGATCAATTAAGAAAGGGGGGAAAATAACATAACAAAACTTCTACCTTACTTATCTCTGCATAGACGTAAGTGAATCTCATGGGAGTCTTATCTTTGTGAAGAGCTACATTCTCTTGAGCTGAACTCTAGCCAAGTAATAGGTAGAGCCAAAATTAAATACGGTTAAGGTTATATATCTCCCTTTACACACTGGCATGCTTTTCTCCTCAAATGAGGCTGCCAAGGAACAGTCCATTTTCTGTCCACTGGTTAGAATTACTTGCTTTCTTAGAGTGTTATTGAAGTGAAAATAGTGGTTCCATAGAACAAAGCTGAGAGCTGCAAGTTCCTCTTAGCCTTCCTCCTACATTATAGGAAACATGTCTCCTAAACTCTCCCTCTGTCTCTTTCTCTGTCCATTTCGTTTTTCTTCAGGTACTCAAGACAGTCTTTAGCCCTCTGTCTTCTTATTTCCCCTAAAAATAGAAATAGTGATAGAAATCTATAGAAAGTGGTCTATTTTTGAGAAAAAAAATGTGACCATCTCAAAGTCATGCCTGAAGATGTACTTGAACCTGTTCTGTTCCACAGGCTGAATCACCCCGCACACACACAGACTTGGCTGCTTGCCACTTGCTTACTCACGAGATAAGACTTTGGCTAAGAGCCCAGATAAGTCCAAACACGACGAGAAGGCTGATGTTTTCTGAAAGACTGTAGTTAAATCCGTTGCTTCCTGCAAATGTCCCCTCCCCACATCTCACCTATAAGCTCTCTTGGGAAGGGCCATTCAGCAACCACCTGGTTCTAATCAGGGCCTGCGAGCTTGTCTCTTACTTAAATGTTGCCTCTGTTTCTCAGCCCTGCATAATCTAGCATCAGGGACAAACTGCCTCTTATCCTCCCCACTGCTCCATGACCCAGGTGCCTTCTGGTGGCCAACCAGACTCTCTACGTCCGTGATGGTGAACCAATGGCACAGGTGCCACAGGTGGCACGCAGAACCATTTCTTAGGGCACGTGAGGCGTTGCCCTGTCAGGTCCAGCGCACTTGTGTGTGCTGTCCAGCTAATTTAGGCATTCTTTTGAGGC
Source organism: Rhabdophis nuchalis (assembly GCA_039707465.1). Lineage (NCBI taxonomy): Eukaryota > Metazoa > Chordata > Lepidosauria > Squamata > Natricidae > Rhabdophis > Rhabdophis nuchalis. Next base: position 16,993,484 of record CM077656.1, read on the forward strand.
TGTTTTTTGCCCTCTCGAGGTTTCAGGGAAGCTCTTAAAGCCTCTTGGGGTGGGGTGGGGATGCTGTTTTAACCCTTCCCGGGCTCTGAGAAAGCCTCTGGAGCCTGAGGAGGGCAAAAAAAGCATGCCAAAAGCAGGGGGCCGCACACATAGCATTATGGATGTGGCACACCTATGCCTGCACTCCGCCCGCTTTTGGCACGTGAGCCAAAAAAGGTTAGCCATCACTGCTCTACATGCTGCGCTGCCCCTGAAACTTGCCCAACATCTTCCTCATCCTCCAGGACAGACTCATAGGACTCTTCGCTAGAAGAGTCCATCATCAGCTCATCCAGAGCTGGCTGGGCCACAACAGAACCTAACCCAATCCATCAATGTAACCAGTGTAGTGAATGGAGATTTATATTCATAAATGAATACATGTTACCTTCAGCAGGGAAATAGCAATATCTGCTATGCAGTTTTGTGTCGTGTAAAATAATGAATAGGTCCAGATTGCTTGCCAGATTGAGGCATTACTATCTTATTGCACTGGCATCCTTCAGTCTCAAAAGACTACGGTATCATGCTCTGGAAAGAGGTCAAAGCTGGAGTGTCCTTTCCAGAGCACGAGGCCTGGGTAGATTAATATGGAGGATAGCCTGTGACCCAAGCAGCAGATCCCCCTCTCCACATCACTGAAATAGTCCAATGGAACTGCAAAGCTGATACGGTTGGTTCCAGCTGCATCGCAGGAGTTACCAGAATGTGGTTGTATACAGTCACAAACTGTTTCTGGGACTGCGGCTCTGGATTTTGCCTGGAGGTTGACTCCTGAAGCCTTTTCCAGTAGTGGATAGAGCCACAAGGCAGTGGAGGTTTGTAATCAGAGTTTCCCTTCTCCTAGAAGGTGTTTCTGTTGCTTTGTCTGCCATTGGGGCATAGAGCCCTCTTCCGCCTTCAAAACCATTGACTGTCTTCTCCTGTAACCCTGGAAAGGGGCCCTTATGAGATGCTACCAGCTGGGCCAGCTGGACCAAGGTTTTTTAAAGAGGTGTTACTCCTCCATCACTCACCCTTGAGTGATGGCTTGTGACAGGCAGAGCTTGGCTTCCCAAACTATGAACCACAGAATCATAGTGCCAAAAGGGACCTGCTTAAGGCAAGAGTCCTTACATCATCCTGGTCAAATGGTTGTCCAGTCTATTTTTGAAAACCTCCAGTGATTTGATTACATTTGTTGCACTTTACTTGAATGGAAGGGATTTTATAGGAAGGGAACAGGTTGCACTTTCCTGGGCAAAGTCATTTTGCTGCTGCTGACACTGGGTCAACTCTGAGTTGACTTATATTTCCTCTGCTGTTGCTGAGGAGTGACGACAAGGGCATCTGGGATGAGGAATGATATTGCCGCAAGCAATTGCTGCCAACACCTGCACAGCAATGTGGCTGGCCTTCTTGGCTTGCCTGAATTTGCAAGTGTTTTTCACCTTGACCACACATGTCAGCTCATCACGTCAGTGTGATCTGAGTGACTGCATGCAAAGCAATGGGCTCTGGAATGACTAGTCCTCTTGTTCTCCCATTGGCTGATCTACACTCAGGTTTGCTGCGGCTGCTGCTTCCTCTTATAATCCAGCTGCAAGTATAATGAATGGTGACAAAGAAACAAAGCAATATATATATATATATATATATATATATATATATATATATATATATATATATATATATATATATATATATATATATATATATATATATATATATATATATCGTGGATGTTCTTATATTTAAGGCACAGACAAAATGTGACATGATCTGATTTGTGATTTTGTGATTTATTCAATTTATATCCCGCCCTTCTCCAACAGGACCCAGGGCGGCGCACAGGAATTTAAAACAACATACAAAAGTAATACAAAATACATAAATTTAAAAAGCTATTAAATGACAAAAAACCTGCGCTAAAACCAAATTAAAATCCCCCATTTAAAACTGTCTAATATTAGTCCCAGCGGAGGCTATGTTAGGCCGGCTTGATGAAATAAGTGTGTTTTTAAACACCGGCGGAAGAGGCGGAGGTCGGTGATAGTGCGGAGTTCAGGGGGTAGGTCATTCCACAGGGCAGGGCCTGCCACAGAGAAGGCCCTTCCCCTGGGTGTTGCCAGTCGGCATTGTCCGGCCGACGGCACCCGGAGAAGGCCCTCTCTGTGGGAGCGGATCGGACGAAGGGATGTATGGGGCAGGAGACGGTCTCGCATATAACTAGGCCCCGAGCCATGGAGCGCTTTGAAGATGGTCATCAAGACCTTGAAGCGCACCCGAAAGACCACAGGAAGCCAGTGCAGCTCGTGCAGGATCCGTGTTATGTGGGAGCATCTAGAGGCTCCCGTAATCACCCGCGTGGCTGCATTCTGGACTAGCTGTAGCTTTCGAGTGCACCTCAAGGGAAGCCCCTATCTTCCCTAAGAGATTCTCAAGGGCTTGGCTATGCAAGGAAATATTTAGCACCCACCACTCATCATCATTGTCATCAACATTTAGGTCAGGACAAGTGTTACAGATATACAGAATTATCATCATTCCAATATTAAGACTTTAAAGTATAGAATAACAGATTAATAGAAGCATAATAGGGGTTACTAGCAGAAAAGTGTAAAACTTTATAATGTTAAGATGAAACCTTAACATCTGTGTTAACTATTGTTATTAAAACAATGATTACTATTGCTATTAAAACTGTAAAGATTATAATATGGTAATATATTGTGCACATATTGTGTAGGGTACAGTTAATAAAATCTACGGAGCATAAATAAAACAAAAATAGTCTAAAATTAGCTGATCATTATTATATATTATCTTTTCATACATTTACTAAGTAAGAAATTCATTGCTACCATAAATAGCTAGCTGAGGAATACGAAGTTAAGATATAGAATAATAAATTAATAGCAACAAATTTCACCATTTTAATACTAAAGTGTAATTCTAATAGTTGCATCTAGCATCGTTATGAAATTACTGTGACAGCATAGATGAGAAAACAAAAAATGAAACAAATGTAATAGTTAATTAAACAATCTAGAGTTAATTTTAATATACTAATGGTAAGATACAGATTTGGTGGGTTTTTTTTTTAATTTAGGCCAAAAATAAAAGATGCATTCAATGAAATGATAGAATAAAAAGCCAAGTAAAATCTAAGTGTACATATCTACATTTATATCATTCAAGATACCATTTGTTTCCTAATAACCATTGAACGATGAATGATTTTTGTCATCTTATAGCAATGGTGGGATTCAAAGTTTTTAACTACCAGTTCTGTGGGCGTGGTGTGGTGGGTGTACTGTGGCTTGGTGGGCGTGGCTTGGTGGGCATGGCAGGGGAAGGTTATTGTAAAATCTCCATTCCCACCCCACTCCAAAGGAAGTGTTAGGATAATTATCCTGATGTTGGGTTGACAATATATAGAAGCCAGGATTCTTAAAGGGTATATGTAACTTTAAGGACTATATGGAATCTGATTGGCTGTGCTTCCCAGCTCAATCATAAAAGGCAGCTGGAAACACAGTTCATTCCCTTTTGTTTTCCTTTGCTTCCTGATTGCCACTGAGAAAGAAGCTGAACATGAAGACGGAAGAGAATCATTGTTTTGACTGACTGTAAGATAACTGTGTTTTGGTAAAGGACTGTTTATTGTTAGAGGAGTTAGTATCACTGTTTGGAAGAAGTTTTTTAGTTGCATCAAGAGTAAAGACTATTTATTTTTTCTACTATCAGTGTTTTAGAGTTTTTGTGTGGTTTAAGCAATGTATCTCTTGCTGTCCGGTGTATTGCACTATTCCACCTGTTTATTTTCCAACGGGGGTGTTTTTTACCCCTAACAGGAAGGTTACTTCAAAATCTCCATTCCCTCCTGATCAGCTGGGACTTGGGAAGCAGAAAATAGATGGGGCCAAGGCTGGTCAGAAGTAGTATTTACCGGTTCTCTGAACTACTCAAAATTTCTGCTACCGGTTCTCCAGAACTGTTCAGAACCTGCTGAGTACCACCAGGAACAAGATAAATGTTGATATAATGGCATTTGCTTTACCTGGATGTTTGCTAAGAATTGTCACAAATAAATCTTGGTTGTTCCTGTAGAAAGACCACTATAGTAATGCATGTGCCACTGATACAGAAAGGGATTTATAAGCATACTCTCCCAATTATTTCCAAAAACATTTAAAACGAGAAACCTGAATGTGTAGGATTTTATCATACATAAAACTACTGAAAGATATTATGCTTCAACTACCAGGAAATCAAACCATCCTTGACGGCAATGTGATAGAGCATAGCCAGCTATATTTTGGCAAAGGTACCATTGGAATAAGTTTGACTCAGTAAGGACAAAAAGATCTGGCTTTTGGTCGAATCTACCAAAATAACTTTGCCTATTATCCAAAGTGAAGTCATGCAAGACATGCCGTGAATTATAATAATCTTTTTTTTTTTTGCTTTTTCTTAGGGAAAAAAACCCCATAAAAATCCTTTTTCCTCTCCTAGTTCACCTTTAGCGTGATTTAATAATTTTGACAATATTCAACAATGTTAACTTTTTCTATTGAATTCGTGGCTTCTTGTAATGCACATCTGATGTTTTAGAATACCTTTTATAAAACGATCCCTTTAAATGACCTCCCCCCCAAGCCATTTTATTTCTATTTTGAAATCCATGCAAAAGTTTTTCAGGCATAGTCAGATCCCTTGCCATTGTGTCAGACAGTTACAGATTGTAAAGTTGCCAATGTCAGAAGCACATTGTGATAAAGCAGAGCGCATTCTCCCTAATCTGCTTTTGTTACTAGCCTTTGGTATTTGCTTCTGTTCGTCTAGAACTCATGCAAAATATAACAATGAAGTATTATCTTTGAAATCTTGCTGTAAAATTAATTATATGCTTTTAAGATAAAAGCGCTGAACTTCAGCTCGATCCTCTCCAAGCAGGTGTTCTGCTTTGATAAATACATACATGTCAAAATAGCAACAACTTCATAAATATTATCCTCATTTCATCCAAGCTGTCAGGCCTGTTTCTTCGTTGACTCAGGAAAGATCACACTTAGACATTGTTTTGAAATGTTAAGACTACTTTTACTAAGTTACGAGAGCGTACAGACCAAGTAAAGCTGAGAATGAATAGTTTAGGCGCGAACAGAAAGTATTAAGCTTAAGCCCATCCCAATCCCCAAACCCCCCCTGTGCATTGTCCAATATGCAGCCATCTCCAACATCAGGTGGGCAGGTCTTCACCATCCTGGAATGCAGGTCCGTTAGCAGGAGATAACACGAAACATCAACATTGTCCACCAGCAGAACACATTCACCCCAAACCCCCCACCCTCCCCGTTTCCATGGCAGCGAAGCCAGAAATAGCGAGACTGACATCCGGACCTCCTCCAGGAACAGCGGGAAATCAAGGGCAGCAATAGGCAGACGAGGGGCTACACCTGAAAGAGAAGAAGGGAGAGACAAAACAACGGAGAAGGGAAAGAAAAAGAGTCAAGGTTTGTGTGGATACTTGGCATAAAACTGGCGTACCAGTTTAGGAGCTTTGAGATGCTCCCTATCCACCCATTCGTTGTGAGAAGGGGGGAAATCTTTCCACATGACTAGGAACTGAGTTTTATTTCTGCGAATCCTGGAGTCCAAAATGTCCCGCACCTCGTAATGATGATGACCATCCACCAAGGTAGGCGTAGGAGCATCAGGCAATCTTTTGCGGAGATGAGAGGTACGAGCAGGTTTCAGTAAGTGAACATGGAATACAGGGTACAGCCGCCGATAGGTCTTGGGGAGATCCAAACGGACCGACACAGAGCTGATAATTTTGGTGATCGTGAAAGGCCCAATAAATTTGGGACCCAGCTTCTTGCATTTTTGGGGGCTATCCAAATTTTTGGTAGATACATAAACCTGATCACCAACTTTGTAGGAGGGAGGTACTGCCCGTTTCTTATCAGCGTACAATTTGTGCGAGTCATGGGCATCGTTTAAAGTTTTCCGGAGAAGCGGCCAAACAGAAGATAATCGAGAGGACCATTCAGACAGAGAGGGAACTGTCACCGAGACGTGAGGCAGTTCGGGTATGGGTACAAAGTCCTGTCCGTAGATGATTTTAAAGGGGGTCATATTCGTACTGGAGTGAACAGAGTTATTATACGCAACTTCGGCGTGTATGAGAAGATCAGCCCAATCATCTTGCTGGAAATTAATAAAACAGCGTAAGTACTGTTCGAGGACGGAATTAACCCTCTCACAAGATCCATTCGTCTGAGGGTGGTAGGCGGAGCTTAAGCTTTGGGCGGAGCCAATTAGTCTCAGAAACTCCTTCCAAAAATGGGAAGTAAACTGGGTTCCTCTATCGGAGATGATGCGTTGCGGGACCCCATGAAAACGATAGATATGGGAAACAAAAAGTCTAGCCAGAGATTTGGAAGAAGGAATCTTAGTACAGGGGACAAAATGAACTTGTTTAGAAAACAGATCGGTAACTACCCAGATAACGGTATAACCCTGACTGGGTGGAAGATCAACTATAAAGTCCATTGAAATTTCCTTCCAAGGCCTTTCCGGGGTAGCCACAGACTGGAGAAGACCCTGTGGCTTACCCGGCGCACGTTTCGAGGCCGCACATACAGGGCAACTGGCAATATACGATTCAACATCCTTCTTCATTGATGGCCACCAGAACTGTCTCTTGACAAGATGAATAGTTTTAACGAAGCCGAAATGACCAGCTAAACGTGAGTCGTGTGCTCGTTGCAAGACAAAAGGACGTAATGTAGCAGGAACATATATTTTAGAACCAATCCAGGGAAGATCGTCTCTGGTAGTACAATCACCAGAATGAGCCGAATACCAATCATCAGTAAGTAATTCATCCTTAATACGAGCAATTAAGTCAGCAGGTGGAGTAGTCTGGACAGTAGATTGGGCTACATTAGATACTGGAGTAGCAGGTAAAGTGAGTGGCATTATCGGTTGTACAATGGTGAGCTTAGATACATCATATTGAGGCAATCTGGAAAGTGCATCAGCCATAAAATTTTTCCCCCCAGGAATGTATTTGAGGTGGAAATTGAAACGATGGAAATAATGAGACCAACGAAGTTGCCTTGGGGACAATTTCCGAGAAGAGGTAAGAGCTTCCAAATTTTTGTGGTCCGTCCAGACCTCGAAAGGATGTGGGGCACCCTCAAGAAAATGTCGCCAAGTCATGAGAGCCCACCGAACAGCAAAAGCCTCCTTTTCCCAAATCGCCCAACCGCGTTCGGACGCAGTGAGTTTCCGAGATGTGTAAGCACAGGGTTGTAATTGTCCATGTTGATTGAGGTGTAACAGGACTGCGCCTACCGCGACATCACTAGCATCCGCCTGAATCACAAATGGGGAATTCACATCTGGGTGTTTAAGAACAGGTTCAGCCGCAAACAATCGTTTAAGCTTTTCGAAAGCGGCCTGACATTCCATCGTCCATTTGAGAGGGGTTCCAGGACGAGATTTGCCTTCGCCTTTTGTTTTCAGAAGGTTCGTAATGGGCAAGGCAATATCAGCGAATGACGGAATAAATTGGCGGTAAAAATTCGCAAATCCTAAAAAACTTTGCAATTGTTTACGGGTACGGGGAGGGGCCCACTCCGTCACTGCCTTGACTTTAGCAGGATCCATTTCAACTCCCTCAGAGGAGATACGGTAACCCAAATAGTCAATTCTTTCCTGGTGAAATTCACACTTAGAGAGTTTGGCATAAAGTTCAGCGGAACGCAACTTATTTAATACGGAGCGCACCAGTTTAACGTGCTCGTCATGGGTTTGTGAGTAGACGACGATGTCATCAATGTAAACAATTACTCCCTTGTAAAGGTGCTCGTGGAGAACCTCATTGATCAGTTGCATAAACACTGAAGGGGCACCTTGAAGACCGAAAGGGAGGACTTTGAACTGGAAACATCCGAGTGGACAGTTAAAAGCTGTTTTCCATTCGTCCCCCTCTTTGATCCTGACCCTGTAATATGCTTCACGTAAGTCCAGCTTCGTAAAAATCCTACCGGTAGCCAGGTGAGCAAGCATGTCCTTCATGAGCGGAAGGGGGTAAATATTGTGTTCACAAATGGTGTTGAGATATGAATAGTCCTGTATTAATCTTAGAGTGCCATCTTTCTTTTCTCTAAACATAACTGGTGCAGCTACACGGGGCCTAGCTGGTTCAATGAAACCCCTTTGAAGGTTTTTATCGATGAATTTACGTAATTCCTCCATCTCCCGTGGGGTCATTGAATACATACGAGGTTTGGGTAATTGAACCCCAGGAAGAAAATCAATTGAACAGTCAGTGGCCCTATGAGGAGGAAGGGAATCACAAGATCTTTCACTGAAAGCATCCTTTAGGTCCCAATATTCTTTGGGAATTTTCTCTTCACCTGGTATGACCTCGGGTGTTGGGAAATCCAATAAATGCGCAGCAGATTCAATATGGGGGGGTGGCTGATGGCGCGGGGGTTGATCAGTTTCTGATGGAAGAGAGGTATCTTCCGGGAGGGATAAAGGAATGCGCACCCAACCCTCCTTCCAGTTTATCAGAGGATTCCATTTTCGAAGCCAATTGACCCCCAAAATTACAGCATTATCGGCAATGGCAGTTACAATAAAGTTGATGGTCTCAGTATGGCCTGTGCCTATAGAAACATGAATTGGTTCGGTGATAAAAGATGCTGGGGTTCCCCCAGCTACAGAACCATCCATTTGGCAAAAGGCTATGGGAGTTTTCAGGGTCTTAAGGTGAAACCCCATCGAAGACACGATGTCTTGGCTTATGAGGCATTTTGAACACCCAGAATCAATGAGAGCCTGCACATCGCATGTACGACCAGTAGATGGTGCTAAAAGCTTTAAATTAATATAAAGGGGCCCGGAGCGATGACTCACCAGATTGTCGTCAGAAGAGTCTGAAGACGCCTCCCAATCGTCAGGGCCAGCAGCTGGCTGATCAGCAGAGAGGTTGGTGGGCTCCACCCCACTCATAGCCGGTTTGGCGCGCACAGTTGGCGTTCTAGGTTGTTTCCGGTCCAAGGAAGAAAATGGGCGTGGAGGTGGTTTTGACCGGCATTTGTCTGCCCAGTGCCCCTCCTTCCCACAGCGATAACAGCTGCCTGAACGAGGCTGGGTTGTTCTCCCCTCCCCCTTTTGCATGCGTTTCTCCCTCGCAGGGGGGTGAGATTTGGGGCTATCTTCCTGTGCTTTTTTCTCCAAGCGGACCGGATCCTGCAAGTGGGCATGATCCAACTCGACATCCGAAGCTAGATCTATCCAGTCATTCAAAGTTTCGGGGCGAAATCTGTTCACACATGTTTGATAAATATCCTTATTCAGCCCTTCAATATAAATGTCCATTAGGGCTTGTTCACTATAACCCACCATAAACACTGATAGCTCCTGGAAAATTTGCGTGTAAGCCTGAATAGACATGTCCCCCTGCTGCAAACTTTTTAGTTTCATTTTTGCTTTCCTCTCAACACGGGGGTCTTCAAAACGCCTTCTAAGAGCATTCATGAAACGATCGAAATCGTGTAGTGCCGGTGAACGACAATTATGTAATGAAACTAGCCAATTAGAAGCTTGATCTTCTAGGGTCATAGATACAATTCTGATTTTGATTTCATCGTCCAAATCAGCTGCGTAAAACTGCATGTAATTATCAACGTGAATTAGAAAAAACGCCAATTTGTCGGCACTTCCGTTGTATTTCACACCCAAAGGAGGCAGTTTTGCAAGTCGGCGGGGGTTAATGGGGTTGGCTTCCCTTCCAGCCTGAGGGGTGGGGGAGGGAGTTGCTCTCCTGCTTTGCCTGGCAGAAGCTGCCTCTCTTCGCAATTCCCTGCCGGCCTGAGGAGGGGGGGATGGTGTTGAAACCCTGCTTCGTCTGCCCGGAGCTGCCTGTGAACCTCTTGGCTGTGGGCGATCCGCCTCCCTCCCCCGGATTTTTTCCAGGGCTAAATTTTTCTCATCTGCCTGGCGGAGTAGGTCCTGAGCCATCTCCCTTAGTTCCCGTTCCTCTCTTAGGAGCTCCGGAATGATTCTCTTTGGGGAAATTCGACGCCTGGAGACGTTTACCCCACTCATTCCAACCCCTTCAGACCAACGTTTAGGTTTGACTGATTCTTCAGCAGGCAGATTTAGATCTAGGCCAGCCAAACCTTCCATCACTGACCTGATCCCTTCAGATTGAGCAGGAGGATGCGATGCCTCAGCTCCCAAAATGGTTTCAGGCAGGACCTCCACCAACGGAGGCTCCTCTTGTGAAGGGTCCGTCATCAGGGCAGGTTTTTGGCTTTGTTGATTCTCAGCTTAATGTCAGGCCTGTTTCTTCGTTGACTCAGGAAAGATCACACTTAGACATTGTTTTGAAATGTTAAGACTACTTTTACTAAGTTACGAGAGCGTACAGACCAAGTAAAGCTGAGAATGAATAGTTTAGGCGCGAACAGAAAGTATTAAGCTTAAGCCCATCCCAATCCCCAAACCCCCCCTGTGCATTGTCCAATATGCAGCCATCTCCAACATCAGGTGGGCAGGTCTTCACCATCCTGGAATGCAGGTCCGTTAGCAGGAGATAACACGAAACATCAACATTGTCCACCAGCAGAACACATTCACCCCAAACCCCCCACCCTCCCCGTTTCCATGGCAGCGAAGCCAGAAATAGCGAGACTGACACAAGCCCACGGAAACTCCAGTTCTTTGATTATGGCTGTGCAAAAACTCTGCTCAGGTAATTTGATTTAAATAAGTTTCACCCCGGCTAAAGATACTCAATTTGCAAGATTTTCTTATATGTAGTAATTTTTTTTTTGTCTTTTAATGACCCCGTAATCTCTTGCATCAGCATGGAGTCAGGGCAACTGAATGGAGCTGAGTGTTTACTGGCCAGATTCCCTTCCTGTTGCCAATGTAGAGTGCACAGCATATATTGACTCATTGTGCCCAGAGAGAGAAATATCTGCCACTACCTAGGATTGAACTCACAACCTCCTGATTGTGAGGCGAGAGCTCCACTTCTAGGCCACTGCATCACTCCTCTTAATGTAACATTATAAAGTAGAATTAGCTTATTTGGCCAAGTTTCCAGTCTAGTCTATTTAATAAGACTGATAAGAGGGCCGGTGGCTCAGTGGCTTAATGACGCCGAAGATCATCTTTGCTCCAGCGGTTTGAGTCCTAGCACCATGTAGCGGAGTGAACTTCCATCACTTGTCTTGGCTTCTGTCCACCGAGCATTGAAAGTGTGCTGTATACAAGTAGTTAAATAAGGACGAGTTTGGTGGGAAGATTAATTCACGTCATGCAGACAGTCAGATCCCGGCTGGTGCTGAATCTTCCTGGATGTGATGCCCATTTGAGAGGGGAGGTCCTGTCTGCTGCTGCGGGACGTTGTTCAATTTTCTTTCTGGTGCAGAACCATCTTGGCCCCTGTGGTGCATCTTGGAAGCATGTTAGCAGTCTTAGGCAGCCAAACCACTATTTTGTATTAGTGTAGTCGTCTTGGGCTAATGTAACATCACCATTTGCTAAATAAATAAAAAAAAAGTAAGGCTGATATTAATCTTGCAAGTTAGTCAACAAGTGCAATTCTCGTGCCATCTGTTTCACAGGCTGAAGATTTAGGGAGGGTCCCTTCCATTGATGGGATCCTTCTGGTTTAACAACTGGCTCGGTGATTTCATGTTTTGCTCCGTGTGCATGCGCAGTTTTAACAAAACTTACCTTCCATGTTACTTCTGCGGAGTAACACAGCGGAGGTACGGCAATCTGCTCTGCTGTGTGAATCAGCTGGGAGGATATAGGTAAGTAAAGCACAGGGGCAGGCGGGCGGGCCAAACTGATCATCTGACCTAATGGTTCGCTGAAACTGGTCCAAACTTGCTGAATCTCACCCCTGGTCCTTTCTGAGTTCTTTCCTGCCCACGGCCCAGCTGCAGGCTCTGCTGTCTGTTATCTGATAGTTCCCAGGTAACATATTTTCTTCCAGTCTCCCAAATCCTTTCCCAACAGTTAGAAACTGTTTGGGGAACCATAATACTACTGTAATTAAGGTGCCAGAAGAATACCAGAGAAATCCAGATAAACCATGAAATAACCATGGAGATTGATGAAGCAATTTGGGGCCAGTCTCTTTCAGTCCAATTGACTTCACATAAAATTGTGGCAAACTAAAATAAGAACAGGATGCCATATGTACCTGACTTAAAATCCTGCACAAAATGTGTCATGTAATTCAGTGCCTTCAGTTCATTTTTCTCGGCAGGATTTTGGAAGTGGTTTGCCATTAGTGCCTTCCTGGAGCTGAGAGAGAAAGACTGGGCCAAGGGCATCTAGTTGGCCTTGAACCTAAGACAGGAATAAAACTCACAGTGTCCAGATTTGAAGTGTTCCTGGAAACAATGCTTTCTAAAAGATCCAAACCAATCTATATATTATTATTTTTTGCATTTATGTTATGTTTGGTCTATTATCGTTAACTATAGATATTGTACATCTCCCTGTGGGGTTCTGAGGAAGATAGCAGTATTCGTGTTCTCCCAGCAGTAAGCCAACTTCCTTTTGCCAGAGGAAAGATTGGTTGAAATCACTGAGATTTCTAGTCAATGCAGTTGAGCAATTTCGCCTCTGAGTGCTTTTGTACCAATTTACAGTGACTACAATCCTGAAGCTCCATTGTTTTTAATATTATTATTCCTCCTCCTCCTCCTCCTCCACCTCCTCCTCCTCCTCCTTCTCTCTCTCTCTCTCTCTCTCTCTCTCTCTCTCTCTCTCTCTCTCTCTCTCTCTCTCTGTCTCTCTCTCTCTCTCTGTCTCTCTCTCGTCTTTGTTTGGGTCCAATTCATTTAGGCTCTCCTTGTAAAATTAAATCCGTGTGAAACTCTCCAGAGTGAAAGCAAACTCAGCTGCCAGCCGTTGCATTTTGGCCTTCCAAAATTCATGGTGGCAACAATTGCTGTCCACCTCGGCTCACATGAACTGCCTTTGTTCATGCTTTCCCTTTGATCAAACATGTCAACCCTTTAATTCCTGCATAATCAGCGGTGGTGCTTCTGCCAAACCATCTTGTTTTATCATCATTTACATCTGCTGCCATTCTCGTATCACACGAGTACAATCTGCCGGCCCGCACGCAGTCCTCTAGTGGATTAGTGGCGTGACAAGAAAAAGGCATTTTGGTTAGGAATACAACGCCATCTTTCCTTATCTAGTTTCTGTCTTGCCAAGCTTTTTCTCTAACTCACAGTATTCTTATTTTATTTATTTTATCAAATTTATATGCCACCCGTTGTGCATTAAGGACTGTGAGATTCATATTACAGAGTATTTAGCAACGAATTAAATAGTCTGCATTTAAGATAATCTTATGGTTAATCTTAGTTGTGGACCAGAGGTGGTATTCAGCAGGTTCTGACCAGTTCTGGAGAACAGGTAGTGAAAATTTTGAGTAGTTTGGAGAACCAGTAAATACTACCTCTGACTGTCCCCTCCCCCATCTATTCTCCACCTCCCGAGTCCCGGCTGATCGGGACGGAATGGAGATTTTACAGTATCCTCTCCCTGCCACACCCACCAAGCCATGCCCACCAAGCCATGCTCACCCACCGAACCAGTAGTACAAAACTTTGAATCCTTGAGTTATAGAAATGATCCTTGAGTTATAGAAGTGTCATCATTTTTACTGAGTCTACTCGTAGGTTTCTGAAACTTGACTCTAAACCATATTTTAACATTGGATTTGTTTTATACGTACACAAAGATCTTGTATTGTTGTTGATGATATAACTGTGGCAGGTAAGCAGAACTATATATCTTGACTAAGCCAGGCTGCGGCGTTGTGACCTCCGGAAATTAAAATATATTGCTCACTTAGCTTTTGTTAGCCTCTGCTAACATCGTCCGAGTGTAAAGACTACCATTTATATACAATATAATACAATAGCAGAGTTGGAAGGCACCTTGGAGGTCATCTAGTCCAACTCCCTGCCTAGGCAGGAAACCCTATACCATTTCAGACAAATGGCTATCCAACATCTTCTTGAAGACTTGCAGTGTTGGGGCATCCACAACCTCTGGAGGCAACTTCTGTTCCACTGATTAATTGTTCTAACTGTCAGGAAATTTCTCCTGAGTTCTAAGTTGCTTCTCTCCTTGATTAGTTTCCACCCATTGCTTCTTGTTCTGCCCTCAGGTGCCTTGGTGAATAGATTGACTCCCTCTTCTTTGTGGCAACCCCTGAGATATTGGAAGACTGCTATCATGTCTCTCCTAGTCCTTCTTTTCATTAAACTAGACATAACAAATTCCTGCAACCGTTCCTCATATGTTTTAGCCTCCAGTCCCCTAATCATCTTTGTTGCTCTTCTCTGCACTCTTTCTAGAGTCTCCACATCTTTTCTACATCGTGGCGACCAAAACTGAATACATACATACATACCAATACATACATACCTACATACCTACATACATACGTACATACATTCTATCCCTATCTATCAAAATTCTATCAAAATTCAGCAACGTTTCTGAACTACTTTGCAATGTAGCTAAAGGTTCTAACAAATGAACCCTTAACCTTAATTGCAAAAGGAATATATTGCTTCCTTGAATTAAAGGTAAAGCTCCCTTTTAGTCCTCAGTCTGATCAAGACTACAGAACATTGGAATAATTATTCATCTCCAGAGTGGCTGGTTATTGGAACCAGAATTGGAAGGACAGCAGAAAGCACGAGCTACTCTTTGAATGGTCCAAGATACAGAGATAATCTGAGAGTGATTGACCTAGTAAAGGCAGGACACAGAATCCATTCTTTATAGCCAGCTGGAAAGAAGTAAGGTCAAAACTAGATATTCTATCAACACAACACATGTTTTAAAACATTAACTCGACTTTCCAAAATGCAATTGAATCGATTATTTGAATCAGCATTTGCTTGATTGATCCACCCCCTCAATAGCTAATTATTTCAAGGTTGAAAGCAAGGTTACCTTCATTATTTCCTTACATTTGTCCAACCTTGGAATAGTTCATTAATTTCATGAAGCTCATGACTCATATCTCAGTTTGGATGTATGAACTGAATGTTTGATTTTTATTCTGTTACTGAAGATGATCCATTTCCACACTTTCTGATTATATTTGGCGATCACTCAAGTCTCTTTGCTCTGTGTGTGTGTGTGTGTGTGTGTGTTTGGGTTTAAGTAAAATAGTTTATAGAATGCCAGTTAAATTAATTGCTTTTATTCAATTTTATCAGCCAACTGTAGATAATTCAAGTACACAGCTGGGTGACATCTTTATTAATATGTGCAGATTTTGGAGTTTTCAAGATCTTTTCTTTAGGCTTCAGATATGTTTGGTTTCCTCAAAAAAAAGCCCCTTTTTTGTAAATTTGACCTCTAGTTCCTCAACAGGCACTTCCAATTTTTTTAATTAAATTAATATTGCATGGTACACTAGGATGGGCTACAATGGCATAATGGCATAATGTAGGACATAACCCATGGTTTTAGCCTGCTGATGCCAAGTTGAATGCTGGTATGTATTGTTCTTCTCAGTTAGTCTAATGAGCACCACTGAAAATGACAGCCACTTTACCTGTCAATAGCAAATAAATAAATAAAGCTACAAGGAATGTAACTTGCCAGAGTTGATGCTTTTATATCTTGGGCTGATATTTATTGAGCACCAGACTAGCGTTTGCCAGAGGGGGATTTCAGAATACCTCATGTTTTGCACAGCTCATTAAAAACCTCTGTCTGTTTGGAAAGTGTTTTTTTTTTCCTTTGTAAGGAAATTATGCTGGACTAAGTTTGCTTTTTGATGCCATGCACTGAAGAAGAGCACAAACGCTTCATTAAGAAGCTGCCTAGAGTGATGTACACAACCCTTCATTAGCTTTAATAGGAGATGATAATCCATGCAGATAAACATTTTGTGTACCAACACACGCAGCAATAAGTTCACACAGGGAAGGCGTTTTTGATCATAGCATCACTTCTGAGCGCCGGAGAAACTGATCCATATTTATAAGTTGACAGGTTTTGTGTTTTTTTGCTTTCTGAAGAATGAGAACCAACTGTCACTTAGCGTCTCTCATCCTTGCGTTTTCTTACCAAGGTAACGGAATACATTCAGGTAAACTGAAAGACAGACTGTGCAATCTTTGTTATAAAGAAGCTGGTAATGGCAGCATGATCCATGCACAGAAAGCAAAGGTTACACCCATGTGCAAGTTTGAAAAAGAAAGGAGTTGTGCACAATCAATGTGCAGGTATTTGTGACTGAGAATCATTTCTCTACCTGAAAGGTATGTAATCAGAAAAAAAAAAATCCCACGCTGGGCTGTGTAAATAAAATGCAATGGTCTCCTGCAGCTTGATTCATTATCTTGCTTTGGGCCAGCTAAGCGTTCCAGCCCATGAAATCATTTGTAAATGCTGGAAACATATTACTTTTGTAACATCATTCTTTTGCCCTAAAAAGCTAGGGAAACACATTAAACAGAGAGGATGTGCAAGGATTTTTGTTATTTTCACAGATCCAGGATCTGTAATGTGGTCAAGGCTTATTAATGAATGAAGCGGACTTGGTTTTGCTTCATTATATAAACCCTGATCAGAAGTGTAGTTCTGAGGTAGGATTGGAATCTCATCTTTAAAGGAAAATGAAAAAAACCTAATAATAATAGGTATTTAAGGAAGACTGAGAAATGATCAGGAACATTATGCATTTGAAGAAAGAAAGAGATAGGGAAGATAAAAATCTACCCAAGGACAAATTCTCTTCTTTCACATAGGCTATTACTAAGTCTTGGGTTTAAGCCTGGTGGCCTTACAATAAAAAAGAATTAACCCATCTGGTTGTGTAATTTCATGCTGGAAGTTTAATTTCAGGCTGTAATATAAGCATCTCCCTGATCAAGCAAGATAAATTTGTTTTCAGCTAGTGAATCTTTCATAGGTTCAAACTCTAAGCCAAGTTTCTTAAACTGAATTTTATTGTCAGCAGCTAATTAGTTTTTAAATATTTACAGCTGCTTGTTTCACTCTCTTGATATTTTTTAAAAAAGGAATATTTCCATGACAGTGAATATGGAATTTATATAGGGGAGAGAAAGAGAGAGAGAGAGAGAGAGGGGGAAGGAGGGAGGGAGTGGAGAAGATACTTGTGTTCACCTTTTTATTTAATATATTTTAATGTATTTTATGTTTTATACTATTGATTTTAATCGTTGCCTGTACACCGCCCTGAGTCCTGAAAGGGAGAAGGGCGGTATAAAAATGATAATGATATGCACTTCTCTTCACTTTGTAGTACTATTGAAATACGTATTATCTATGTTTTTTTAAGAAGCCCCAGAGGGGGCCAACGATTTCGACGTGAAAGTTCTCAAAATATTTCCCCACTCACCTTACCCTACCCTACCTGAAAAAATTGTAAAACTCAATAAAACTTTTTCAATATAAAAAAATGATAATGATAAGGATAAGGATAATAATAATTTATAAAAGTATTGCACTGAAGCACCAAAGAGCTCAAATACAGGTAAGGAGCTCAGGCGGGTGGGTGTGCCCTCTGGAACGCCATACCGGAACGGTACCCAGTGCTCCGGGCAGGCACTGATATGCCTGTACCGGGGCGTACCGCCTGCAGCCCAACACTGGTAGTGTCGGCACATGAGCCGTTGCCCCAGCTCAACTCTGCCTTGCATGCATACATACCTCCCGCCAGCCAGCTGGTCTTTGTATCTCTGTCGTGCATGCGTGGGGGTCAGGGTTTGGGATGCGGGGCAATGTGCAGGGGTCATGAAGGGGGTGGGGCATATGTAGGGGGTCATGTGTTTATGCTTGGGGGGAACATGCACGTAGCCTGTATGCAGATTGGGGTTTCTCGGTCCAGAAAAGTTTAGCTATCACTGTTATATATAAAAGCAAAATTTTATTACTTTTGTTTTCTAATTGCTTATCCATTAATCTCCCTTCCCAAACAATTCTGCTGGAATGTCTTCTATGTCCTGGGAACATGGTAGAGGAAGCAGATCCATTTCATAGCAGACACCTGAGCCAGAGGAAGGGGAAACTTACGGGAACTTCTCCTTAATTATCCTAGGTAGAAGCACATCTGGTGGTTACTTTTAACAGAGTTCCAAAAATGAAGTAAGTTATCCTATTTGCAACAAAGATATTTCCAAAAATCTCAGTGATTCTTGTTCCTTCCATTCGTCAGCTTCACAGAGCTTGACAGTAATAGCAAATGTAATAACATTTCTTATGGTTAGAATTATAACATGATAATGCAAATGAAGTGCTTTCAATACATGAAAACACTAATTAAATTCTAAGTGGAAATATAGTGTCTGGTCTTGTAACGGATGTGGAAATGAGTGGGAGATAATTGTAATAGATGCAGGAATTGGATGCTTTCTCCCATCAAAACTGTTCATCTATATAAATAAAAATTTAAAATAGTTTGTGCAAAATCGCTAATCTCAGAAAGTACTGCACCGAGCGGCACCAAATTTTCACACAATGTTGCTAAGAAAGGGAATAACAATCATACGTACATTTTGTGTGGCTGCCACACCTGTGTCATGTGCAAGCAGCACAAACATAAAAGGTACACATTTCTCAGGTTTTTTTCTCCCTTAAGCTCCTCCCACCCGGCTGTTTCTTATGATGCGTCACGCACACACCCCTCACATTTCCAACGGTCGTTTCCTCAGCAACTGAATAAGCCTCCAACGTTCCCTCACACACACATAGAGAGAGGGAAAAATACAGTAGGTAGGTAGGTAGCTAGGTACGTAGGCAGGTAGGGAGAGGGAGAGAAGAAGAAATACAGTAGGTAAGTAGGTTGGGGGTTATACGGTGGTTGTGTGTATGTGTTTGTGTGTGCAGGTGTAGATCTACACACAGATTGGTTGGCCATTTAACCAGACCGGGCCACAGCAAAGCGTGGCCGGGAACGGCTAGTATGAGCATAAAAAAGATTGCTAATACATCTTGATCAATATAGGGATCCAATAGTCCAGCTATTTATTTATTTATTTAGCGTATGGCAAATACATGGACTTATAGTAGTTCAAATGTTAATGTCCAGTCCACTCAGCCATTCAAGGACAGGGTGGAAAAAAATCAAATATTGGGCCAGTGTTAGCTCTTGATGGACATTCGGACACAATGTGGTGGATATTTTGTAGAGGAGTACTACACTGAGGGGTAGAGACGAGACTCCACTTAAACAATAAGTCCTGGCAGACACCATGTTGGATACAGATCCTGTTCAGAGTTGACTAATGCTGGTGAGGAAGGTCAAAACCTGGCACCTTTTGTATAGGGTCAACTGTGTAACTGCCTGCATCTGGGCATTCAGCAGCCCATTTGGCTTTTCACTGTGTGTTGATATCAAAGTTGTTAGACAGCTGTTGAGCGAGTGCCCGAGAGGGCTTCCTGGATTCAAGCTTGCCAATTGATAGATGAGGATGATCAGTGTACACAGGAGCAAGTGGGTTTGTCATAATTTTGTTGTGCTCCTTCACTAAGGCTTCCTGCCTTCACAGTGCTGGTGGTGCAATGTGGCTCAGGATGTGGAGCCAGCAAGTGGGAGTAGATTTTATGCAACTGATCATGATCCTCATGATCCTCATGATCCCCTGGGTCCTAACAAGGAGAAGGGCGGGGTATAAATTTGATAAAATAAAATAAATATAGTTTAGTCTTGCATCATGCCAGGGTTACATTTCGACGGATGCCCCAATTAAATCATGAGCCTCAAGCCAAGCTTCAAAAGAAATTCAGTTATTTATTAGGAGCAACATGACAGCACGTACCTAAGTGAAGCCAACTCTGACCCCATGTAATTTACGGCCCAATTATGACCCTGTTTCCCCCCAGGTATCATAAATCAAATTCTCCAACGGAGCACTTTGGGGGGCTGTAGACACCCCTCTGGCTGCTGCGAGTAACCTGAGATACAGCCTTGAGAAAGATATGCATGGAATGTGCTTCTGTTTGTGTCCTTCATGCCATTTCCTTGGTTTCCCATCCCTCCTTTCCTATGGCAACTCAAGAGTAGGCCACGGATGCTTTGTGAGTTGACACAGCTATCTTACTAGTCAAGCTATGAATGAATGCAACCTCATTATAATTATTTCAGTGGGCCAACGCTTATTAACTTTGCAATAGGAATTATTTGAGCATCCAAAAAGTCTGGCCTGATACTGAATTGATGGAGAAAAGCCCATTTTTTTAAAAAAATCTATCTGAATTGCAACATGATTGGGTTGTGGGTTTTTTTGGCGAGGCATCAGTTTTGCTTCATTTTTTAAAGCCTTATTTTGTTCCGTTCTCAGCACAGATCAAAATACAGTACGAAGAAGTAAGGAGTAGTTCTCCAGAGATCAGAGTTGCCAGGTTTATTCTGTTATGTTCCCTGGCAGAAATACATGTTAGAATAAACTATTCTGACCTTTGCAGTTCCTTTTGTAAGTGCCTCTATTCAGTATCTGAGATATGTGTAAAAAAAAATGTTCCCTATTATATATATACAGTGTATATTATTCCACAGGCCTTCCCCTGTTTACCAACTTCTGCTTCAACCCTTGTTGGCTTGTTAAATTAGTTACACAGAACAAATCACTGATAGCTATTTCAGTCTTCAGAATGATATTGTGATTCACTAAAGCTTATGCAGTAAAGAATGTTTAAAATACCACAAATGTTCTTTTTCTTCTTTATTCCTTATTGTGGATACTTTCAGCAACTGTAGGCTACAGTGCAATGGTAGAATGTTATTATTCCTTCTACACCAGGGGTGTTAAACTCAAAGCTTCTGGATCAGATAGAGAAGGGTATGTCTAGTTTGATGAAGAGAAGGACCAGGGGAGACATGATAGCAGTGTTCCGATATCTCAGAGAGTGCCACAAAGAAGAGGGAGTCAAGCTATTCTCCAAGGCACCTGGGGGCAGGACAAGAAGCAACGGGTGGAAACTAATCAAGGAGAGAAGCAACTTAGAACTAAGGAGAAATTTCCTGACAGTTAGAACAATTAACCTCTGGAACAGCTTGCCTCCAGAAGTTGTGAATGCCCCAACCCTGGAAGTCTTTAAAAAGATGTTAGATAGCCATTTGTCTGAAATGGTATAAAGTTCCTGCCCACGCAGGGGGTTGGACTAGAAGACCTACAAGGTCCCTTCCAACTCTGCTATTGTATTGTATTGTATTGTATTGTATTGTATTGTATTGTATTGTATTGTATTGTATTGTATTGTATTGTATTGTATTGTATTGTATTGCATTGTATAGATCCAGATCCAATCTGACCCACCCTAGAAACAGTAAAGGGACAGCCTGAGGTGCTTCTGCCAGTGAAAATGGAGATTGAGAGGCCTCACGTGGCCCCCTTGAACTCCATTTTCATTGGCATATGGCTGCAGGATGTCATCGCAGCTGAAAATGGGGCCAGGGGGCTTGGTGGAGTGCCCCGAGCTCCATTTTCGCTGATAGAAGGCTGTAGAAAGCCATTGCAGCCAAAAACAGAGCCCAGGAGCCTATTTCCACTGGCAGAATGCTCTGGCCACCATAGGCACCCTGATGTGAGTGACGTCAAGCTGGCCATGCCCACTCTGGCCACGCCCACTCTGGCATCCCAAGGTCAAACACAACTCTGATGTGGTCCTCAATGAAATCAAATTTGACACCCCTGATCTACATGATTCAGCCCAAATGTGTTTCAAAAGCAGTACCTTCCTCAGTAAAGTAATATATTCTATGCAGTATTTGACAGTCTAGTTCAGTGGTCATCAACCTGGTTCCTACCACCCACTAGTGGGCGTTCCAGCTTTCATGGTGGGCGGTAGAGGTTTTGTCCGATACTGAAGCACTTTCCTTTTTAAAAAAATTTAATTGACTTCCCTACTTTATAAATCACCCTTACTGTGGAACCGGTAGAAAATTAGAAAATTTTACTATTAACAGAGATACAAAAGTGGGTGGTAGGTATAAAAAGGCTGACTACCCATGGTGTAAACCATGGCAGTGGATACCATATTTTGACAGGCCAGACAGCTGAACAAGGAGAGATTTGACCTGGAAATAAGGAGAAATCTTCTGACAGTAAGAGCAATCAACCAATAGACCAGCTTGCCTTCAGAAGTTATGAGAGCTTCATCACTGGAGGCTTTCAAGAAGAGCCTGGACCTGTCAGAAATGTTGTATGGTCTGTTTGGGTAGGAGGTTGGACTAGATGACCTACAAGGTCCCTGCCAACTCTTTTTCCTCTTTGTAGGTCAATACTATGACCTGACTTGTTCCTCTCCAATTTTTCCCCAGCTTTGCAGATTCTTCCATTCTCCAATATGGAAGAATGGATTGTAAATAATCCCCCCTCCCCTTAAAAGGGCTCCAAATCAATCCTAGTTGACACTTACCTTGTCAACTATCAAAGGCCAACTCTGATTTCAAAGGCTATGCAACATTTCTTCCACATCCACTAAAAGCAATTATCACTAATGGGGGGGCGGGGAGTAGGGACAGATGAATGCATTTTCTTTCTTTATTAGGATTTTACAATTAATTCTATGTTGCATGGAGGTATTTTGCTGTAGCTGAATTTTGAAGAAATGCAAATATTCTCTTTGTCTTATCAGTAAGCATTATAAACGGCACGTGGAGAAAGAGACCTGTTTAAAATTGCATGCAAATAGCAGTAGTGCTCTATAGATGCGAAAATTGGACTTTGAAGGAGCAGGATAAGAAGGGTATTGATGCCTTTGAAGTTTGTTGTTGGAGAAGACTAATGAGAATACTGGGGAGAGCCAAGAAAACAATCAATAAATCAACCCAGAATTTTCACTCAAGGCAAAAACCGCCAGACTCAAATTACTGGTAGTCTTTGATTTATAAGCACAATTGAGACCAACACTTCTGTTGCTAAGTGTTGTGGCCCAGCCGGCTCCGGATGAGCTGCTGATGGACTCCTCTAGTGACGAGTCCTATGAGTCTGTTCTGGAGGAGGAGGGAGACCTTGAGGAAGCAGAGAGCCTGGTTGGCTACCAGGAGGCGCCTGGGTCTTGGAGCAGTGGGGAGGATCAGGGCCAGTTTGTCCCTGATGCTAGATTACGCAGGGCTGAGAAGAGGAGGCTACACCAGAAGCAAGCTCGGAGGCCCTGAATTGGTCTTGGCTGGTTAATGAATGGCCCCTCCCAAGAGGGTTTATAAGAAAATCTGTGAGGAGGAGGCATTTGCAGAGAACAACATTTGAAAAGAGCTTCGTGTAGATTCTGGGTAGTCGTGTATTTGTTACGAGAAATTAAGACTCACAGTCAAGGGAGATAGTGGCAAGCAGCCAAGAGAG
Source organism: Rhabdophis nuchalis (assembly GCA_039707465.1). Taxonomy (NCBI): domain Eukaryota; kingdom Metazoa; phylum Chordata; class Lepidosauria; order Squamata; family Natricidae; genus Rhabdophis; species Rhabdophis nuchalis. Next base: position 17,016,910 of record CM077656.1, read on the forward strand.
ATAGTGGCAAGCAGCCAATCTTGTATCAGTCAGTGGGAGCAGAACACTAAGTGAGACATTTCTTAAGTGAGTTTTGCACCATTTTACAACCTTACTTGCCACAGGTGTTAGGTGAATCACTGCCGTTGTGAAGTTAGCAACACAGTTGTTAAGTGATTCAGGGCTTCCCCATTGACTTTGCTTGTCAGAAAGTCGCGAAAGATGATCACATGGTCCCGGACACTGCAGCCATCATAAATATTGAGTCAGTTGCCAAACCTCTCAATTTGGATCACGTGGAGATGCTGCAATGGTCGTAACTGTGAAAAAAGGTCATAAGTCATTTTTAGTGCCGTTGAAACTTTGAACGGTCACTAAATGAATTGTTGCAAGTTGAGGACTATTTGGTCTTCTATTTCAGGCATGTTATCCAGTTCTCAGCAAATGAGCAAAGGGAAGCAAAAAGAAGAAGATCACCAGCAACAAGGTGGATGGACGTAGTTACGCAGGTGAAGAGTGCACAGTGGGGAAACTTAAAATTGTCATGGAGAAAATCTATCCATGTGCTCACTTGGAGTCAAAAATGACTGGAGCAGTAGTGGGTTCCTACCAGTTTGGACCGGTTCGACCGAACCGGTAGTGGTTTGGCAGCCTGGGTCACTGGAACCGGCATTGATGGAGGCCTGCCACGCCCCCAAACTGGTTCTCCAAGCAGGAACATAGGTGCCACCATCTTGGTTTTTGCTTCTGCGCATGCACCCGCAAGTGAACTGGACGTAGCGACTTGCAGAACCCACCCCTGGACTGGAAAGCACATAATCATTGGTCGCCCCTGAATTTTACCATAGGAAGAAGTTGACCTACTTCATGCTGGGAAAACTGGATCGAAATGGACCTACTTCCATTCTTCCATTCGCTCCATGGCATGGGACATAGCTATCTGCAGGATCGCATCCTGCCCCATACATCCCTGCGGCCGATTCGCTCCCACAGGGAGGGACTTCTCCGGGTGCCGTCCACTAGGCTATGCCAGCGGGCGACGCCCAGGGGAAGGGCCTTCTCTGTGGCGGGCCCGACCCTCTGGAACGACCTTCCCCCTGAAATTAGAACAAGGAGAAGGGCGGGGTCCTAACAAGGAGAAGGGCGGGGTATAAATTTAATAAAATAAAATAAAATAAACCACGGACCTCCGCTCCTTCCGGCAAAAATTAAAAACACACTTCTTCTGCTTGACCGGCCTAGGGTAATTAAACTGTTTTTAGGGTTTTTTAGGGTTTAGTTTTAGTTTTATATGGGCTTTTAGCGCAGGGTGAGTTTAATTTGTTTTAACATTGTACTTTGTTTGTGGTTTTTAATTGTATTTTTAATTCCCTGTGCCCCGCCTCAAGTCCCTTCGGGGAGAGAGAGTGGGTTATAAATTAAAAATTATTATTATTATTATTTCCCTTCCCTTCCAATCTTCTTGTTACGGGTGTCAAAAAAGAAGATGGTGGAATAGCTCGTTTGGTGTTACCTACGGAATGATCTGCTAACACAAGATATTCCCAAGGCAGGAAAGGAGTCAGAAGTGCAGGCAGTAGATTTTTATACTGGCGTGGGTTTTTTGCCAGCTTCTAGACTCAGGAAAAACATGGTGTGTATGTTTGTGTGTGTGTGTGTGTGTGTGTGTGTGTGTGTGTGTGTGTGTAATAACCCATAGTCTTGGGAAAAATCAGCCGAGAAAATGATACATTGAAGGCGGTCTAGTGGCACATTTCCTTTTCTAGTTTTACCAGTCATATCATAGCTGGGTCATACAGTAAGATGTCTTTCTTCCTCGATAATTACAGTGTGCAAAATAAAGTATCGACAAGAAGAATGGCGTCTCTTATGTGACCTCGAAGCCTTTAATAAATGGTCACAATGGGCATCTACTCATGTTTCAGCTATGGTCAATCTTTCATTGACTGAAGATAGAAAGCTAAAAAAAAAAGCAACCTTTGAAAGGAAGATTATACTGTCTCATGCGAATCTCTTTCCTGCACATGTCCATTCTCCCCTGAGTTTAATGCGACTTCTAGAAATAAAAATATACACTTGTATTTCCAAGTTTGGTTCTATATAAACATGCACAGCAGGGATGGCATTCATTTACCTTCCCTACTGGTTTGCAAATGTGAGTGCGTCCCCATCTGCGCATGCGCTCAGCCTTCCCCGCATGCGCTTTGGCTACAAAAGGTGCCTAAATGGGACAGCATGGAGCTGGGGGGGGCAAGGGGGCAGGAGGAGGTCAGGGTGGCAGGGGGTGGGGAGGAGAGCGAGCAGGGGGGACATTGGGGCAGGTGGGTGGGTCCACCCACGATTTCCACTACTGGTTCAGGTGAACCGGTCTGAATCAGAAAAATACCACCTCTGATGTACAGCATTATTCTGTGCATTTGTACGCCATCTTTCTATGAGAAAAAACATATTCAATCATATGCATGGTTATAGATATATTACAGAACATTTAAAACACTCCAACCAAAATTGACAAAATTATCAAGACTGCAGTAAAAACACTAAATTGGGACAGAAGATTGACATTTAAAGTTTTACTCCATGTAAGGATTCACACTTTGATTGTCACCTGCAATTCTGCAGTGAAGCTGCTGTAACTTATTAAGGATCAAAACCATTGTATAGCAAGGTTCCAGGTTCTGGTACTGCTGGTTCGCTCAGGGACATCAGTGGTGGGTTTCTGCAGGCTCGCACCTACTCGCGAGAGCCGGTTGGTAAAATTTAGAGAACCGGTCAGAGGGGGTTCCACCGGCGTACCTGGAAGTAAATCTGGCCCGCCGCTGCCAGTGACCCAACGGGAAGGGAAGGAAGGAAGGAAGGAAGGAAGAAAGGAAAGAAAGAAAGAAAGAAAGAAAGAAAGAAAGAAAGAAAGAAAGAAAGAAAGAAAGAAAGAAAGAAAGAAAGAAAGAAAGAAAGAAAGAATTTATCATCACAATTGAGTCCAAAATTTTGGTTGCTAAGCAAGAGCGTTGTTAAATGAGTTTCACCACATTTTAAAAGGTGGCCACTCCCACCCTGTCACATGACTGCCAAGCCACACCCACAAAATAGGCCACACCTACAGAGTAGGTTCTAAAAAATTTGAAACCCACCACTGAGGGACATGCATGCGCAGAAGTAAAAAATTGCTTCTGCACATGCGCAGAAGCCAAAAAACAAGATGCCGGTGCCTAGGCCACCCACGATAGAACCAGTTCAGCCGCGTGCCCAGCTGAGTTACTACCTACTCAGCTGAAGCTGTCCAAACCGGTGGGAACCCACCACTGAGTCTATCCATGAAGAGGAGGTCAAAAAGTGTCAATATGTTTGAACGGATAATAACATAGTTTTCTTTAAAGAAATTAAGATTACATGGAACCATAGAAAAATATTAAAACGTGCTCGTACAAATGATCACCCACATAGCTTTCCCCCCGCTCCAAATAATTAATATTACTTTTGTAAAGAATGGAACTTTCTTAAACTGCACAGCAAAAACAGATTATATGAAAATCTAATTGGGCTCTAAGTCACATTAATTAAAAGACCTAACATTTTCAAATGAATGAAACTATGCAATAATGTTTAATTCAGTGCATAACAATTGCATATTACTAAGTGACAGTTAAAAAGCAAGCATTTAAAAATGATATACACTAATCCACTACTAATAATTATTAACCCAGACAAGAGTATGGGAAAGAAACAACGGCATTTTAAAAAATAATCCCTTCTTGGTCTTTTATATCAGAAAAGGGAGATGGTACTTTTTGCTTCTGCAAAGACAGCAGGACAACAGGAAGCTGAAAATATTTATTTAAAAAGCTGTAATGCAGGCACAAGTGGAGAAAAATATTTATTAAGCTGCCTTTAGCTGCATTTGCTCCCAATCTGATCTAAGATTTGCTTCCATTTATTAACAGTGTGCAAAACAATAGAATTCCCTATGCCACCAGGCTCAAAATTTTGGGCTGGACAATCTGGAGCTGCGCCGCCTGTGGTACGATTTAAGCACTGTACACAAAATTGTCTGTTACAACATCTTACCTCTCAATGACCTCTTCAGATTTAACCTCAATAATACATGGACAAACAATCAAAACAAACTCAAAGTAAACCGTTCCAAACTTGATTGCAGAAAATATGACTTCAGCAACAGAGTGGTCAACACCTGGAATGCTCTACCCGACTCTGTTGTTACATCCTCAAACCTTCGCAGCTTCAACCTTAAACTGTCTACTGAGGACCTCACCCCATTCCTAAGAGGTCTGTAAAGGGGGGGGTGCATAGGTGCACCTACTGTCCTCGTACTACTGTCCCCATTTATTTGTATTCATTTCATTCGTTCATGCCCATGTTTATACCTGCTACCTTGTACATGTTTGACAAACTAATGTTGTAGGAAAGCCAGGACACAGACAAGCTCTTTAACATAGGAATAGGTTCATTCTGTGCACATGGTTCAGCAAAAGCTGCAAGCTCGTACAAAATGTATGAACCCCGTCATACTGACAAAGATCATCTCTTATACCTTCGGTTACATATACATTCATGTTATCCTACATTTGCCCAAATATGGAGTTTAAGGGGAATCGGAATGGTACCATTTGAGACAGTTTGTTTAGATCAACAAAGATATATGTCTTTTGAGGCTATTTGTGGCTAGTAAAGAGATAGATTAGGGAAGTTGCTGGGAAAGATTGTGGGAGCAGTACAACAATAGGAAGCATCTGTCTGGGTCACAAAGACCTTTTTGCAAGTTAAAGCAGAATAATATAGAGCAGGGGTCCCCAACCCTTAGTCCGTGGACCGGTGCCGGTCCATGGCTTGATAGGAACCGGGCCGCAGGGCTGGAGAGGAGGAGGAGGGAGGAGGGGACAGCCCCCTGGGCAGAGCACGCATCAGGTGTGGGAGAGCGCAGGTGCGGCCACTTGCTCCATTGGAGACCCTAGACGGTTGAGTGAGCCAACTCCCCCCCTAGCGTGCGCATGCGCCACCTGTTTCCCCCCCCCCCACTCCTACTCTACGCCGGCCGGTCCACAGAGTTTTCTTTAAAATGAAACCGGTCCTTGGTGCAAAAAAGGTTGGGGACCCCTGATATAGAGCATAGCTGGCAATCTTTACTTGACCAAAGTTTCTTAACCAAAGTTTGAGGCCTAGGCCAGCCTTAGACCTCTGCAGCTTCTGCTGCTGCCTCACTAATAAACACAAATACAAAACATTGTATTTTTCAGAGTGTAAGATGCACCAAGATTTTGAAGAGGAAATTAAAAAAAAAAGTTTTTGCACTCTGCAGACCTCCCCAAAACAACATTCATTTCATTTCATTCATTTATTTAATTTATATACCGCCCTTCTCCCTCTCGGGACTCAGGGCGGTGAACAGCCACAATAAAAAGAGGAAATACAAAAGTTAAAATAACAAATTAGTAAGTATTAAATAATTTGGCCTATTATTATAAAACCCATATACTAAAACCCAATTAAAAGACTATGACAGATTTTTCATGAAAACGGGCCTATTCTTTTTCAAAAAAGAAGCATGCATAGCCTTTAGGAGGCTTGTTCAGTACTCCAGGGGTGGGATAAGGCAAAAACGAGCAAAAAGACACCAATTTTTCACTCATTTCTGCTCTCCCCAGCTCCCAGGAGCACTCTATAAGCCTCCTAAAGCAGGGGTCTCCAACCTTTGCAACTTTAAGTCTGAAGGACTTCAGCTCCCAGAATTCTCAAGCCAGCTTTGCTGGCTGGAGAATTCTGGGAGCTGAAGTCCTTCAGACTTAAAGTTGCAAAGGTTGGAGACCCCTGTCCTAAAGGCTATGCACAGTCATTTTGGGGAAGTAGGAGGGTTTTCAGGAGGCAAAAAAATGCTGTATTCAGTGTATAACGCGCATCCAGATGTTCAGCGTCTTTTTTTTAGGGGAAAAAGGTGTGCCTTATACCGCAAATAATACGGTTTATATCAGACATGTGATTTTATTCTAGGGTGGATGCTTTTAGCCTTTATAAAAAGCAAAATTTTGTTGAGACGTTCGGGAACCAAGGCTACACATTAGTGACTATCCTGAATTTGGCATCTGAATAATCAAGCATTAAATATGGGTCTTTTTAGGATCTGGAGAAGAGATAACAAAATATAGTGGGAAGGGAGGGACTCAGAAGCCAACCTTTCAAGTTGTGTTTCATTTCATCACATTTGGGAAAGGAAGACAGTAGAACTCTCTTTCAAAACAACATAAACTTTTCATAAGCAACATCTGTACAGTAGAGTCGAACACCTGAGAATAGCAAATGTCAACAGCTTTTAGAAGTCTCTCTGTTCTCCAGAGTCAAAAGAGCCCAAGAATTGGACTGCCAGAAACTCATTCACTTAGACATGTAACAAGAGAGTAAAAGGATTGGGATAGAACAGTAATCTTACCATAATAGCCGAAGTCTACATGTCCTTCTTTTCCAGTGAAAATAAAGTAGATGAAGGCCTGTCCCTCATATAGTCATGTACCTCTGCTCCATTCCCTTCTGTTGAGAGAGTTGGGGGATTTAAGATTTTGGCTCTGTGGTCTTAAAAGAAAATGCTTTTTTTAAAAGATGTCATGTTCCCAATTTTGCCACTTGAGTCCTTTTACATTTGTAGACCTCATGCTTGCTCTTACAAAACATCAATCCAACTCAAAAAAGGACTGCCACGAAGGGCAACATAACCCTTCGTACATCCCTTCGACCGATCCGCTCCCACAGAGAGGGCCTTCTCCGGGTACCGTCGGCCGGGCAATGCCGGTTGGCGACACCCAGGGGAAGGGCCTTCTCTGTGGCGGGCCCAACCCTCTGGAACGACCTACCCCCCGATCTACACACCACCTCGGACCTCCGCCTTTTCCGACAGCACCTCAAAACGCACTTATTCCAACAAGTCGGCCTAGCATAACCCCCCGTTTCTGACTTTTATTCGTATAAATTTTAATTTATAGGGTTTTACAAGTGTTTTAGCACAGGATATAATTTAATAGTTTTTAATAATGTATTTTTGTAATTATGTATGGTTTTTTAATATTGCCTGTGCGCCGCCCTGGGTCCTTTTTAGGAGAAGGTGCAGGGTATAAATTTGATAAATAAATAAATAAATAAATAAACCAATACGGGGGTAGCAAAATACACCTGCCATCCTTTAGCCAATTGTTATTGCAAGACATATTTTAACAGTTTCCTGATCTTTTTCTTTTTTTCTTTTCCCTTGCCAGTTACTCTTCCAAATAAAGTCTAATATTGTTGTTGGCAACGTGTCATTTTAATTGCATGATTTTAAATGTAGTTTACATTTTTGGGGAGGAGAGAAACATTAGTTGACATTTGAATCCAATGCTAAAATGCTGTTAAAAGGTAAATGTCCCCCTCGCACATATGTGCTAGTCATTCCCGACTCTAGAGGGCAGTGGTCATCTCTGTTTCAAAGCCGAAGAGCCAGCACTGTCTGAAGACGTCTCCGTGGTCATGTGGCCAGCATGACTAAATGCCAAAGGCGCATGGAGCGCTGTTACCTTCCCACTAAGGTGGTCCCTATTTTTCTACTTGCATTTTTACATGCTTTCGAACTTCTAGGTTGGCAGAAGCTGGAACAAGTAATGGGAGCTCATTCTATTACGCAGTACTAGGGATTCGAACCACCGAACTGCCGATCTTTCTGATTGACAAGCTCAGTGTCTTAGCCACTGAGCCCCCTCATCTCTCTTAGGGATTGGCAATTTGCTGGCAGGGACCACATTTACCATCCCAGCATTCTGCCTGTAACCATAACATCTGGATGTAAAACGGCTGACCTGATGTGATTTTTATCATGCCCCGTTAAAAATGGGAGCCAATTCTATTTCATCTTTGAACTCTGTGGTAGCTAACTTTAACAAATAAAATATATAACATCTGACATCACTGGATGACACCGCCAGATCTCGCTGCTTTAGCAGAGCAAGGAAGATTCTCATAGATGATTCACACCCTGGTTGGTATCTCTTTGCACTTCGACCATCAGGCAGAAGATACCAAAGTATAGCCAGCTGAACAAACAGGTTCAAAGATAGCTTCTATCCTTGGGATGTGAGACTTTTAAATTCAACCACAATCACTCCATGCACATGCTAGTTTTTTTCTTTTTTCTTTTCTCTCTTTTTTTTTGTTTCTGTTATAATTTTGCACCAGTGAAGTTAAAAGCAATTTCATTGTAATTTTAGTACAATGACAATAAAGATGATGACGACGATGATGATGATGATGATGATGATGATGACGACGACGACGACGACGACGACTATTATTATTATTATTATTATTATTATTATTATTATTATTATTATTATTATTATTATTATTATTATTATTATTATTATTATTATTATTATTATTTAAACACATAGGAGACCACCCTTTCTTTTACAGTAGGTAGCATTACTAAATTAACACAAGGCATTCTCCAATCCTGTAAGCAGTTGGGAAAGTAAATTGAGGTGACCAGTTAGCAAAAATTGAAACTCTCTTCATTCTATGTTCAAAGTCATCAGCATATAAAACCCATTCTGGCTTGTGGTCATATTGAGATTGATCAATAAGTAGAATTCATGACGAAGCTTCATTATATGAAGTGGCCATTAGCCTATATACCTTTTTTTTTTCCTTCCAGCAAAAAAAAAAAAAATCCCTTAGAAACTGAACCATTCTTCAATTAATTTTATGGCTGGGTGTCTTTATATTTCCATGAAAAGGCTGTGCCTCAGAAAATCAGCATTAAATTACGCACAAGGTGGATTTCAGAGTTATAACAGATATATAACAAATATCCCCCCTTCCCACACGCATACAAATAATAAAGTAGATGAAGAAGACAAACTTCCATGAATAAACATGCAAGGCAAACTGAATTGAGTTTAGACTTTTCATTATATGACAGAACATCAATAAGATGCACGCAATCCTTGCGAAGAATGCTAGATAAGCATTGCATTTCTATTAGGGTGGCTTTCCTTAGCAATTAAAGTAAGTTCTGTGAACTATAATCATAGTAATTTCAACCTTTCTCCTGTGCATATTATAGTATAGTGGTTTCCTTTTCGAAAGCATTGGCAAACATTAGTTAATTCGGTGTTTTAGAAAGTGTAACGCACCTCCTGTGCGGGCAAATGATACCTTGGGGTAGATGAGAGTCTAAGAATCCTTAAAAATGTGTTATTTCAACCTTTTAGGGGGGGGAAATCGCCAGGATCCTCAAGTGGATCCAAAGATGGTGTTGATATTTTTAGGATCAGCCAAATCTTCAGGTTGCAGGTTGTATCAACTGATGTTTGTTTCACTAATTTGGTAGCCAAATTTATACATTAAGTCCAGAGTGTCAAACTCAAGGCCTGTGGGCTGGATCGGGCCAATGAGACAGCCTCTCTTAACATGGTCTAGGTTAAAATTCATCTTCATCATGCACGCTTTTAAGATTCAGGGAGAGCAGGGCTTTATAATACCCCTTTATAATGCCTTGGTAAGGCCATACTTGGAATACCGCATACAGTTTTGGTCGCCACGATGTAGAAAAGATGTGGAGACTCTGGAAAGAGTGCAGAGAAGAGCAACAAAGAGGATTAGGGGACTGGAGACTAAAACATATGAAGAACGGTTGCAGGAGCTGGGTATGTCTAGTTTAATGAAAAGAAGGACCAGGGGAGACATGATAGCAGTCTTCCGATATCTCAGAGGCTGCCACAAAGAAGAGGGAGTCAAACTATTCTCCAAAGCACCTGAGGGCAGAACAAGAAGCAATGGGTGGAAAATAATCAAGGAGAGAAGCAACTTAGAACTGAGGAGAAATTTCCTGACAGAAATTGCCTCCAGAAGTTGTGAATGCCCCAACACTGGAAGTCTTTAAGAAGATGTTGGATAGCCATTTGTCTGAAATGATATAGGGTTTCCTGCCTAGGCAGGGGGTTGGACTAGAAGACCTCCAAGGTCCCTTCCAACTCTGCTATTGGATTGCATTGAGGGCTGACATAGTGTGGGAAAGATATTTGGTTTTGTTGGAAGAAATGTCCATCTGGGTTCAGTTCCAAGTGGGAAGAAAGATACTAGAAAAATGGAGGCTGCTTGGAAAGAGAGTGGGCGCATGTGTGTTTGGATCTTGAGTGAGGGCTAATCCTATCATGTCCTGAGTGTAAAAGTCTTTTGTTTTGTAGGTAAGCTGGCCCAGACTTTGTCTTGTAGATAGGTTGGCACCAAAATATCTGCTTGGGGGTGGGGGCTGGGGGGCTGGGGGAGAAGGAGCTGAGGCTCTGAGTTTGTCTTTAGAAACATATTTCTCCTTTAGGAAAAATACAATATTCTGCCTTTTTAATATTTTCTGGACTATTTCATTTTCCAAGGAGAGAGTGGGTGCTAACTTCCTACAGTTCAAAACCTATTATCTCCAGAGAGGACTAGGGAAATCTGTTTATAATGCTGGGAAGTCATTGTCATTCAGTGTTTGCTGACAGTCAAAGCAGAGCAGCGCCTCTGAAGATATATTTAAGGCAGCTTCCAGCTCATTTGACATCTCTAGTTCAATTTTTTCCCCAATAGCTCTTTTTCGTTCGTCTATTTCTTTTTTAATAATGTCTATATTGCTGGGTCTACCAATGACTTGGTGGTTCACCACTAAATGCAAAGCATACATATACAACAAGGGGAAAAATCATAACTGGATATAGAAACAACAGATACCGTATTTTTTGGAGTATAAGACGCACCAAGATTTTGAAGAGGCAAATTTTTTAAAAAAGTTTTTGCACTCTGCAGACCTCCCAAAAATGGCCTGTCTTTTGTGAAAACGGGCCTGTTTTTTTGTCAAAAAAGGGGCATAAATAGCCTTTAAGAGGCTTGTAGAGTGCTCCTGGGGGCTGGGGGACAAAAACAAGCAAAAAATTGCCTGTTTTTTGCTCATTTTTGCCCTCTTCAGCCCCCAGAAGCACTGGAAGCCTCCTAAAGGCTATCCAGGGGCATTCCAGGGGGGTGGGGTTTTGGGAGGCCAAAAATGATGTATTCAGTGTATAAGATGCACCCAGATTTTCAGCCTCTTCTTTGAGGGGAAAAAGGTGCGACTTGTACTCCCAAAAATATGGTAACCAAAATAAATCCATACAGCAGGAGCTTAGGCTTCACTACACCAGAGCCTGGGACAATAGCCAGGTCTTTAATAGTTTCCTGAACATCATCAGGAAGTAATGTACTTCTTAAAATAAACAGTGATGGGTTCCCCCCGCCCCATCCATTCCATACTGATTTGCCAACACTAATTGCTGTTAGTTGTAATATCATCCATTTAGGCTGGACCAATGGGATAGTATGGGAAGCATAAACAAGATTTATTAATGGCTGTGTTTTAGAAGTACTAGGAAAGATGGTAGGGTTTGGGAAGAAGAAAGAAAGAAACATTTTCTAAATATGATTAATATGATTAATCTACCCATACAGAGACTTCGAGCTGTTGTGATTTAGGGAGCTGAATATCAGGATTCCAGGCCTCATTTAGTGAGCAGTGGCAAATCATCCATTAAGGAACCACTTTTGAGTGACAAATTAATAAAGCTGTATCCACAGTTTATTTAGTGTCAAGTGTCTGTCTTCTTTATATCCAGGTGTGAAGCAACTATCTATTCAAGTAAAGTAGCTGGAGTTCTAGAAAGAGAGAAATGAGGGTGATAATGTGGAATAAAACTCCAAAGATTAAGTTTCATCAGGAAGGGAAGCGAAGGGAGCCCTCAAGCCCTCGTCATCTCCCGCCTGGACTACTGCAACGCTCTCTACATGGGGCTCCCCTTGAGGTGCACCCGGAGGCTCCAGTTAGTGCAGAATGCGGCCACGTGGGGGATTCTGGGAGCCTCAAGATGCTCCCACATGACACCTCTCCTGCGTGAGCTGCACTGGCTGCCTTTGGCTTTCCGGGTGCGCTTCAAGGTATTAGTAACCACCTTTAAAGCGCTCCATGGCACGGTACCTGGTTACTTGCAAGACCGCCTCCTGCTACCAAATGCCTCCCACCGACCAGTTTGCTCCCACAGAGAGGGCCTCCTCAGGGTGCCGTCGGCCAGGCAATGTCGGCTGGCGACCTCCAGGGGGAGAGCCTTCTCTGTGGCAGCCCCTGCCCTCTGGAATGACCTACCCCCCGACCTACGCACAACCACGGACCTGTGCCTCTTCCGTCGGGCCTTGAAAGTGCACTTATTCCGTGCGGCCGGCCTGGCATAGTTTTTAATCGTTTTTACAAAGGGTTTTTATCTGGATTTTAGAACAGGCCACCCATTTAATATCATTTTTAGTGTATTTTAATATATTTTGATGCTTTTATTGTCGATTTTATTGATGCTTGTTCACCGCCCTGAGTCCCGAAAGGGAAAAGGGCTGTATACAAATCAAAAATAAAGTAAAGTAAAGGGAAGACTCTAAAGCTAATATCTTTATATATCAAATCAGAATAATGGTTTTAATTTAAAGTGAGAATTTTTGGAGAAGACCACAAAACAAAGCTACTCTAAAGCTACAGGTATTGATGTCCACTTGGAGCAGCAGAAATAAATCTACAAAGTCCAAACTTGGTGAATTCCTGCCTCATTCCTGGGGTGTTTCCTATTGTCCCAATGAGAAGTTTCTTGAAAAACCCTTTAACAAAATAAAACAATGATTACGGATAGCATCCTTTTTATAACAGGAAATAACCGTAAAGACTGGAATTGTTTCTTGATGGCCTAGAAATAAGCAATAGCTAAAAGAGATTGGAACAGGGGGGGGGGGGGAATCAATCCAGGAAATGTGTAGCCGAAAAAGAAGTATATAGGTATTTTACGTAAGGGAATTTGTACAATTGTGTAAACATTCGAAATACGGGCTTGTGGTAAACCAGAGCGCAAATACAGCATTTGCCTTTAATACTTAAAGCAGTCGTGTTCTGAGATTACATGCCAAGTGCAGAAAGCAGGCAGAAAGCAGCCTGGGAAAAGATGGTGGCTTCAAGAATTTAAGAATTAAAGTACTCTTTGCATTGAATTTAAAGCAATGCATGCTGTCAGTTGCCTTTCCAGAATTTTCTTCCTCTGGTGTTAGCTTTGTCTCTTTCTTTTCTATTGAACAAAGGAACGTGTAATTATTTCCTATTGAATAAAGGAACATTTATATACAGTCATGTGATGTGTCCATATATTAGTGTATTATTTTCCTGAACTGACACAAGCTCTCTGAAGTTTTAGTAGAGAATCAGAGGAGGGCTGCTGGGGGTTGGCAGAAGTTCAGGAGAACTTCTAAGCTCAGATTCTGTGCGGTTTGAAGAACTCCCAAATCCCACTCCTGGCTGGCCCTGCCCCAACCCACTCACTCCTCCCAGGAGTCCCCACACGGCCTGTTTTGGATGCACATGGAGGCTCGGGGAGGGCAGAAAACGGGCCCACCGGAAGTTCAAGAAGGCCGGAAATGGGTCCTTTCTGGCCTCCAGTCGGCCTACAGAGCCTGAAGAGGCCATTTTTGCCCTCCCAGAAGCTCAAGGAAAGCCTCTGGAGCCTGGAGAGGGCAAAGACTCCTCCATGCTATAGTGCAGGAGGCAGACTAGGCCACGCCCACCATGGCCACATCTACGCCCACCCAGCAAACGGGGCAGAGAATCCCTTGCTAAAATGTTTGAAGCCCACCCCTGGTAGAGATGTAGAGCCAAACCACTGCCTAACTGCACTGCCTTATCATGCAGAAGGATGTTTTGGTGTCGGATGAGCAAAAAAATGTCCCAAGAAAATATAATTCTTGCACAGTCACCCAGGGTCATCCCACCTTCCCAGGATAGAAAGAGTATTAGCACTTTTGAACTTTTGAATATATCCTGGACAGCTAAGAGCACAAACAAATAGATCATCAAATCAATCAAAGCAGAGTTCTGATCTGAGGCACAGATGCAGACTGAGATTATAATATTTTGGATACATTGCATAAAGGCCTATAGTAGCGGTTTAAAGAATGCTGTGGTGCTGTAAAAGGTGGAAGGGAAGAAAAGAAGAGAAGAGATGGACAGCAACAAAGTGGATGGGCTCAATTGCAACATTAATTAGCCCACTATGGAAGGACCAAATTGACCAAAAGATCATAGGTCCTCTTCAACTGAATATGCTGGGTTTGTGACAAAAATGCCAATGTGTGTATTATCCGTTACCATTTAGCAAAAAAGTGTTTTAGTTTTCCATGTATGGCCCTATTTGTGTCACTTGGTAAGTCTAAAATCAGCATTTGGCTTAATATCAAGTGGTAAACTTTGAAAGAAGTTAGAAGTTTTCTACATCAAGCAGAGATATTTGTATCTAATCAGAATGCTTCATAATAACATCCAAATGCACTCAGATTGACGGACAACTATCTACTCATACCTTTACTCAAGAATTGGTAAACAAGTATCTAATTTGGATAGTGCTTTAATTCAAAATATATGTAGATATTTATTAGGCAAGAATTCCATCTCCACCTCTAGAATTGGCAATCAGATCACTGAAAAGATTATTGTAGGTGAATAAAGGTGTAATTTTTCTTTCTCAGGCATAATGTCATGTTTCTCATCTAACATTTCTCATCTCATAAAGTCTTAGGATTCCTATATTATATTTTTAAAAAGAAACATTAAAACTATTAGGAATATTGGCATATGTTCTAAACACAGAACAAATTCAATGGTTTATTATTATTATTTTTTAGTAAGGACTGTTCCAGATAATGCACAAAGGGGTATTAACTATTGTAAGATTTTCAGGAAGTGCATTAAGCAATTATTATTTTTAAAACAAAACGCAGAAGCCAGATGCTGTGTGGTTCAGAGGGCTGTGTAAGACTCACAGTTGTTCAAAAACCCTCTGTTGTTTAGCAAATAAATTGTTGCTGAAATCTGGAATGGCTTAATTTGAGGAAAGAACTATGATTTGTTATTTGTAATGCTGACTTTAGCACTCTCACTCTAGATATCCCCAGTCCTGCAGGATAGGTTGATCTTATATTAGGGAACAGAAATCGAATGAGATATGCTGCAATGTGTTTTTCCATTTCAATCACCAATTGTACAATATGCCTAGGTTAGTCAGGAAGAAGATATTGAAAACTCAGAATTAAAAAAAAGAGAGGGGGAGAGAGAGGGAGGGGGAATGGGAGGAGAATGGAGACAGAGAGACAGAGACACACAGAGAGTTCTGTTCCTTCAGACTTACATGGAGATCAGGGGTAGGTTGCCATCGGTATTACTGACAGTTCAGTGTACATTCAATTTTGCACATAAATAGGTCTGTGCATGCACAAAACTTTAACAAATATAACGCCAGTTGTGCCCCTTACTGGACCGGGGGGCCCTTCGCACAGTCACTCAAGCGCTTGTGACATCCCGGCTGGATTACTGTAACACTCTCTACATGGGGCTCCCCTTGAGGTGCACTCGAAAGCTACAGTTAGTGCAGAATGCGGCCGCGGGGGGGATTATGGGTGCCCCAAGACAAGCCCACATAACACCTCTCCTGCGCGAGCTGCACTGGCTGCCTGTGGCCTTTCGAATGCGCTTCAAGGTGTTGATGACCATCTTTAAATCGCTCCATGGCTCGGGGCCTAGCTATATACGAGACCGCCTCCTGCCCCATACATCCCTTCGTCTGATCCGCTCCCACAGAGAGGGTCTTCTCTGGGTACCGTCGGCCGGGCAATGCTGGTTGGCAACACCCAGGGGAAGGGCCTTCTCTGTGGCGGGCCCGGCCCTCTGGAATGACCTACCCCCCGACCTACGCACCACCTCGGACCTCCGCCTCTTCCGCCAATGTCTTAAGACGTATCTATTCCAACAAGCCGGCCTAGCATAGCCCCCCGTTTCTGACTTTTATCTATAAATTGTTAATTTGCAGGGTTTTAAATGGGTTTTTTAGCACGGGATTTATAATTTAATATGTTTTTAATAATGTATACTGTTCTTTTGTTATGGTTTTAATAATGCCTGTGCGCCGCCCTGGGTCCTAACAAGGAGAAGGGCAGGGTATAAATTCGAAAAAAACAAAAACAAATAAAAATAAATAAATTTGTGTAATGAATGTTATTCTGTGCATGCCCAGAACCGAAAACCAAGATGGTGCCACTGTAGAAGAACAGGGTTTGGGGGCATGACAGCCCTGGGTCGCTGCTGGTTCCAGCGACCCAGGCCACCAAACCACTACCAGTTCAGCCGAAGCGATCCAAACCAGTAGGAACCCACCACTGATGGAGATTAATAAAAGATGTTTCACATGCCAAGTGACAATTATCTCTAGGAAACATTGGAGACCCTTCTGTATTGGCAGTGTGTCACCTCATAGTTTACTGCTCAGAAAATTTAGCATCCAAAGAGCAGGGAGAATATAAATTAAAAGAAGTAGCAACCACCGCTACCGGTTCAACTGCACCAGAATACTACCTCATCTATTTTTTAGAGTTTTAGTAAGGGTTTTAAATCTAATTTTAATGCTTTTACTACTTCCTATGCACCGCCCTGAGTCCCGTCAGGGAGATAGGGCGGCATACAAATGCAATAAAAACTGAAAAACTGAAACTGAAACTGAAACTGAAACTGAAACCTCTGCCTATCTTGAAAGACTGTGGGAGAGGAAAGACTTTGCTAGAGAGGAATTCGCTGTAAATTAAATAAAAGGAGTTTATCGGGACGAGGACTTGGCTTCGTAGTGCTGGGGAAGCCTAGATCAGAACACCTCTGCATGTCTCTGTCCAAGTTGCTATCAAACAACTTCAAAAGTCCCATACCAGCAAGAGGTGCAACTATCTCTTCTAAAACCTCATATTAGTGTCATCTTTATTGTCATTGTACAAAATAAATACAACGAAATTGCCACCAGGAAACATTATCACTGAGTGAAATTAGTCAAAACTCTTCCTCTCTAATTATTATCAGCCTCAAAAAGTAAGGCTCAAGTCTACCAGTGCTGATTGCATCCCTCAACAGCTTCTGACAACTTCATGTGATTTCTCGATGTGACACTGAATGCTCTGGGATTGGTGGTTGAGATAAAGCAGACAAGATTGGCAAGCAGAAGGCATCATATATTGAAAAATATGGGTTTCATAACCACAGACAGCTCTGCTTTGTTATAACAGGAGGATGCCTGAATGCATTCTTTGTGCATTGCATGTACCAGATAAAAGAGATAATTGGAAAGGTTTGCTCCTCAGAATGTATCTTATCTATGATATAAAGTAAAACACACTTGCAAATTTGATTCACATTACAATCGATACGATACCGAGGAAAGTGCTGGGCAAAAATACACACAAAAGAGCACATAAATACATAACAACAGCCATTGGGTGTTAAATATCCTGCCACTGAAATGGCATGGTTTACACCATGGCTTTAACAGAGATCAATTCTGACATTAGAAAAAAGATTTCTCCCAGACACTCTTAGCGAGCAAGAAATTAGGTCACCAAATGTTACAGAATAGGAGCGACAACTGTCAAGGTCTAGAGTAGAGTTTAAGTCTACAGAGAGCCAATGATCAGTACAAATAGAAAGGGTTTTATAGACCATCTTTTAAAGGACAAGGAGTTTTTCAGAATATGTCTTATTTTATTTTTAAGAATGGGAACTCAGTGGCCCTGTGGGCCAGGTGAAGCCTGCCAGGGATATTCAAAGAATAAGGAAGTTGGTCTTGGTGAAAATAAGCAGGAAATGTCAAAAAAAAAAAAAACAACAGTTGCTTGGAAAGAAGGTTTATTGATGAATAAAATCACATGGGTTGAGATGCTGGGGGGAAAGGCAGAGATGCGGAGAGTGCCTGGGTGTTATGCCCTCTCTGAGCTTTTGAATTTGATCTTGTATTCTGATTGGTTGTCAGATTCAATGCTTTGTTAGGTTGTTTGTGTCCCAGATGTGGTTGAGCCTTGCTGGATGATGCTGTAATGAAGGGGCTTTGGGGAATGGTTCTGCCTGAAGGAGATAGATCTTTGTTATGTAGAAGAGACTGGCCCAGGCCTTAATGGCCCATTGACAAAGGTGGAGTGGGGGATGAATTTCTGCCACCCATTTAGGGGAAATATTCTGCCCTTTTGATATTTCCTAAAATATCTCATTTTCCTAGGAGAGGGCTAGGTGCTGACTTCCCACAAGGGTTAAAGGAGCTGTGTTTATTTTAAAGAATAGAAAGCTTAAAGGAAACATGGAAAGACTGTCACAGACAAGATGCTATGGATTTATTTCTACAGTTCCAAAGAGCAAGACAAAAACCAGCAAAAAAGCCTCCAAGGTCCAACACCGTGATTCCAACCTGCAGTTCCTTCAAGTATTCCACTGGCATCTAAGCAGACATGAATTAATGTAATCATTGTGAGAATGGCATTTGCAACTATTCAATTAGCCTAGTTGTTTTCCTGGTCTGGTCTACCTACTGGGCTGACAGGTTTCCACCCAGGGCATGACTTGACCCCCTCAAATGATCTAATCTAAATCCAAACCTAATTATATTTAAGGAAGACCCAGTTAAATTAATGAGATTTAAGTTAAATCCATTGAATTCAATTGGTCGGCCGGTCTATCATCTATCTATCTATCTATCTATCTATCTATCTATCTATCTATCTATCTATCTATCTATCTATCTATCTATCTATCTATCTATCTATCTAACTGTCTGTCTGTCTGTCTGTCTGTCTGTCTGTCTGTCTGTCTGTCTGTCTGTCTGTCTGTCTGTCTATCTATCTATCTATCTATCTATCTATCTATCTATCTATCTATCAAACCGTCTGTCTGTCTGTCTGTCTGTCTGTCTGTCTGTCTGTCTGTCTATCTATCTATCTATCTATCTATCTATCTATCTATCTATCTATCTATCTATCTATCCATCTATCAAACCGTGTCTGTCTGTCTCTCTGTCTGTCTGTGTGTTCTAACATAACTCTGGAAAGCCTTGAGCAATTTCAACCAAACTTGGTACACAGGTGACTTACTCTCTGGAAAGAAATACTGTCAGGGTGTGTGTTCTGTTAAGATACAGCCTGTTGTGCCTTAAAATGGCTTCTACTGTACAGTGGAGTTGCCATGGTAACAGCTTCACAGTCCTCCACAAAGGGGCTGCCCCTAGTAAGGGGGGAAATCCAACATTAGAAATTATGTTTGGTCCGGAAATTTCCCTCCTATAAATAAATACCTGGAAAATGCCAGTTCTAAATAAAATGAAAACTACACAAGACTACATTCTTTGAGGTCCCATTGATTCCTCAATTCCCCTCATGCATCCTGATTCCTACTGTGTCTCTTTGAAAAAGGCCCAGTGCAAATGTGCTATATCCACCACAACAAGAGGGATATGTCCCCGTGAAAGCTTTGCTCTGCAAACACTTGAAGCCAGAAAGTGGCCTATTTTGGTCAGAGAGATTGTATCCCTCCATCTGTTGTAAAAAATGTTCTTAATTTAAAAAGAACAAAAAGGAAAAGAAACTCTTTCCTTACATTTTCAAGCTGTTGCTGAGCTGAACGACTGGAAAATCTAAGTGTGCCAAAAGAAATTAAAAATAGTATGAAAAGATATCACAAAGAAAATTATTAGCTGTCACTTTTCTGTTAAAACCCCCCACAAAAAACCCATTGCCAATGTTAAACCGGCCACAGTAGAATAATAGCAACTGTCTTCCATCCTAAGCTGCTTAAAATAAACAGCTCTGGATATCCTAATCACATTTTACAATTAATATAGAATTGTTCGTTTAGACCTTAAAACCTCTCTAAATTTTTATCCCAATGATCCAGTCTATAAAAAAAGACTCAGAGAGTAACACAGAGAGGAGAAGAGCACTTCTGCTCAGAAACAGTAAACTAATATTAATCACAATTACAAGCAGTAACATGTGATTACCATTTTTCATCAATCAGGCAGTTTCATGTAAAGCTCACCAACGTTAATGCCTCTAGAACGGACAGCCATCTGTGCTTCTGCTAGGTGAGAAATATGATGGATTGTTGCTAGTGGTTGTTTAAAAATTGTTTCATGAATGGAAATCAGTCAGAAAGATGCTGGTTTTAAACACAAACACACATGCATACACCAGTGATGGGTTCCGGATCCCATCACAACCAGTATGCTGCAATGGGGCAGGGCATCCACCTCGGGCATGTAGGGTGTGCATCCACGCGCACCCACCACCCTGCGATGCTCACGCTGCTCAGTGAAGGTTACGCAGGTGCCCATGCACGCAGGTGTGCGTGCATGTGCAAATGGCCCGGTTGGCTTAAATACAGGTAAGGAATGTGGGCAGGTGGGTAGGCCAGTGGTGGGTTTCTGCAGGCTCGCACCTACTCGCGAGAGCCGGTTGGTGAAATTTAGAGAACCGGTGACAGGGGGTTCCACCGGCATACCTGGAAGTAAATCTGGCCCGCCGCTGCCAGGGACCCAACGGAAAGGAACGGAAAGGAAGGAAGGAAAGAAAGAAAGAAAGAAAGAAAGAAAGAAAGAAAGAAAGAAAGAAAGAAAGAAAGAAAGAAAGAAAGAAAGAAAGAATTTATCATCACAATTGAGTCCAAAATTTTGGTTGCTAAGCAAGAGCGTTGTTAAATGAGTTTCACCACATTTTAAAAGGTGGCCACTCCCACCGTGTCACATGACTACCAAGCCACGCCCACAAAATAGGCCACACCTACAGAGTAGGTTCTAAAAAATTTGAAACCCACCACTGGGGTAGGCCCTCCAAAACACTGTTCTGTCTGCTGCTCCCAGAAGCCACGAGTATGCCCATACAGACCAGCTATGTATGCGTCTAAACTAAAAACTAACTATGACTCATAACTAAACTATTAGCATCAGGTAGAATAACCAGATTTAAAGCTACAAAGAAAAAGTGATGGATAGCATCTACCTTTCAAGATTAACTATCAATGGTAAAAAAAATCAAGCAGTCAAGAAATGCACTACAGGCTACCAGTAGAGGATCTATGAAGACTTTGGAAAAGACATTAAAATGCTTTTTGATCAGAATCATGCAAGGTATTGGAAAAACAAGTTCAAAAGTGTGTGATAAAATGGACCAAGAATTTAAGTTGTAATATGGAGCAATGGGAGAAGATGTGACTGAAAGGCCTGAAATTTATAATATACTAGCTCATAACCCAGCGCTATCTGGGTATTTATTTATCCCATGCCTCCTTCTATGAACATTGCTGCAATTTCTAACGTTGGATTTTCCCCCTTACCAGAGGGAGCCCCCTTGTGGAGTATTGTGATGTCATTACCATGGCGACTCCACAGTGCTGTACAGTAGAAGCCATTTTAAGGCAAAACAGGCTGTATCTTAACAGAGCATACACCCTGAGGGGTGTTAGGGGTATCTTACCCCCACAATATTTGTTTCCAGAGGGTATGTAATCTGTGTACCAAGTTTGATTGAAATTGCTTGAGGCATCCCAGAGTTATGCTGGAACACACATGCGTGAGTGCACACACACAGAGCCATTTTTATATACATAGATTACAACGTAAAAGAGAATTTTTGCAAATTGGTATATCATTGGCATGTGACATCAGAAAAATATCTACAATGTATAAAGGTGCTTCTAATTTAGGAGAGAACTGTGAGAAACAAAGGAAGGATCATTTTATCACACAAAGTAGACTTGTAAAAAAAAGCTTTAAAAAGTCTCTACTCTTGAAACGCATGCAATGATATACAGAATTTTTTTTAAAAATTAACATTCAGCTAATACCAACAAACTTTTTTGGGATGGGACTTTTAAACTTTAATGTTGGAGAAAACTCCTAAGAATACCATAGACAAAACAAACCAGTTAATAAATCCAGAGGTGCCCCATAAGTCATAAATGACCAGATTCATATTATTTTAGTTTAGACACATTATGTGAAGTTACAGCTATTTGGAAAATCTCTAATGCTGGGAAAATTGGGAGGATAGAGAAGAGGTTGACCAGAAGCAAAGTGGATGGCCTCAGTTACAGTGACAGTGAGTACATGATAATTAGGAATAGATTGTTATGGAGAAAAACTATGTTGCTGCTAATGGTAAAAAATGACTTAATGGCATATAATCAGTGTACATGTCTGCACACATGTCTGCACACCTCCCACCGACCAGTTCGCTCCCACAGAGAAGGCCTCCTCAGGGTACTGTCGGCCAAACAATATTGGCTGGCGACTCCCAGGGGGAGAGCCTTCTCTGTGGCAGCTCCTGCCCTCTGGAACGACCTACCCTCCGACCTTCGTACGATCACTGACCTACGCCTCTTCCGTCAGGCCTTGAAAACGCACTTATTCCATGCGGCCGGCCTGGTGTAGCTTTTAATCGATTTTAATCGATTTTATCAGAGAATTTTACCTGGTTTTAGAACAGGCCCTAAATTTAATTGATTTTTAAAGTATTTTGTATATTGTATATTGATGTTTTGTGGTTTTATTATGCCTGTTCACCGCCCTGAGTCCCGCAAGGGAGAAGGGCGGTATACAAATTTTAAAAAATAGTAAATAGTAATAGTAATAGTAATAGGAGTGCTCTGAACATGGATATGCCTGAAGAGGGCCTATGTTCAAAGAGGCAAAGAATTTCAGGCTTTGAAAGCTTTAACATGCTTTTTACAAAATTTCTCAAGGACTCTCCCACAATCCCGTCTCCTCATTATTTTGGGAAAATGGCTATTCACTCTTCTGTGGAGGAACAATATTGCATTACACCTGTGAACAATTTCCCCCAGTAATAGAGCCAGTATTATGCATCCTAATACAATGAGGTCAAACTCTCACTCAGTTTCCCTGTGACTAAGCTACTCGCTTCATAAATAGCTCTGGCTTTGTTCTGAAAGAAAGTGATGGGAGAAGCCAGAAGGCAGGTACCCAGATAATGCATCTTTGTCATTACTAAATCCTTGATTTTCGCCTACCCTTAGAAAGAGAAGCCATGTTTAATTCACCAAAGGTGTCCTCTCTCAATGTAATGAATACTCCCCTTAAATATGCAAATATGTATTGATTTAAACGGAGGACAGTAAATGTGACAAATAGTTGGGAGAAACCTTGCCACCCTAAGTAAGGAAATTAATTAGGAAGGTGATTGTGGTCTTTCTGTAATGAGTTGCAAAAATAAATGACTTCCTTGGTGTTCCTTGTGACCCCTGTTAAGTTGGCAAGGTGGTGTTTCTTCAGTTTAGGCAGGAGTTGGAACCTCTTTGTAATCAGGGCTTCGTCATTGCTCTAAGTTCATTTAAAAGGGTTGGCTGATATTTGCATGCACGTTGAGCAAAAAGGACCCAGGGTTCATTTTCATTGTGATCTAGGTGGTACCACCAAACCGTAACAGGTACCTTGAATATGGAAAGCTCCCAAAATCCCCATTAGAGCAGAATACAGACATAAGTGATTGTAACCTAATGACTTCCTCCTTTTTCAAGGAAACTCTGGGGGGACATTTGGCCAAATCCCTGTGCAAACACAGTTCCGCTTTGCTTCGGGTAAATTAGTAAAGGAGCTCGATAGAAATTTTGTTTGGAAACTTCCCAAGAGTGAAAGCAACCGATGGAAAGGAAGGCAAAACCCACTTCAGGTTCTGTAATAACAGTCTTCCAGGTCACAGGAGAGATTCAATCATATACAGACTTCTAAGAATAGTTAAAAAAAATGTCTCAAGTAATATTTTTTTTTAATGCTGGATGTGCTCAAAGGTTTGCTTGCTTGATAGCGCAAGCAATTTCCTCAGGGTTCATTTAAAATCTAAGGTTCTTTTCGTTCAACCTATTGTTTATAACCACTCCTTTCTCTTAAAGCCCAGTATTCAGCTGTATCTGTCTTTACTTTTGGTGCTTCTAATGAAATAGAATAAAGTAAATGTTCGCCTCGCACATATGTGCTAGTCGTTCCCGACTCTAGGTGGCAGTGCTCATTTCCATTTCAAAGCCGAAGAGCCAGTGCTTTCCAAAGACGTCTCCGTGGTCATGTGGCCGGCATGACTAAATGCTGAAGGAGCACGGAAGGCTGTTATTTTCCCACCCTAGTGGTCCCTATTTTTCTACTTGCATTTTTACATGCTTTCGAACTGCTAGGTTGGCAGAAGTTGGGAAACTAATGGGAGCTCACTCCATTACGCTAGGGATTTGAACGCCAAACTGCTGAGCTTTCTGATCGACAAGCTCAGGGTCTTAGTCCCTGAGCCCCTGTGTCCCTTGAAATAAAGTAGTTTTCTACTATTTTTCTACATTTTACAACAAAACCCAAGGCACACATGAAATAGAATAGCTTTCTACTATTTTATATGTGTGTCTTGGGTTTTGTTATGGGAAGGGGGCTGTAATCTACTAATATAACTGAGACTTTACAAATGAATTGCTAGCTGCTGGGTTTAAATTGCCTTTGCATTTAGAAACTAGAAGGCATTTTACTTCGTGTAGTCTTATTCCTATCAATCTAGTTGGAGGGGAGGGGAGGGGAGAAAGAAGATCGTATAAATGAGTTAAAGCGAAAGTAATCAGAATTGTCCTCCTTGGAAAAGCTAGGGTAAGTTATCTTTATACCCAAACAAAATGGAATAGAAGTCATCATCTTTAACCTTGACCATTCCTCTTCAGTGTGTCTGGATTTGTTTTTGTCACAGATGGCAAACTCCAGCAAACAGCTGCCTCTCCAGCAGCAATCCTGCATCTAAAAAGGGTATGGTGAAAAATTAATTTGGAATAACAAGAAGATGAAAGGGAGTGTGTGTGTGTGTGGGGGGGTAAACCTGAAGGGAAGATCTCGAGATAATTCTGGTTAGGATCCTCCCTTTTCTTCACTAAGAGCCATATTTAAATGATAGTGTATACCTTTAAATGGTGGTTTCGGGTGCTTTTTTTGGCAGCCCCTGGTAGCTACCTCTCCCGAGTGCTTGCGGACTCTCATATCTCTTGCTGGGGAAAAGAGTTGCTGAAGGAGCTACACCTGCTAGGCTTCACGGGGGATGATTTGGGAAACTATGGCCTTAAGGACGCCCAATTTAGAGTAGTCCAACGACTCGTGGACATTGATCTACAATATTTACGAGCCAGAGCCAATAAAACTTGCTCCCCCCTGACCTTCAATCAATTCAATAATTACGGACTGAGGATGGCTTCCTATTTCTATACTTTAACCATCCCTAAGTATAGAAGAGCTTTCTCCCTAGCTCGCTTTAATGTCTTGCCCTCAGCACCTTTTGGATGGTCGCTTCAAGAGGCTCCCGATTAACGAGCGGCTATGCCCTTGCGACAGAGCCGAGATTGAAACTGCGGAGCATGTCCTTCTATCTTGCCCCATGGATAACGCAGACAGATCTAAGTTACTGTCTCTCCTTGAAACCATCCCTTCTAGA
Organism: Rhabdophis nuchalis; assembly: GCA_039707465.1. Taxonomy (NCBI): domain Eukaryota; kingdom Metazoa; phylum Chordata; class Lepidosauria; order Squamata; family Natricidae; genus Rhabdophis; species Rhabdophis nuchalis. Next base: position 17,042,263 of record CM077656.1, read on the forward strand.
CTCAATGGTTGTAACTTGATGGCCCACTGCCTAGGAGATGGCTCTCCATATATCACTTTTCAGGTCTCAAAATTCTTCTTAAGAGCTGTAACCATTAGGGGAGAATGCTGTAACCTTCCTTAGTTAAGCTATTGGCGATCCATTGTTATGATATTATGATAATAATAATAATTATTATTATTTTTAACGTTTCTTCCTGTAGTACTTGTGTTTTGGTCTGTGACCGTAAATAAAAGTAAATAAATAAAATGATAGTGAAAAGATTAACACAATTAAGCTCATTAAGACTGTCTAAAAGACAGGTTTCAGTCTGAAACGCAAGTCAAGAAAGTTGCATTCATATTGTTTCTGAGGTTTGGTCCCCATAAAAGGTAAAAATAGAAGACAGCATGTTGCCTGTTCTTACTGTAGGAAACAGGCTGAAGGAGCAAGGATGAAGTATCATTATCCCAGTCAAGGTAAAGCAGAGCAAAGCAGAGCAGAGTGAAGTAAAAAAGAGAATATTCCTTATTTGCTACCTCTACTTCTAATGCCGTTCAGGGTCAAATAGGATAAAAGGTGCAGAGTTGATGCATCATCTGAAACTCCAGCTTCAAGAAAAGCCACTCAGGTATTTTCTTTCTTTCTTTTTTTTAAAGAAAATGCAGAACTCATTTCATAGATGATAGATAGAATGAGACTTTGTGTATACACAATCCCCGAGGTTTCGTAATTTCACTGAGAAAGGCTTTCCCAGCCAGACCAAAATGATCATTTCCGAAACGGAATCGTGCGCATAAAATACAGCTCCACGCCAAAGGATTTCAAGCTATTCTAGAATGAAGCCTTCACTCCTCAACAGCTCTTTTAAGCTCTCTCTCTCTCTCTCTCTCTCTCTCTCTCTCTCTCTCTCTCTCTCTCTCTCTCTCTCTCTCTCTCTCCTCAAAATGAGGGTTTAAAGCTGTAAATTAGCTTCAGAGGCACTTTCTAATAGGCTTTGCTCATAAGCTGGCCAAAGGGAAGCAAAGCTTCTGTCCTTCAGAAGGGAGGCACTACAATCTATATAATTTTCACCCAGCAAAGATGCAATAAACTATAGATGTGCAGGTTGCATTCAAAATGCTATGCATCCCTAGGGCAGTGATGGCAAACCTCTGGCACGTGTGCCACTGGTGACATGTGGAGCCATTTGCCAGGGCACGCGAGGCATTGCCCTGTCAGCTGGCCAGTGAGCATGCGCATGCTGGCCAGCTGATTCAGCCATTTTGAAAACCATTTTTGTCCTCCCCAGGTTTTATATGAGCCTGGGGAGGACGGAAACAGCCCCCCAACCCTTCCAGAGACCCTCCAGAGGCTTCAGGAGCTTCCCTTAAGCCTCCGGAGGACTAAATATGATGCTACGAGCAAACCGGAAGCATGTAAAAAATGGGGGGGAGCCCGTCATACACACATGTGCACTGGGGGGGTGCCTGTTCCATTATGGGTGTGGCACACCAGCGCACGACCTCCCCCTGCGCTCCCCCCCTTATGGCACGTGAGCCTAAAAAGGTTCTCCATCGTTGCCCTAGGGCAGGAGTCTGCAAAGTCGGCTCTTTGAAGACTGGTGGACTTCAACTCTATGCTGGCTGGGGAATTCTGGGAGTTGAAGTCCACCAGTCTTCAAAGAGCTGACTTTGCAGACCCCTGCCCTAGGGGATAGTGTATGTCAGGGTTCCAAGTCACAATCCCAACAGAATGAGAACTCTGAGGCAGGCCTCTTCCTCAAGGCATGCATTTATTACAGATGTCACATTGGCACATCTGGGGAAACCCGAATCTGAAAGCCCTGGGGTTTCCCCACCCCAAAGTAAAGTCAAAGTTCCTTCCCCTCCATGGGCATCGCATAGTCCTATCAGGTCACTGCCCCAACTTTGGTTGACTTGCAGTCAGGCCTCCCCAGGTGCAGGCTGAACGTCCTTGACTCCCAAGGGAAAAAAAATGTTGTTATGATTGCACACCTCACACTATCTTCACCTCCCACTTCCCATTCCCACCAATTGCCCATCCACAGCTGTGGTAGCCCTGAAGACATCCATTAAAGATGGCTCCAGGCTTGACATTGTCCTTATAAACAAAGATGATGCCAGCCCTGGTCTCTGCTTCATCCTTTATCTATATACAGTATAATATGTGTTCTGACTCCCTCCCGACACAAGACAAATGACTAGGCTGGCTGCTATTTGGCAGCTTGCCTGAACTAACCTTGACTAGAAGATAACACGATCCAAACTCTCCAACTCTGAAAAACTCTCTGACTCTGAAATAACCTCTCTGCGTTATTTCCTGCAAACCTTTCGATGTACCGAGGATTTCTTTTAAAGCCTCTTGGGAGGGGCCAGTCAATTAGGCCGCTGCTACTGATATCTCTGACTGCGTCACTCTGCTAATTGCCGTTGCCTTCTTAGCCTGACATCAGGGACAAACTGGGCTTCCTCCTCCCCACTACACCAAGCCCCAGGTGCCTCCTGAAGCCTAGCCGGGCTCTCTGCTCTCTCACTCTCGGCCTCCTCCTCTAGAGCAGACTCATAGGACTCCTCACTAGAGGAATCCATCAGCAGCTCATCCCGAGCCGGCTGGACCACAACAAATATGTATTTATTGGTGAGGGGGAAGATGGAGAGGGTTAAATTAGATGAGTCAGTGGAGAGATGGAGAATTAATTAAAAAAAATATCAGCTATGAAAGTGTCAGAGGATTGGAAAAGAACTGGCACTGAAAATAATTAATGATGGAAAGGCTTGCCTTCACAAGTTGTGGGTGTTCTATCACTGGAGATTTTCAGGTAGGCATTGGACAACCATTGGTCCAAAATGATATAGGATCTCCTGCCTCTGGCAGAGTGTTGGACTAGATGACCTTCAAACTCCCTTCCAATCTTGTTATTCCATGTTCTAAAGCAGCGCTTCTCAACCTGTGAGTTGGGACCCCTTTGGGGGTCAAACCACCCTTTCACGGGGGTCACCTAAGACCATCGGAAAACAAATATTTTCGATGGTCTTAGGAACCGAGACATCAACTTTATGGTTGGGGGTCACCACAACATGAGGAACTGTATTAAAGGGTCATGGCATAGGGAAGGTTGAGAACCACTGTTCTAAACCAATTAGGAGGGGAGGAAATCTGATTTGATTCTTTTTTTTAAAAAAAAATGATCCAGCTCTCTTTGGATACCCAAATCAAATTGTTCAATTGGGTCATTAAGATTTTCAGATCCATTTGTGTAAGTTGATGGTTTAGTCTATATGTAGAACTATTCATATCAACTGAGTCAATTCTAAGGTATGGAAAGTGCAATTCCACATTCTAATTTGAAAAGATGACTCAGTCTCAAGACTGTAATTACCTGTGAAGTTAAATCTCATATCCAGGTCTTCAGGCAGAATTTTAATCCCAAAAGGGACTCTAATTGTATTAAAATATTCTACCATTTTAAGGCAATGATTCAGCACTTTAGCAGAAGATAAAAAGCTAAGCAAAGTCGGATCTGGGCAATATTTAGATGGAAGAGACAGGAAATCCCATGGCTCTAAACTAGAATGTAAAGTCAAGAAAACATCTGACAACAAAACTCTGGCATAGTGCTTTCATCTTGTTGCCAAAAAACAACGTTGACATAATTGGAGTCTAGCTCAGTTTGAGGGATTTACTGTTGAATGCAACCAGTAGGTGATTTTTTTTAAAAAAAAAAATCTTTTCAATTTTATTTATTTATTTATTTATTTATTTTATTTTATTCAATTTATATCCCGTCCTTCTCCAAAAGGACCCAGGGCGGCGCACAGGAATTTAAAACAACATACAAAAATAATACAAAACATATAAATTTAAAAATCTATTAAATAGCAAAACCTGTGCTAAAACCAATTAAAATCCCCCATTTAAAAACTATCTAAGATTAGTCACAGCGGAGGCTATGTTAGGCCGGCTTGATGAAATAAGTGTGTTTTTAAACACTGACGGAAGAGGCGGAGGTCGGTGATGGTGCGGAGTTCAGGGGATAGGTCGTTCCACAGGGTAGGGCCCGCCACAGAGAAGGCCCTTCCCCTGGGTGTCGCCAGCCGGCATTGTCCGGCCGATGGCACCCGGAGAAGGCCCTCTCTGTGGGAGCGTATCGGTCTTTTTCCTTCAACCGTTGCTTCCCTTTTGAACCATTAGAAATTAGGTGGGGTAAGTATTGTCCTATTGAATGGCTGGGTCTTAATCTCAGAAGTAAATTGTATAATTGCATATATTACATAAGTAAATTGGCGTAGGGTCTCCTAATAGAGAGGGAGTGGAACTAGAAGACCTTCCAAGTCTTTTACAATTCTATTAATTTGTTATATCTTGTCTTACTGTAGTGTAGGACAATATTTTTTTCAGCTCTGGAAACTTTAATATGGGTGAAATGGCTGGAGGATTCCGGGAGCAGAAGTCCACACAACTTAAAATTGCTAACTAGATTGGGAAACACCAATCTAGTGATAGCTGAGTTTAATCCATTTCTGGAATAGTAATCAAGAAATCAAGAAAAAATAGGTCTCTGCCCTCTCACTATCAAGGATGCTAAAAAAAAACCTTCCTTCTTTTAAAAATTTAAAATCAAGATGGTGGCTACAACAACTAAATGCAATTAACTAACTTGGCTAAATGCAATTAAACAACTCGATCGTGGTCAAATTATTTGTCAAATCAGTATGATCACCCACTTGACTTTAATCACAAGCCTTAGATATGAAGAAATTCTAATTCTAAACATATAGATATGAATGTGTGTGTGAGAGTGAGGGGGGGAGAGAAAGACAGAGAGAGAGATGAAACAGAGATAGATAGAGATATACAGACACAGATGATAAAGAGATACAGATACAGATGGGGGTATGATGGCTCAGTAGTTAAGATGCCGAGCTTATTGGTTGGAAAGCCAGCAGCCCAGGTTTGAGACCCGAGCTCCATGTGACTGGGTGTGCTCCTGTCCTCATTCTGGTTGCTACCAACCTAGTGGTTTGAAAGCAAGAAAATGTGAGTAGATAAACAGGTACCATTTCAGGAAGGTAACAACATTCTGGGACATGAAGATGGCAACATAACTGCAGGCAGTGCGGGCTCAATGGAAATGAGCATCATCTCCTATAGTTGGCAACAATGAGCAAAGTAACATCTGCAGCGACTCCTTTATTTTTTTTTTATAGGGAGAGGGAGGGAGGATAGGGAGGGAGAGAATGAGAGAGAGAGAGAGAGAGAGAGAGAGAGAGAGAGAGAGAGAGAGAGAGAGAGAGAGAGAGATTATTTTCTGCCCATAGTGCTATACTTTCCCCTTCCAGCATGCCATATACCAGGTGGCACGCAGAGCCAATTGGCAGGGCACACAAGGCATCGCCCTGTAAGCTGGCCAGCGCACGCAGCTGATTCAGCCACTGTTAAAGCCATTTTTCGCCCTCCCCAGGCTTTACGAGCAAACCGGAAGTCACTTCCAGTTTGCTTGTATCGTCGTTTTTAGTCCTCTGGAGGCTTCAGGGTAACTCCTAAAGCCCCCGGAGGGCCTCTGGGGGGAGCAGGGGGCTGTTTTTGCCTTCCCCAGACTCCTATAAAGCGTCTGGAACTTGGGGAGGGCGAAAGAAGCATGTAAAAAATGGGGGGAGCACTTGTCATGTGCGTATATGCACTGGGGGGGTGCGCATTGCATTATGGGTGCAGCACGCTGGCACACAACCCCCCTGCGCTCCCCCCCTTATGGCACCCGAGCCTAAAAATAATAATAATAATAATTTATTACATTTATAAACCGCCCCCCTCTCCCCGAAGGGACTCGGGGCGGTGTACAGGAAAATTAAAAAACTATCTAAAAACATACAAGACATACAAAGTTAAAAATGAATTAAATTACCCTGTACAAGAATTTAAAACATTAAAATTATAACCCATTAAAACCAAATAGATAATTTGCAAAAAACAGACTGGGGCAAGAAGCATCGATTAGGCCAAACTAGCCTGATGGAATAAATAAGTTTTTACTTTTTGGCGGAAGGTGCAGAGGTCCGTGGTCGTTCTAATATCCAGGGGTAGGTCGTTCCAGAGGGTCGGGCCCATCACAGAGAAGGGATCGCCATCCCTGCCATATACCCAAACTATATCCTGTATCGAATGTGGGACATTGTAAAGGACGTCAAATTGGAGTAAAGTCTTGCCATGAAACTGTCCCACCTCCAGTGAATTAAAATCCTTCCCTCATATCCCTAATGTGCCGTCAGGCACAAGCCAAAGTCCCTGTAGCAACCATTCAATCATCTGTCCCTCAGACTTGATCTCTCTCCTATATGTTTTGGGAATGACTGGGTTTCTTGTTCCCACTCTCCTCTGTTGCATTCAAAATATGTATATTTGAGATATGAGCAGATTAAATTGAATTTGAACAAATAGTTATATTTTAAAAACATATTAAACAAATAAACACTTTAAGGATATAAAAAGAGGAGAGGAAATGTTCGTAAGCGGTCCTTCTGTCTTCTTGTGAGCGTTCAGAACCCCGTGATGGTATAGCTGTTATGTTTGATGGCCTGACAAACTGTAATTAATTTTTTTCAATGCATCCATGTTAACACATTAGTAGGAAAATGTATAGTAAACAAAGAGGGAATATCATTTATCATCACAGTAAAGTAAATGTGTTGGCGAAATGTGCACTGCGTTTTTAGCGATGCTGATAGCAACCAGTCATGCATGCCTTTATTTCTGATGGAGTTAATCATGCACATCTGCCACAGTTAATCATGTGCATTGTGCTTCTCTCTCTCCTTCCCCTCTCTCTATCTTCTCTTCCATTAGTCGGGGATGGACTTATTTACACATTGCCCAGAGGATATGGAAGGAACCTCAGTGTAAAAGGAATTGGGGAGAAATTGGAACAGAATCTTATTTTCATTTCAGATTTCAACTGCACCAGTGTATTTTCTAATGCATTGTTGGACCATAAAAATAATTCTGGTGATATTCCATGTCTATTGCTCATTTTGAAATCTCATCTAATAGTCCGGTATTGAGGAACAATTTGTCAAGGAAGGAAGGAAGGAAGGAAGGAAGGAAGGAAGGAAGGAAGGAAGGAAGGAAGGAAGGAAGGAAGGAAGGAAGGTAGGAAGGAAGGAAGGAAGGAAGGAATTTTTATAATAATAGCAGATTCTACAAAAATATACTCTAAAAACTTCCAAACTAATAGTCTTTCCTTTCCCAGCCCTTTAAATCCAATATTTAATTATCACAATTTTACCATAATAGATACAATGTACAGGTATGTTAATTTTTCCAACTTTCAATTTCCAAACATTAGGGGTGCTCAAAAGTTGTGACATGCTTTGGGGATTGTAAAGGTATTTTGATTAATATAATTTAGATCTGCTTGGTAACTACACATATATCATAACTTTTTAACCTTTTGTTTGTTTCATTATTATTATTGATGTTGTTTTAATTGTTGATTGGGAACTGCCCAAATTTCATGGGAAGATGGGCAGTTATATACGTCTACAGTATATATGGTGTGTGTGTGTGTGTGTGTGTGTGTGTGTGTGTGTGTTCCCCAACATAACTCTGAAACATCTGGAGCAATTTCAACCAAACTTGGTACACAGATGACTTACTCTCTGGAAACAAATACCAAGATAAAACACCCCTTGGGGCATGTTATGGTAAGATACAGCCTGTTGTGCCTTAAAATGGCTTCTACTGTACTACCGCAAAATGGATTCTACTGTACAGCACAGTGGAGTTGCCATGGTAACAGCTTCACAGTACTCCACAAGGGGGCTTCCTCTGGAAAGGGGGAAAATCCAACATTAGAAATTTCGTTTGGTCCCCCCTATATTTTCCCCTTATAAATAAATACCTGGGCTAGTAAATAAAATAAAATGGAAATAAAAGGCTAAACATCCACTTACTAAAAGCCTTATCTGAGTCTGAAAGCCTACTCCAAAAATCTCTAGGTATTTTCCAAATTACTACAGTAAAGATGAAATCTCTTTTGAACTGAGACCATCTTTCAGTAACTGGGTGGTGTTGTGCCTCAGCAGTTAAAACAGTGGGTTGTCAGCTGTAAAGCCGGCAACATCAGTTTGAGACAACAGAGTGAGCTCCCATTCTTGTCTCAGCTCCTACCAACATAGCAGTTTGAAACCGTACAAATGTAAGTAGATAAATAGGTAGGTTGTCAATGGTGGGTTGTCAGCTGTAAAGCCGGCAACCCCAGTTTGAGACCCAAGCACCAGGCAACAGTATGAGCTCCCATTCTTGTCTCAACATAGCAGTTTGAAACCATGCAAATGTAAGTAGATAAATAGATACCCCTTTGGTGGGAAGGTAACAGCACTTTGCAACATCATGCTGGCCACATGACTGCAGAAATGTCTTCAGACAGCACTGCCTTGAAATGGAGATGGACACCGCCTCCATATTCAGCAATAACTAGCAGAATAAAATCCACAGGGATTTTTTCTAGTGACTTCATAGAAAACTGCATATAAGGGGATTTGGGCAACAGTATAGACGTAGATCCTCTTATCAACTTCTTGAGCATTGGTTCCACTTTCTGATCTAACCTAAAACCCGGGAATGTCTTAGAAGTCAATCCAGAGCTCTGTTATTGGCTGCAGAGAACTTCTGCAGAAGAAATGGACCGGCAAGGCCTCTCACAGTGAAAAGGAGGCTGGGGGGTAATGCATGCATGTGATACCCCCCCCCCAAAATAAGACCTGGTGCCTTAATTTGGTGGCAAAAAAAGAAGACAGGGTCTTATTTTCAGGGAAACATGGTAGAAATAATTCATTTTATTATTTTATTCAAAAGGAAAGTGGAGGGTTTTTTTTAACCACATCTGCAACAACAAATCTTTGAGTAAAATACACAATATCCTTCCTCCCAATCCCTTACTGAGAAATCTTCTGGGCATTTATTGCAGTTACTGTTTTCATTTACATCGTATGCATATTTTAAAAATCCAAAACAGAGGTATATTTGAAGCTCAGTTTTGAAGGCTTTCATGTTATATAATTGAAGGGAAATTAAAGCCCAATGCAATTACTAGGTCTCTAATTGATTTCACCCTCCACCCTAGATTAATCCCAGGGATATACCTGTCTTGAAGATACCAATTTGTCTCCCTTTTGATTAATTCAGCATATTTGAGGCATAATTATGCAATTCTTTTATATACACATACCCCAAAATGCATATTCCTTTGGTCATGTTAGAAAGGTATCCAGTGAAAATTGATGTTGGCTTTTAAATCTATTAGTGCTTGCTTAAATGAAATAATAAATCAAAGTCACATTCAATATTGATTGGTGGGCTTATTTATTTCTTAATGCTATGCAGGAAAACCATTGTAGTTTGCCTCTCAGAACTATCCAGAGACTAAGTAAGAGCACTATTGTTTCGATAAATGGAGACCCTACTGGTATACTTGCTCTTTGTAATTTGTTACTGACTTTGGAGTGTAAGTCGCAAGGTCTTGCATCTAAAATGCTACAGATGGGTTAGGAATCCTTCATAGTTCTAAAACTGTTCAAGTAAGGTTGATCCATCTAAAGTTCATACATATTGAGGAACGTTCATAAACAAAACTTTTCATGTGCTTGAACACACAAGAGAGCGGGCTTCCACGACTGGAGAAAGACGATCTTAAGTATCTTAATAGTTGGGCTAATGTTAATCTTGATGTTAATCTATGCTTATCTGGGTGTTGATTGCTGGTGGGGAAGTGTTTTCATCTTTTTGTTCCCTTTTTGTCTTTTAATTGTTCTTCTACACCAGATATGTAGATGTTGATTATGTCTGTGTGCCTATAGATGGTTGATGCCCGGCATCCAGGAATTATCTGTGTTTTGGGACTTGGCTTGGACTGAGGTGGTCACAATTTTCCAGTTGAAATGGTTAAGTCTGTCTTTGTGTTGTACAACTAAGGAGTTTTCACTACGTTCTTCTGACTGCTGGTTGGTGTTCATGGATGCGTTCTTCTAGTCCTCTGCCTGTTTGTCTCACGTAGTGGCTGTGGCAGTCTTTACACTCTATGTTGCAGAGCAGGGGTGTCACACCTATGGGCCAACTTGTGGGGTGCTTAAATCTGGCCCACAGGACAAGCCTGGACTGGCCTGCAGTGCCACTGGCAGCCAAAAACGGGGTGTATTTTTGGCCTTGACAGCCTCCTGCAAAAGTTTGCTGACCGAAACAGGGCATGAGGGTGTGCGCACAACTCCTGTGTAGCTCATTTTTACCTGGACAGCCTCCTACAGCACTTTTCTGGTGAAAACAGGGCACAGGGAGGCTGTGACATTTTTAGCCTGGACAGTCTCTTGCAACATTTTGCAGGCCAAAAACTGTCAAAAGTATGCATGTGTCGTCCCCCCCATGCCCCATTTTGGCTGCCCTTCCCCTTCCCTCTGGCTGGCCCTGGTTGTAATGGCTGTAATGCTCTCTACATGGGGCTCCCCTTGAGGTGCACCCGGAGGCTCCAGTTGGTCCAGAATGTGGCCGCGCGGGGGATTTTGGGAGCCTCACGATGCTCCCACGTAACACCTCTCCTGCGCGAGCTGCTCTGGCTGCCGGTGGCTTTCCAGGTGCGCTTCAAGGTGCTGGTCACCATCTTTAAAACGCTCCATGGCACAGGGCCCAGTTAGAGACCATCTCCTACCACATACCTCCCTTCGACCGGTCCACTCCCACAGGGAGGGCCTCCTCAGGGTGCCGTCTGCCGGTTAATGCCGGTGGGCGGTGCCCAGGGGGAGGGCCTTCTCTGTGGCAGGCCCGGCCCTCTGGAATGACATACCCCCCGAACTTCATACCATCACGGACCTTCGCCTTTTTCGCCGTTCCCTGAAAACACACTTCTTTCACCTCGCTGGCCTAGCTTAGAGCTTAGATTTTAGATTTTAGCTTAGACTTTAGCCTAGATTTTAGACTAGAAATAATTTAACTGTATTTGGTAGGGGATTTTAAAAGTTTTTAGTTATATTTTAGCACAGGCTAGTTAATTTAATTCCATTTTAACACTGTATTGTATTTATTGTATTGTTTTATATTTGCCTGTGAGCCGCCCTGAGTCCCTTCAGGGAGATAGGGCGGGATATAAATCCAAAGAAACTGAAACTGAAACTGGCCCACGGAGAACTATAATGCTGATCCAGCCCTCGAAGAAATCCAGTTTGACACCCCTGTTGTAGATAATGCCTGTTATTTTTTTTCTTTTGGGGCTGCTGGGTCTTTTGGTTTATTTACATTGTTTTGGAGGGTTTAATTGGTTCGGGTGCCATGGTGATGTCATGTGATTGTATTCGTCTGGGGTAATTTCTGTGATGCTTTTGATATATGACAAAGTTTTGCTTTTCTGCACTTTGTATCGGTTGTGCCATATTGGGTTGAGTGGCCAGGCACTTTTTGATGACGTTGTGTGGATATCCATGTTGTTGGAAGATATATACCCTGTTTCCCTGAAAATAAGACCTCCCTGGATAATAAGCCCAATCGGGCTTTTGAGTGCATGTGCTAAAATAATATTGCAACACAGCAGGAGCCGTGAGGTGACCACGCTCACTGTCTCCTGCACCTCAAAAATAATTAAGACCTCCCCAAAAATAAGGCCAAGTGCTTATTTCGGGGCTCAAAAGAAAATAAGACCCTGTCTTATTTTGGGGAGAACACGGTAGATGATCTGTTTGTGCTGTTCAGGGTTGCTGTAGTATTTTAGCTGGGTGTTCCAGTTGAGTAATGAAACCTCTGCAGAAAAATAGCCAAGCTTAGAGAGCACCAAGGTTCCTTTATTTCAACCCTGAGCTACAGATATTCTCCTTTATTGAAAATCTTGTCCATTATAGATACTACTTCTTATTTATGCAAACCTGACCCCGGGACATTCAAATCAGTTGGTTATGGTGCATAGGTGAGCAGCTGAAGAGGGAAGGGAAAGCAAGTAGGACAGACTCAATTAGTCAATGATTCAGGGCAGGTGGCTTCCCACTTCGGTTAAGCAAGCAGCGTCCCAAGGTGAGCAAACGAACTGCAACCTCACCAGATGGCTGCAAAATAGCATTCTCTGCAGAGCGCAAGGTAGACAAATGATTTCACTGTCAACTAAAAATAAGCTACAAGTTCCCAGCCACCCTCAAAAGAAGTGGGACCCAAAAGCTGCTGCATTTAAAAAAAAGAAAAAAGAATAAAGGCTGATTCTACAGATGCCTGCCATTGTGCGGGGCTGCAGAAACACTAGGCTGATGGTGACAGATGTCTTTTATTTTTAAAGAATGCCTCCTTTTTCACAGTGTGACAGCTTCATAGAGCATTATGGATGTCCTAGGCTTCAGAAGAATACAGCTTTCCAATTGTTTATAAAACAAGTCAACCCGATTCTTTAAAGTTTGACTAAGTAATCCAATTGGTGGGCTTAAAGCAAGTATTAACGGTGAAGCATTAACAATCTCTTAGCCATGAATAAATTCGCCAACTTTGTTTTGACTTGCCTAGTCTCAACCTTTTTGGCACCAGGGACCGGTTTCATGTTAAAAAAATTCCGTGGACCGGTGGCCATGGCTCGGCCAACATAGAGGGGGAGCGGGGGGGAGGGGGAACAGGCGGCGCATGGGTGCACGATGGGGGGTGAGTTGGCTCACTCAGCCCTCTCAGGCCCCCAAAGGTGGGAGCAGCTGCACCTGCGCTCTCCCGCCCCCAGCGTGCGCTCTGCCCAGGGGGCGCCCTCTCCTCCCTCCTCCTCCTCTCCAGCCCTTTCTAAGAGTTGCACTGCTCACTGCAGCTCGGTTCCTATCAAGCCACGGACTGGCACCGGTCCGCGGCCCGGGGGTTGGGGACCCCTGCCCTAGTCCCTTTTGCAAGTTTTATAGTTTGTATTGTATCTTCTACTTCAATTTTTTTACTTACCTCTGCAGAGCAAACTAAAGGTCATAATTGTAAGACCGAAATTTTCAAGGAAAAACCTAAAAATCATAAGCACATCGTTCATCATCCTCATTCACAATGTTTACTTAAATTGGAACAAGCGTCTAAAATCAATTAGAAGTTAGAATCAAACATTAAACAACTCTTCATGCAAGTTTAATCTTGCATAAATAAACTGTTTAATGTTTCCATATCACACTGTTAGGTTAAAGCTAAATATTCTTTTTGTTCTCTATATTATTTTTTCTTTAGAAATTTAATAAAATTTTATTTTAAAAACCGTGGTGCATATGGAACAACAGGAAACAGCTCTGTGTTGGAAAATACTGTATATCACTTCTTCTAATAATACATTTGAATGGCAAACTGAGTCCCTTTACATAAAGAAAAATCTAGAATGGTGGAGACTTTTGTAATTGTTGAAAACAAGCAACTAAAGGGAAACATCTGGTATAGATAAGGAATTGGTGACCAATTTTTTAATTTTGTCATTAAATGCTGAAAAAGATTTTGACAAAATACTGTATATAGGCAATAAATATTTGCTGTATTAAACAAGTTTGGATTTCCTTTGAAATTCATAAAATGGATAAAGATATATAAGCCCACATTAACATGAACATTTTTTTTTTTGCTACTTTCACATTTATACAAGGATGTGCATTTTCAGTCTTGCTTTTTGGTATTTGTTTGAAATTATTGGCTCATGTTTTTAGATTACATAGGGAAATTTACGAAGTAGTATATAATTCAGTTGAACATAAACTGGTTTCAATTTCAGATGAAATTCTCCTGTTTATTTCTAAGCCTCACACTACTGTTCCTTTAAGGAGATGCAGTGGCTCAGTGGCTAAGATGCTGAGCTTGTCGATCAGAAAGGTTGCCAGTTCAGCAGTTCAAATCCCTAGTGCAACATAATGGAGTGAGCTCCTGTTACTTGTCCCAGCTTCTACATCCCTCAGACCGATACGCTCCCACAGAGAGGGCCTCCTCAGGGTGCCGTCGGCTGGACAATGCCGACTGGCGACACCCAGGGGAAGAGCCTTCTCTGTGGCGGGCCCTGCCCTTTGGAACGACCTACCCCCTGAACTCCGCACCATCTCTGACCTCCGCCTCTTCCGCAAGTGTCTGAAGACACACCTATTCCATCTAGCCGGCCTAGCATAACCCCCATTACTGACTCTTAGATAGTTTTAAATTTGGGTTTTTTAAATTCGGTTTTTAGCGCAGGGTCTATTAGAATAAGTTTTTTAAAATTTTATATGTTTTATATGTGTTTTAACATCCCTGTGCGCCGCCCTGGGTCCGTTTGGAGAAGGGCGGGGTATAAATTTAATAATTAAAAAAACAAAACAAAAAACCTTCGGGCCTCCCGACCATCAGCTGTTTCAGGCTGTAGGCAAGCAGAAAGAGGCTATGGCAATCCCTGTAGCCTGAAACAGCTGATTGTTGGAAGTCCTGACTATCAGCTGCTTGTGCTAATCAGGCTGTGCAAAAACTGAAACAGGCTGTTTGCTGCAAGGCGACAAATTGCTGGGAGGCAGAGGCAGATTTTTTTCCCCCTTGTTTTCCTCCCCAAAAGCTAGGTGCGTCTTATACTTTGGAGCATCTTATACTCTGAAAAATACGGTACTCATTTACCTGCCATGGCTTTCTTTTGAAAGAAGCTTAATAATGTGATGCTGTTGCAAAATTATTTTGTTGAAACAACATCAAGACAGCATATCCGAGGTTATGATCGTTTCTTAAATTATACTGTCTTAGATTGACTAAAACATCTATGAACACGCTAATCAAAGTCCAGATAGACGTACCGAATCTGAGCAAGAGATTTATGTAGCCTACTTTAAAATGTTCTTGATTGAGACAAAATTGGTTATCTGCTCAGATTGTATGTGTATGCATGTGTGTGTGCATGTGTGTATGTGCACATGTGTAATTGCATACAGTTTTGGTCACCACGATGTAGAAAAGACGTGGAGACTCTGGAAAAAGTGCAGAGAAGAGCAACCAAGATGATTAGGGGACTGGAGACTAAAACATATGAAGAACGGTTGCAGGAGCTGGGTATGTCTAGTTTGATGAAGAGAAGGACGAGGGGAGACATGATAGCAGTGTTCCGATATCTCAGAGGGTGCCACAAAGAAGAGGGAGTCAAACTATTCTCCAAGGCACCTGGGGGCAGGACAAGAAGCAATGGGTGGAAACTAATCAAGGAGAGAAGCAACTTGGAACTAAGGAGAAATTTCCCGACAGTTAGAACAATTAACCTCTGGAACAGCTTGCCTCCAGAAGTTGTGAATGCCCCAACCCTGGAAGTCTTTAAAAAGATGTTAGATAGCCATTTGTCTGAAATGGTATAAGGTTCCTGCCCATGCAGGGGGTTGGACTAGAAGACCTACAAGGTCCCTTCCAACTCTGCTATTGTAAAATATATATACATACACACATACGCATACTTTAACTGAATAAACATAGATACACATACATACGCACAACCCAAGCACCAATGCATATTTCTGCTGAAAATTAATCTGTTTAACAGGATTGCCCAGTGAAGCTTTAAATATATTCAATATGTAATGTAATTGTATCTGCAGATGACAGCTGCAATATGTCTGTCACCTACAACTGCTTGCTTTGGAAGACTTACAATGAATATGTACATTAATGAATTACCTTTCCTTCAAAGCATTACATCAGAATTCATACTTGAAAAAGTTAATTGGTTTCCATAAGGGTGTTCATTTTTGAATCTAGGAAACGGAAGCTATTGAGATTAATGGCATTTCATGGGTTTAGATCTCATATACCATCTAAATATCTGGGGTTTGTTTTTTTTGCAAAACAATGGCACAATCAGCCTAGTGCATGGCTAGGCGTATCTCAGTAGGTGACAATGTCTAGCTGACCTTGGCTGTTTATAGACTAAGCAGGCTTAAATTTGGTTAGCAGATGGATAGGAAATCACCAGACATTTCCAAAGCTCTAGGCTAGACTATGGAGTTTAAAAATGATTGAGTTTATTTAGATTGTAGCTTGACGAGAGAGAGGCATTTTCAGGCAAGGATTATGTTTTATTACATATTTAAACAGGGAGCAGGGAAAGATGATAGGTGCTCTTAAAACCTTCAAGGCAAGATAGGTTTATTTGACCCATCCCTGTTGACCCACGTGGAGATGAACACGGAGATGAACATGGAGATTCATCAAACATGTACAAGATAGTAGGTTTAAATATGAACATGGACATGAATGAAGGAAATGATTACAAATAAATGGGGACAGTAGGACAGGTACAGTAGGCACACTGGTGTGCTTA
Source organism: Rhabdophis nuchalis (assembly GCA_039707465.1). Lineage (NCBI taxonomy): Eukaryota > Metazoa > Chordata > Lepidosauria > Squamata > Natricidae > Rhabdophis > Rhabdophis nuchalis. The sequence goes on from CM077656.1 coordinate 17,058,515, forward strand.
CACACTCACCCTTTATGGACCTCTTAGCAATGGGGTAAGACTGTCCACGGTAGACAGTTTAAGGTTGAAGCTGTGAGGGTTTGAGGATGTAACAACAGAGTCGGGTACGTGTTCCAGTTGCTGAAGACGTATTTTCCGCAATTAATAATAATAATAATAATAATAATTTTAAAAAAAATTATTTTGTATACCGCATCCTCTCCCCAAGGGGACTCAGAGCGGTGCACAGGGCAAGAATTTAAAATACTATAAACATACATACATAAGATAAATAAATACGATGAATAAAAACAAATTAAATTAACATTGTCCCTGCGCTAAAATCCCCAAATTACCACACTAAAATTCCCTACACCCTAAAGGTAGAGACTAACCTAGGCCGGCCAAGCAGAAAAAGTATATTTTGAGCTTTTGGCGGAAGGAGCGGAGGTCCGTAGTTGTTCTGATGTCGGGGGGAAGGTCGTTCCAGAGGGTTGGGCCCGCCACAGAGAAGGCCCTTCCCCTGGGCGTCGCTCGCTGACAAAGTCTAGTGGACGGCACCCGGAGAAGTCCCTCTCTGTGGGAGCGAATCGGCCGTGAGGATGTGTGAGGCAGGATCCGATCCCGCAGATTGAATTTGGAGCGGTTTACCTTGAGTTTGTGTCGATTGTTTGCCCATGTTCTATTGAGGTTGAAGCTGAGGAAGTCAGGTAAGACATTGTAGCAAACCATTTTGTGTGCTATTATTAGATCAGACCACAGGCAGCGTAGCTCCATATTGTCCAAGCCCAAAATTTCATGCCTGGCGGCCTAAGGTATTCTATTGTGAGCAGAGCAGTGGAGGGCTCCTCTGGTGAAATACCTCTGGACCAGCTCAGTCATATTACTGTCCAATATACAGTATGGATTCCAGGCAAATGAGCTGTATTCGAGAATTGGTCTGGCAAAGATGTTGTATGCCCTAGTTAGCAATACAGTGTTAACTGGAGAAGAAACTTCACAAAATTAGGTTAACAATTCTTAATGCCTTTTTGGCAATGCTCTGGGGCTTAGATCGTTACAGATGAGTACTCCTATGGTCCTTGATGTAGTGAAGAAGCCAATTCATTTTTTCACTCACCCACCCTATTTTTATTCCTTTTCTTGCAGCTTTTTCTTTCTCTTTGATGTTTATTTTTTTTCTTCCTTACTTTTTGTTAGTTTATGTTAGCTTTTATCTTTTTGTTTATTTTTTTAAATAAAAATAATGGTATCGAAAACTGCAAGAAGTGAATTGGCAGAAGGATGGATGCATTAGCCCCATTCCAGCCCCACCAGAAATCACCAAAAGCACAACTTGTGCTATTTCGATCCCATATCTGAGCCTACTATATTTATGGAAGGTAAGATAATTAGTGAATATTTTTCAACATCATCTACACATGTTAGTCTAATTGCCGTTTGCAATATGATGCTAAATGAACCAATGACGAGAGGCAACAAAAGAGCATGTCACATTCTTCTAATTTATCTGTATGGATGAATAAGGGACATGATCGCTCAGTGGCTAAGACGCTCAGCTTGTCGATTAGAAAGGTCAGCAGTTCAGTGGTTCGAATTCCTAGTGCCATGTAACAGAGTGAGCTCCCGTTACTCATCCCAGCTTCTGCCAATCAAGCAATTCGAAAGCATGTGAAAATGCAAATAGAAAAATAAGAACCACCTTTGGTGGGAAGGTAACAGCATTCCGTGTGCCTTTGGCATTTAGTCATGCAGACCACATGATCATGAAGACATCTTCGGAAAGTGCTGGCTCTTTGGTTTTGAAACAGAGATGAGCACTGCCCCCTAGAGTTGGAAACGACTAGCATGCATGTGCGAGGAGAACCACTACCTTTACCTATCTATCGATCTATCTATCGATGAGAGAGAGACAGAGAGACACACACATACATATACAGACAGACAGACATGCTCTCAGACTAAATCCAGGCAACAAAACAGATGGTGGGGGTAAAGAAAGAAGACAAGAGGGAGATGAAGGAAGACTAATCACAATTTCAATAGAGACTGTGGTTTATTTTGTCTTCTAACCAAGGCCAACTATGTGAAACAAATGAGCGGCTAACTGAAAGCTGAAAACAAACATATTGAAGCTGAAAGTAGACACAATAACAAATTAAGGAAGGCTCTAAATATCCTGAAAAGATTTCATCGGGAATTTAAGACTTTTTAAAACATCTTCAGCCCAAAGGATCTCTAGACCTAATTTGGGGGTTAAGAACATGTCAAAAATTCTTCCCACTGACAGTTATTTTCCCTGTATCAAACTCCTTTCTACACTACTCAACTTCTTTAACTGGATCTGTGAAGAATATTTTATTAGACTTTCCCTGATTAAGCATCACCATGCTATAAACTGGAAGGAGAAGATAATTTAAAACCTGGATTTCCAAACAAGTTTTCCAAAACATTGCCAAATAAAATGCTATGCCTTTAGAGCAATCAATCAGGCTGAACCTCCAAACATATTTTGGTCAACCTAGGTGGCAAATTCCTTGATCTTGATTAAGAACTTCTCTTTCTTGTGGCTTCCTGTGGCCTTTCGGGTGCGCTTCAAGGTTTTGACGACCATCTTCAAAGCGCTCCATGGCTCGGGGCCTAGTTATATGCGAGACCGCCTCCTGCCCCATACATCCCTTCGGCCGATATGCTCCCACAGAGAGGGTCTTCTCAGGGTGCCGTCGGCCGGGCAATGCCGTCTGGCGACACCCAGGGGAAGAGCCTTCTCTGTGGCGGACCCTACCCTTTGGAACGACCTACCCCCTGAATTGCGTACCATCACCAACCTCCACCTCTTCCGCCAGTGTCTAAAGACACATCTTTTTCAGCAAGCCGGCCTAGCCTAACCTCCCGTGGGGACTATTTTAGAGAGTTTTAAATTGGGGATTTTAAAATTGGTTTTAGCATATGACTAGAATAATTTAATATGTTTTTAAATTATGTATTTATTATTTTGTATGCTTTTAAATTCCTGTGTGCCGCCCTGGGTCCTCTGCGGAGAAGGGCGGGATATAAATATGATTAAAATGAAAAAATAAAAACATTTCAGCCCATTTATTGAAAAAAATAAGCAGAAGGTTCTTTGGATCTTAAATTTCATTAAGTATTTCACTAGTATTTCTCTACTAGTGATTAATAGCATCACCCAGACTTTGTTGAACATGGTGTAAACCTTGTCCTCATTACTATTGTTGTCATACAACTATAGTAGTCTGCCTCCTAAAGATATAAGTCATCAAAATGAAAATGACTTAAATCAATTGTAGATGTAGCAATGGACTTCTTCCTCTTATACAAACATGCTGTTCTCAGCTACACTCAATCTAGTATTGATAGAGTTGTCATTGTTTTAGTATGTTTGGTATACCCCTCTCAGGGGGGTGGGATTGAAAATTTTCAACAATTGGTTCTGTGCCTGGTTGCTGGGTGGGCATGGCATACTCAGGGGTGTGTGGCCTACTCATCCTCCTAAACCTCAGCATGTGGGGGGACATTTTCACCCTCCCCATGCTCCGGAGACTTTCCTTGGAAGTCTTTCCTTTTTGGCCCCCAGGAAGGCAAAAACAGCCTCCCCAGGCTCTGGCGGCCTTCATGAGTCTGGAAACGGGCCCATTTTTCACCCTCCCCAGGCTTCCTGTAGGCCCTGCACTTATCTGGCATGATGAACAGGCCACGTGGAGACTCCTGGGATGGGCGGGTGGGACGGGACAGCCAGTTCTTCCAACTATCAGTTTGGTGAACAAGATGTAAAATTAGCATCCAGTTTGCCTGAACCGGTCCAAACCAGCTGAATCCCATTCCTGCCCTCTCATCTACCTGAGATTTTTTTAAAATAATAGTAGATTTGGGGGGTGGGGGGGTGTCAGTTTTACTACCCAAATGTTCTTGCCCTGGATTTTCTTGCAAAAATCCAGAAAGGAAATTATGGACATAAAAAAAGAAGACAAATTCCCAAACACCGGGGATCCATTTCCCCCTGACATGATTTCTAACAATCTTCAAGGAAGAAGTGGATCATGCTAATTAGATTAGTGGGCTATAAGAATTATTATATTTTATCTATTCATTGAAAATAAAAGAATACTTTCCATGCCACATCAATCAACAGAATATCAAGTAATAAGACTTTCTTCAGAAATATGTCCACTTCTAGATCTGTAGCCCCACCAGATATATATATATATATACAGTAGATCAGTTTTAGCCCTCCCAAGACTTCAATCTTCTCTAGATTTAATTTCACATGATTAATTGCCATCCAACACATCATCAGTTCCGGACATAAATTCTAAAGTCTACTTTAAGGCAACAAATGGTTCCCTGAATCCCATTTTTATACATCTCAAAGCCCCCTGATTGTGATTGCTAAAAGTACCTCTTTGAAACCTGGGAAAACGGTGTATGAGTCCTAAAGTAGACATATCACAACCAAAAAAAGAAAGAACCCTTCCAAATTACTTCTAAACCCTACCCTACCTTATGGCCTTCAATCTCCCTCAAAATGTTGAATGTGGTCCTTGGGCTTGACCATTAAAAAACAACGGTCAGTTTCTGTTCTGTGAGCCTGCCCTATAAGCTGCCCATTCCTGGTTTTATGAAAAGGTTACAGAAAATAAAGATAGGGTAATGCAAAGAGAATTTCTATGCTGGCACCAAAAGCAGAAAGAGGCTAGAGACTAATGCATGCATTTAGAAATGAATCTTTAAAGAAAGCTCCCTCGCAGCAGCTTCCTAAGGTTTGATACATTGAAAAAAACTTTTTTTTTAATTGAAAAAGTTTTATTCAAACAAATTTCCCCCTTTTTACACCCCCCCCGACATTTAATATAAATCACATACAAATAATATAGCCCCTCCCCTCACCCCGTCTTAAAATAAATTTCTCATTCAAATATTATACCCCCTCGCCTCCCAACAAGCACAATATAAATTTCTCTTAGTATGTCAGTATCCCATTAACGCCATCTTCTAAGTTAATTAAACATATATAAAACATAATATAAATCTCTCTTAAGATAACCGTATCCCATTATTTCCATCCCTAGATTGATTGTACATATATATTTCCCCACCCTCCACCCTAACCCTCCCCCACCTCCCATTCAAACCCGCCCCCCCTGACTTCCGCTATGCACCACTCTAATAATTCCAAACATCCCAAATATTATTTACTCTGTTCACCTATCAATCTAAGCATTCTTACCTAAAAGCTGCATTGAAAAAAACTTTATGTCTTTCTTATACAATTATTTGATGAGTTCAATCTACATATTCAAGTGGGGAAATTGCACTGCAGACAAAATAATGGAGAGTGTTCTGACCGAGGCGTCCCAAGAGCATGAAGCCAGCTCCTTGTCCTGACAAAAAAAAAAAACCTTTTATTAATAGACTGTGAATTCTGCTCATTCACATCCAGCAAAGTCTTTCAAGGGAGGATTTAAAGTCACAGACCTTCTCTGGCTTGGAGAGCTGCCAGGCCGAGATCTGCAAAACCTGGCAAGGAGCCTCGGAGGGTCATGAACCAAGCAATTAGTTCTAATGGTCTCCTGCAAACTCCACTCCTCTTTCGTTCCTCTTTTATTTCCTCTGGGAGGGACCATTTATCGTCCACCTGTGGCCTCACTCCCAAGTCGACCCCTGTTCTTTAGCTGTTTCCTTCATCTGGCAACTTTGTGTATGTGCACACTGGGAACAGGCTCCAGCTGTTCTTCTGCCCCACTGATGTCTGACTCTGAAGGCAGCTGTCAGATGGCTCTGTCCCCCTCTCTGCCTCCGACACGGAGCCTTCCTCAGAGCCTTCCCCAGACTCCAGGAGTGGCCCAGCTTCCTCCCCAACCTCTTCCCTGTCTGAATCTGCAGCCAGCCACTGGCAGGCCACAACAGAAAGTCCATTATTTCTGAATATCAGGAAAATCATGCCAAACACTTCCTTGTATTTCATTAGCTCCAGGATAACACTCACTCACTCACTCTCTATCTATCTATCTATCTATCTATCTATCTATCTATCTATCTATCTATCTATCTATCTATCTATCTATCATCTATCTATCTATCTATCTATCTATCTATCTATCTATCTATCTATCATCTGTCTGTCTGTCTGTCTGTCTGTCTGTCTGTCTGTCTGTCTGTCTGTCTGTCTGTCTGTCTATCTATCTATCTATCTATCTATCTATCTATCATCTATCTATCTATCATCTATCTGTCTGTCTATCTATCTATCTATCTATCTATCTATCTATCATCTATCTATCTATCTATCATCTATATGTCTGTCTATCTATCTATCTATCTATCTATCTATCTATCTATCTATCATCTATCATCTGTCTATCTGTCTATCTGTCTATCTATCTATCTATCTATCTATCTATCTATCTATCTATCTATCTATCTATCTATCGATCATCTATCTATCTATCCATCTATCTATCTATCATCTATCTATTTATCCATCTATATATCATCTATCTATCTATCATCTATCTATCTATCTATCTATCTATCTATCTATCTATCTATCTATCTATCTATCTATCTATCTATCTCTGCTTTTTTCACAAAAGAGAAAAACACACGATTAAACTAAACTTCCGAATTCCTATATCCAGATGAGATTTGCACTATTTGGCCATTTTAATTCACTTGATATATTTTGTTTCTCACTGAGCATTCATTTAAGCAGGGACACAAAAGGTTTAAATTAAAACAAGGGAAAGAATTGCATTCTAGGTACATTTCTGCATTCGTTTTTGCAGCGGTACCTAGTTCTCTAGACTGAGTGGTAGCCCATTGCAATCCCTCAAACAGAACTGCATTGAAGCTAGTCACATCAAAGAGCTGAATAAAAGAGTGTATCCTTTAAATGTAAATCTGTTCACGACACAGACTTTCTAACTATAGCTATTAAGCAGGTGCATCCCATTCTTCAGAATAAAAAGTGAGGGAAGCTTTGGAGAATAGGGAGGGACTAGCATACTGATAAACATGGCACCAGATGTGTCAGGACAGAGAAAATGACCCCATTATCCATCATAAATATTAAGATAACCATTAATCTCACACAGGAAGTACCAGCTTCTCTACTCTGGCACAGTATCAGAGCAAAAGTAGAAATCAGTTAATGTACTAAGCATGGAGATTATCACTGAAGCCTTCTTTTTGCCTCCTTATGTATGATGTTGTTGTGGCCTGCCATCGGCCAGTGGAGCTGGGAGAAGATTCGGGTAGTGAGGAGGTTGGGGTGGAACCTGGGCCAGTCCTGGAGTCTGGGGAAAGCTCTGAGGAGGGCTCTGTGTCAGAGGCAGAGAGGGGGCCAGAGCCGTATGCCCAGTTATCAGCTGCCTTCAAAGTCAGACATCAGTGAGGCAGATTAACAGCTGGAGCCTGTTCCCAGTGTGTGCATGCGCAGAGTTGCCAGATGAAGGGAACAGCTAAAGGACAGGGAGTAAGGCCACAGGTAGACGATGAATGGCCCCTTTTAGAGGAAATAAAAGAGGAGCGAAAGGGGAGTGGCGTTTGCAGGAGACATTTAGTTCGCTTCATTAGTTCGTGACTCTCTGAGACTCCTTGCCAGGTTTTGTAGATATCGGCCTGGCAGCTCTCCAAGCCAGATAAGGTCTGTGACTGTAAATCCTCCTTTGAAAGACTTTGCTGGATGTGAATGAGCAGAATTCACAGTCAATTAATAAAAAGATGTTTTGACGGGACAAGGAGTTTGCTTCATGCTCTTGGGACGCCTAGATCAGAGAAGTTGTGTGCTTCCTTGTGTTCTTGTACCATCTATTTTATTTTATATATCATTCTATAGATTTCTTTTTGCATAGTTTATAAATGTATTGTAGACCATTTCCTTCATTGTAGTGGGCATAAAGACTAGGAAGCAGAGGATTTTACTGGAAAAGGGAGGGAAATTGAAGATTTTTTCCCCCAAATTAGAGGTAGTTCTCAAGATACAACTATAACAGACCATTATGTTTGCAAGTCGTGAAAGTTTTGAAATGAGCGAATCATGTGATTGCCTGGTTTAATGACCTCTACAACTGCTGTTCTGATGTAATTGTTAAGAAGCTACATGGGTTGTTAAGCAGAGCATGGACGGTCTCAGGGGTGGGAAGGCCCTGGGAGACCTAGTGCAGGCCATGGGCCCAAGGCCTCCCTTACCTTGAGGATCCCATGCTCCACTTCCTGCCCCTTGGACCTATTTTCTTCCACACTGGGTTACTGCAGTCTTGGGCCTACCTCTGATCCCATTGGGTCCCAAACTTTCCTTCCCATTCCCATGATCAATTATGCACTTACTTCTGAAGGACCTCCAGAGCTTTGAAGCTCACATTGAGGAAGGAAGGTAGGCTGCTCCAGTTCCTCCCAAAATGGCACCCATTTCCAGGATGGAGCCATAAGGCCTATGGATGCCAAGAAGCAGAGGGGCCTGGTCTCCTTACTTTTAATGTGACCTCCAGCTGAGACTCAGTGGAAGGGGAGAAGCAGGTGATGCTGTATTGGTTGTAACTTTGAAACTGGGTCATAATTGGCTTTTGGACTTGGGGAAGGGGCATTGTCCATCATAATTAATTACCATCTTCAAAGCGCTCCATGGCTCGGGACCTAGCTACCTGCGGGATCGGATCCTGCCCCATACATCCTCACGGCCGATTCGCTCCCACAGAGAGGGACTTCTCCGGGTGCCGTCCACTAGACTTTGTCAGCGGGCGACGCCCAGGGGAAGGGCCTTCTCTGTGGCGGGCCCAGCCCTCTGGAATGACCTTCCCCCCGATATCAGGACAACCACGGACCTCCGCTCCTTCCGCTTAAAATTAAAGACGCACTTTTTCCATCTGGCCGGCCTTGGGTAGTCTCTTTTTAGGTTAGGGTTTTTTAGGGGTAATTTTTAGTTTAGTTTATGGGTTTTAGCGCAGGATCTATTTAATCTATTTTTAACTTTGTATTTTGTATTTGTTTGTGGTTTATTTGTATTTTTAATTGCCTGTGCCCCGCCTCGAGTCCCCTTGGGGAGAGAGAGCGGGATATAAATTAAAATTATTATTATTATTATTATTATTATTATTATAACTCTGAATGGTCTCTAAGCGATCCATTTTAAGTTGAAGACCAACTTTAGGTAAACATTTAGCTACAGAGGTAAGCAGTTGGAGAATGTTAGGGATTTTGCCCCATGACCTATCCCTGCTGGTTAGTGCTGCTGCTTAAGGACTGTACATTGCAAATAGTAAAAAAAGAAGAAGATGGTAGTCAAGACAGTGGGATCAAAACCCCACCTATTTTTATATCACAAAATATACAGAGCTTTGTTCACATCATCACTGACACCATCTTGATTTTTGAGACCAGACCTTGAAGGCACTCCTGCAGTTTTGATATCTTTCACCTTTATATTTTTTGTAAAGCATTCAGAGTCAATTTGGAGTAGAGTGTTATTGAGACACTGTAAAACTAACCAGTCAAACTATCTGGCAATGGAATAAAATAAGGTTCTTAGATAGCTACGTTCCCAGGATAACCAGTTCAATGGGACATGTCCATGTTATAGCCTAAACCAGTGATGGCTAACCTTTTTTGGCTTGCGTGCCAAAAGTGGGGCGTGTGCAGGGGGGCATGCCACACCCATAATGCTATGGGCGAGCCCCCTGCTTTTGGTGTGCTTTTTTCACCCTCCCCTTTCTAGGAGCCTGGGGAGGGTGAAAACAGCCCCCCCCCACCTCCAGAGGCTTCAGGAGCTTCCCTGAAGCCTCCAGAGGGTGAAAAACAGCCTCAAAAGAAGGCCTAAATCAGCTGGCCAGCGCACACAAACACGCTGGAGCTGACAGGGCAATGCCTTGCGTGCCCTCAGAAATGGCTTCACGTGCCACCTGTGGCACCCGTGCCATAGGTTCGCCATCACGGGCCTAAACAATAACCATTGACTGAGAACCTACTTCTATGTGCCATCAATATATTGATTTTGTTTTTTAAGGCAAGCCAACTCTAGGAACTGGAACAAAATAAATGAAAAATAAGGTTAACCCTTTGTCTATGCCTTTTATCCATTTTAAATGTCAAACACAGCCCTTTAATGCAATCAAATCAGAGAAAACATGTCCCTTTTTTATAATCAGGAGAAGCTGTTGGGAAGGGGTAAGGATTTGATCATTGATATGCTATGAAGAATACATTGCTTCTGTTGAAAAGGCCACTTCGTGTTTATTCTACCCAGAAGAAAAATGGGTTTTATATATAACTTCAAGAGAGAGGAAAGATAAGCCAGGGAGATGTCTCGAAAATCTTTCCATCGTTGGGTTTTTGCAGATTTCAGCAGGAATTGCCCACACTGGATATATTAACGAAAATGCATACAATACTCATTTCATCTGTTCTGTTATCAGTGAGTATCTACATTGTTGTTTCCTTCATTTTCCAAAGTGTGGCTCTTCAGCTCTTCCTTTTGGACCGAATATCAATTTCAGGAAAATCTGCTGAAAAGTGAGAACAGATGCCTTCTCTTCAAATTGGAGGGAGGGGAGAATACCACTGGGTGCCAGATAGCTTGTGTAGGAAAACATAATTTGCTAAAACAACCACTTTCACCGAGTTTAGATGAGCTTAATTATCACTGAGAAAATATGAATGCAAGTCTTTTTTCGGCTCCCCGTTTAAAACTTTGGAAAATTCAAAGATTCAGAAAATGTGAATCTTGAACAGCTGCAGAGTTATTCTAAGAACATTTTAATTCCTTGCTTCATTTTTCCCTTACAGTTTTCATGTGAGCAGAGGCTGCCTAAATACTGAATTAAAGGTCTTTGCACTGCCTCTAGAAATACATCCAGCTCAGATTGTGATCTATCTTACTCCGGGGGGGGGGGGGGGGGGCAATGCCAGTTGGCGACCCCCAGGGGAAGGGCCTTCTCTGTGGCAGGCCCAGCCTCTGGAACGACCTTCCCCCCGAACTCCGGACCATCACAGACCTCCACCTCTTCCGCCAGCGGTTGAAGACGCACCTATTCCATCAAGCTGGCCTGGCCTAGCCCTCGGGCCCATTTTATATAGACTGTGTTCTAAATTGGTTGAGGTTTTTAATTAGTGGGATTTGTATTAAATTTTTAGCACAGGGTTTCCTAAATTTAATCAGCTTTTATTGTGATGTATTTTGTATGGTATGTTTATTTTTATTTGTATTTGTTTTTAACTTGCTGTGCACCGCCCTGAGTCCCTTCGGGGAGATAGGTTGCGGTTTATAAATCAAATAAATCAAATCTTACTGAAGCAGGAATCAAGGTTGGTTCCTTTAACAACCGTAAATTAATTAATTAGACCCAAACAAATAAATTAGTCTCTAAAGTAAAATAGGTCAACTTGTAAAAGTTAACTTTCTAGCCAATTATTTGGGATTTCATTCCAAACATTGCTTCTTTTAATTGCACCTGTAAGAGCAAGCGATGATCAGTGGCTAAGAAGCTGAGCATGTCAATTAGAAAGGTCAGCAGTTCGAATCCCTAGTACCACATAACGGAGTGAGCTCCTGTTACTTGTCCCAGCTTCTGCCAACCTAGCATGTAAAAATGCAAGTAAAGAAATAGGAACCACCTTTGGTGGGAAGGGAACAGCATTCTGTTCGCCTTCGGTGTTTAGTCATGCTGGCCACATGACCACGGAGACATCTTCGGACAGGGCTGGCTCTTTGACTTTGAAACGGAGATGAGCACCGCCCCCTAGAATCAGGAACAACTAGCATATATGTGTGAAGGGAACCTTTACCTTTACCTTAAAGAGCCAGCTGATCTTTATTCTTTATCTCTTTAAAGCACACACATTGTTTTCTGGGATCTGTTGTACTTCCCGAGAGCCATTATGCAATTCTAAGAAAAGATGCTGCTCCTTTAAAGGATTGCAGTAAGGTGCTAAACCCATTCTGTTGAATATTCTAAAAAATTTGACACACCCAGGTCTCTCTGTACCTATATACTTTTAAGAGAAAGGGGAATGAGTCATTCTTTTTGTTGATCGCTGCTGTCTATAAATAGAAGTGTGAAATACTGTAATGGTTTGGGCAAGAAATCCAGCAATCTGCTTGCATGAGACATCTTCTGGCTTCTGACATTACTGGGTGATCTGAGCATCATATCGCCCTGAATTGTGCACCACAGATGCCACATCAGCGGCTGTTGGTTTTCATGGCCACGCTCAAGCTCTTTTTGTAAATGACCAAAGTTCACAGGCTGTATTTTCTTCAGGCTGCAAGTTATTATACTCCTCTCAGGAGCCAAAGACCTCTTTTGGCTACTCCTGAGGTGAGGAGTATTTCTTGACAGAAGACAAGGAGAAAAAATTAATTGTGTAGACAAAGGTTAAGTACTTGCACAAAAAGTCTGTTGATCATTGACACCTAGAAGAAAAGAAGATATACAATGGTATATATACCTAGCAGGGGGTTCAACTAGAAGACCTCCAAGGTCCCTTCAAACTCTGTTATGCTAGCTTCTAGGTTCCTTTGATACCTAATATCAGTGTTAACTCCTTGGTAGTGAATACAGTATCACAGCACTCCATTTAGAACTGTTCCCTTTCCGCCTTAGGATATCATCTATTCTGACCAAGTGGATGTTTTGTTTTGGTTTATTTTCCCTGCCTCCCTTAAAATGCTTCCCTAACAGTTGCAATTTTAGTGTCTTCTAAGGATTTAGTGATGTCTGAGGAGAGTCATAAAACTCAGGATGATACTCACAGCAGTATGACTGACATTCTTTCCTCCCTGTATGAATATTGACATTACTCATGCATACAAGGGAACTCGACTGCAGAAAATACGACTTCAGCAACAGAGTGGTGAGTGCCTGGAATTCTCTACCTGTCTCCATTGTTACATCCTCAACCCCCCCCCCCCCCAGCTTCAACCTTAAACTGCCTACCATGGACCTCACCCATTCCTAAGAGGTCCATAAAAGCGGGTGTGCATAAGTGCACCAGCGTGCCTACTATCCCTGTCCTACTGTCCCCATTTACTTGTATTCATTTCCTTTGTTCATGTCCATGTTTACACTTACACCTGTTATCTAGTACATTATCGACCAATTAAATAAATAAAAAATCAATAAAATAAAAATAGATTTTCAGCTGTACCACTGCCATATAGGGATAGAGAGAGGGAGGGAGAAATGCAGTAGGTAGGTAGGTAGTGGGATAGAGAGAGGGAGAAATGCAGTAGGTAGGTAGGTAGGTAGGTAGGTAGGTAGGTAGGTAGGTAGGTAGGTAGGTAGGTGGATAAGAGAGGGGACAAAAACCAGTAGGTAGGTAGGCAGGTAGGTAGAGGGATAGAGAGAGAGAGAGAAGGAGACATACAGTAGGTAGGTAGGTAGGTAGGTAGGTAGGTAGGTAGGTAGGTAGATAGTGGGATAGAGAGAGGGAGAAATACAGTAGGTAGGTAGGTAGGTAGGTAGGTAGGTAGGTAGGTAGGTAGGCAGGCAGGCAGGCAGGCAGGCAGGCAGGCAGGCAGGTAGAGGGATAGAGAGAGAGAGAAGGAGACATACAGTAGGTAGGTAGGTAGGTAGGTAGGTAGGTAGGTAGGTAGGCAGGTAGGTAGAGGGATAGAGAGAGAGAGAGAAGGAGACATACAGTACGTAGGTAGGTAGGAGGTAGGTAGGTAGGTAGGTAGGTAGTGGGATAGAGAGAGGGAGAAATACAGTAGGTAGGTAGGTAGATAGGCAGGCAGGCAGGCAGGCAGGCATGCAGGCAGGTAGAGGGATAGAGAGAGAGAGAGAGAGAAGGAGACATACAGTAGGTAGGTAGGTAGGTAGGTAGGTAGGTAGGTAGGTAGGTAGGTAGGTAGAGAGATAGAGGGGGGAAACTCCACCCTCAGATTGTGTCCCTCCTGACTGGACCACAGCAATGCGTGGCCGGGAATGGCTAGTTAATTATAAAAAAATTAAAAACCCATTAAAACTGTACACTAGATTTATACTTCCTTCCTTCCTTCCTTCCTTCCTTCCTTCCTTCCTTCCTTCCTTCCTTCCTTCCTTCCTTCCTTCCTCAATGCCATTTAGTCCACTTATGTCAGCAGCCAGTACTGGATAGAAAGGGGCCATTAGCTATGGAAGAAAATTATGTCCCAATAAAGTTAATTCAGCCACCCAATAGAGAACCACGATATCTCTGTATTGCTGTCTCATATTTGAAAGAATAAACTCCACAAGTAGAGGGAGTTAAAACAATTGCGGTTTTTTTTTTTTTTTGCTGTTATTTCTCTACATGGCATTTATCCACGTCTGCTTTTGAATCAATATGTTTCTCATTTGGAATATTTTTATTGCCCTTATTCAGTACCTTCTATTTTCTACTCTGCCTATTTTGAGATTATGTATGAGATTGCAGCCGAGCATTAAATGATCATGCTTGTGTTGTTCTGTTACAGGGCACATCACTGAAAATATGCTGTCAGCTCAAAGCACATATAATTTAAGGTCTTAGGGCAACGTGTAACTTTTCAAAGTCTTAAACATATTTCACAGACTCCTAAATGTCTTGTTCCTGAATTGCAATTTTATATGATAGGAGGCAATCGTCAGTAAATAACACAAACATCTATTAATTATTTTAATTTAATCCAATCAAGATAGAATAAATCAAAATTAAAGATGTTGAGACTTTGGAAAGAAAGCCAGAGAAGAGCAACTAAGACGATTAAGGGCTTGGAGACTAAACATGAAGAATGGTTGCAGGAATTGGGCATGACTAGTCTACAGAAAAGAAGGTCTAGGGGTGACACGATAGCAGTGTTTCAATCTTTGAAAGACTGCCAGAAAGAAGAGGAGGTCAACCTATTTTCCAAAGCACCAGAAGGCAAGACAAGAAACAATGGATGGAAATTAATCAAGGAGCAACCTAGAACTAATTTCCTGACAGTGAGAACAATAAATCAGTGGAATGCGTTGCCTTCAGAGGTCATGGGTGCTTCATCACTGGAGACTTTTAAGAAGAGACTGGACATTTCACTTGTCTGAAATGATATAGGATCTCCTGCTTGAGTCAAGATTTGGACTAGATGATCTCCAAGGTCCCTTCCAACTCTGTTCTTCTGTATTTGGTCTGGCTCCCATCAACATGTTTTCCTTGCCCTATTCTGTCTGGGGCAAAACCAGGGAGATCACCAAAGTTTATGTCTAGACCCTGAGTGGGAAAATCTCTGCATTCACCATTGAATATCTTCTTCTTTTCTAGGTGTCAATGATCAACAGATTTTTTGTGTGCAAGTACTTAACCTTTGTCTGCACAATTAATTTTTTCCCCTTGTCTTCTGTCAAGAAATACTCCTCACCTCAGGAGTAGCCAAAGAGGTCTTTGGCTCCTGAGAGGAGTATAATAACTTGCAGCCTGAAGAAAATACAGCCTGTGAACTTTGATCATTTACAAAAAAGAGCTTGAGCGTGGCCATGAAAACCAACAGCCGCTGATGTGGCATCTGTGGTGCACAATTCAGGGCGATATGATGCTCAGATCACACAGTAATGTCAGAAGCCAGAAGATGTCTCATGCAAGCAGATTGCTGGATTTCTTGCCCAAACCATTACAGTATTTCACACTTCTATTTATAGACAGCAGCGATCAACAAAAAAAATGACTCATTCTCCTTTCCCTTCAAAGATCTATTAAGAATGGGTACATGGAGGAATGTTCGTGTTTTGGGGCATGTATATTTATTTTATTCATCATATAAATCAAATACTACCCCCAAAGCAACCAGGCAATTGGAAAATCAGTTATTGGCATTCTCATGGATATTTGATTGCATACAAGTTGAGATGTAGAATTACAATATAATATTATGCGAGCAGAGCATTCAAGGAGAGGGCTCCAAATTGCCATGATAGTAGACAGAAAAGAGAGCAGATGGAGCATAGCAGCGCAAACCCCACTTGCTTCATGTATGCGTGAATGTTGCATGCCCATTTAAAAGGGAGTAGATTTTCAGTGTGACACACTGTTTCATCTTTCCCCTTTACCATTAATGGGACTTAATGGGACTTGTAAAAGTCAGGGGCAGTGCCAGGTCTGAAATCTATATATATAAAAACCAAATACCACTCACTCATCAGGAAATCTCCAAAACTGTAAAGCCTACAAACTTGAAATTTGGCATGTATAATCGTCTTGGCTTCTAGGCGCTTGCTAAAAAAGGATTTTTAAAAAAAATGACTATCGGATCATCAATATTTCTTATACAGTATTATATTAACATGTGTCGATGCTAAGGAGTTAGACGTTCTACTCCCCCGCCCCACCTGAAAGGAACTCTGTTCCAACTGCCAGTTGCCTTATATTAATACGCTCTGATGCTAAGAAGTTACACATTCTACATTAATTTTCAAGCTAAGTGCCAATGTATCAATTCTGATCATAACTACTCGTTAATTTTCAAGCTTTAAGTGCCAATTTACCAAGCCCGATCACATAGTTTTGTACCGAAGCATGGATATCCAGCTAGTTTTATATAAATCAGTGATGAAAGCAATAAATAAGGATCTTAAATTAACTGTAGTATTTGGGGGAAATGGAGGAGGATAGCATATTCTATTGAATGGGCCATTGTACTCCAAATTAAGATTTGATCTAACAGCTTAGCTTGTGTTCTTCTGACACAAGCACAAGAAAAACATGATTGGTATTGGAGGTTGGTTGCTGCTGATTTGGCCTGGATCCGGCAAACTGGTAGTAGCTGTGGTAGGAGGCTCCACCCACCCACCTGGACGCTTCTGCGCATGGGCAGAAGTATCACACTTGTGCATACGCTTGCACAGGAGGATGCCGAAACCGGTAGTAAAAAAAATTAGCAACCCACCTCTGATAGGTATGTAAACTCAAAGAGCCTCTTGTAATTAGATTAAAGGGGGTGAAGATTCTTTTCAATAAGATGCCATTGAACTTTTGATTAGAAATCGGTTGAGTCTGAGCAGAACATGCTTAGAGTCTAAATTAGATTATTTTGTTATGTAATGGGTGGGCAAATTTTTCTCAAGCATGCAGGTGTCCATAAATGCCTTATGTGTCTGTTCATCTATATGTGCAGTCAGATGTGTGTCTATATAAGCCACAGTGGTGCAGTAGTTAGACTGCAGTACTATAGGCTACTTCTGCTGACTGCCGGCTACCTGCAATTTGGCAGTTCAAATCTCACAAGACTCAAGGTTGTTCTCAGCCTTCCATCCTTCTGAGGTGGGTAAAATGAGGACCCAAATGGTTGGGGGCCATAGGCTGACTGTCAGCCTCCGCTTTCCTGTTCGCTCTGGCTGCCATATGAAACGGGGAGGGAGGGGCTTTGCATTGGGTTATTGGGACTGTATGGTGCAGGAGAGTGAGTTGCTGAATGAAGTACTCTGGTGCCATCTACTGTTACCATCTACTTCGCGTGCCAGTGGTTGGGTCATCTTATGGTCAAGGTCAACGGTCTTACATGCCAACCTGATGATGCTTTTTGAAGATGAAGCCACATGACACCTAGGGGCTTTACACATTGGACCATGGAAGGGGGTTATTCGGGGGAAGGGGGTTGGACATATATTGATATGTATGCTTTCGCGCCTAAATGCTTCAGACCTTGCTTAGCATCTATGCTATTCATTCCTTAACCAGTAAAAGTACTTTTAATTCCACTAAAAATGGAGTCGAGAGGTTTCTTTCTTGGTTATCAGTGAAGCAGACCTGACATTAAGCAAGGTCTCACCTTACGCACTCATCTCAGAGCTAACACCTTCTGAACGGAGTGTAACAAAAACAATTTTTTCCCCCTAAACTTCAAAGAGATGACTTGACACTGACTCTGTAGACTGCTTGGAGAGGGCTGCAAAGCACTGCAAAGTGGTATAATAAGTCTAAGTGCTGTTGTTACATGCTGTTTTCATTTATCTGACCGTACTACGTAAAATAGGAGAAAGTGTTCACCATCACTGAAAGTAAATTATTTCCGAGCAAGAAGCGTAATGAAGAATTCTTCAAGACTTTTTATTTCCCCATTGAATTCCAAATAGATTAAGATCATTTTCATAATCATGTTAGTTTGATAAGACAAGTAATTTTCTGCTAAAGAGCCACCTTTGCACATTTACACCCACTCTCTTTCATGTTACAAAACTGTACCATATCATCTTGACAGCAGGTGCATGCAGCATTGTTGATAACCTGTCAGAAGACATGTCTTCATTAAGCATCATTACAAAAATGTTAGCATTTACTGTCCTTTCGGTGTGATGGCCGAACTGACATAGCCTATATTCTTTAGGTTCAAGTTTTTCGTTAAATAGAATTGGAGAGAGAGGCTTAATTAGTGTGTTTAAAAATAGAAATTATTTATGACTTGGACTTGTCTGAAAGCCAATAAACTAGATGGAAAGCAAAATGAGTTTTTGCATTTAGTGCCAAGCTTTCTTTAAATGCATCTTACATCATCTAAATGACTACTGTTTGAAAAGTTAGAGCAAGAGCGATGTCAAGAGATTAACCCTCTCTTTCCTTCCATTGCTATTTCCACACTTTGCTACAATATCAGCACAACAGTCAGTAAAGGAACAATGATAGAAGGTGCTACATGTCACAGGTAAGGATCTTGAGTAAAGTGTTCTCCTAAAGCTAGGATTTTCAGTGGGAAAATTCCAACAGGACAATTTTCTGCTCATGTAAATAACCACCTCTTTAAAGGAGCAACTTTAAAGAGTCCCCAGAATTGGAGCAAAAATTAAGTCCCCTTTCCATCTACTAATTTATTTATTTAGAACACTTGTATGCTGCTGAATCATTCCAGCTCCTGGCAGATAAAAGGCAATAACATCTCTGCTATAAAAGCAACTGTTTTAATAAAGCATCCTCAATACAAAGGGACAAAAACGTTATAATGATGGTGAACAATCTGATTCTAAAAGTCCACCAAACTAGTTCACTGTCTGCAGAAGCTCATTTCCATGAGGTCCAGTCTACCTTCTAGCTTCCGGCATTGAATGTCTCCTGCAGTACCCTACTTAATGACGAAACAAAGAAGAAAGGTCAGAACCATTGGAGAACATGAGTTGCATCCTGACAGAATGATAGATTGTGGAGCTAGAAGGACATAAGGATTATCTAGTCCAATTCTGCATATGAGAGGTGACTCTCCTGCTGTTTGGGATTGGGGGGGGGGGGTTCCTCCTTATATTTAAAATAAAATCTGGATAGCTGCAAATGGTATTTATTTCCAGCACTATTTTTCTGGCCATGAAGAACAGCTCTTCGCCATTTTTCCTTTAGCTTCTCCTTATATAATAATAATAATAATAATCTTTATTGTCATTGTAAAAATTACAATGAATTTATATACCAGAAGACAGCTACAATGTCTCCTTTTCTCCAGATTGAACCCTTCCTATATCTCTTTCTTAGATCTCCCATAGTACCAGATGTGGAATTTGTCAATATTGTACACCTCAAACATCCACTTTGTAGATTAGACATAGCTGGTTACATTCAAGCAATCATTTAATCTGATGTAAGGGAAGAAATAAGGCACTACAAAATATTTGCAACACCTTGTTGTTGTTAGTTGCAAAGTCATATCCGACCCATCACGACCCCATGGGCAATGTTCCTACAGGTCTTCCCATCCTCTACTAGCTTCTGGAATCCATTTAAGGCTATGCTTACTGTTTCAGTGACCCCATCCAGCCACCTCATTCTCTGTCCTCCCCTTCTTCTTATGCCCTCAATCTTTCCCAGCATTAGGCTCTTCTCTAATGAGTCCTTCCTTCCTTCTCATTAGGTGTCCAGAGTATCTGAGTTTCACTTTCAGGATCTGGCCTTCTAAAGAGCAGTCAGAGTTGATCTCCTCTAGGACTGACCGGAAGTCTTCTCCAGCACCAGAGTTCAAAGGACTCAATTCTTTGATCCTCATTCTTTCTTATGGTCTAGCCTTCACAGCCATACATTGCAAGTGGGAAAACCATCGCCTTGACTATACACACTTTTGTTGGCAGGATGATGTCTCTGCTTTTTAGCATGCTGCCTAGATTTGCCACTGCTGTCCTCCCAAGGTTCAAGCATCTTTTAATTTCTTGGCTGCAGTCCCCATTTGCAGTGATCTTGGAGCCCAGGAAAATGAAATCTTTCACTAGCTCCATTTCTTCCATTGCAACACATACTGGGTGATATTTTAGGCCCAATTCCATTTATAAGCTTTGGAGTGTCTGGTAGGAAGGCTTCATTGAGGAGATGTTTTGATGGAACCCCTTTTCTTGTTACAAAGACGTTTGTTGACAATCAGTAGGAAAATTGATTTTTAAAAATTGAAGTTAAGTCAAAAAGGAAAGAATCTATTTGTTCATGCTTATCAAGAAGACAAAAGCAATATCTCACTCCTGCCCCTTTGAGACCATTTTTGAAGGGATAAAGTCATTTGCTTCTTCACATCTCCCTTTTCTGGATTGGTTTGATTCTTCTTTCTAGATTTACATGTCTGCAGTCTGCAAAGTACTATTATTCCTCTTAAGGACTTTTTTTTTTTTGGTCACTGCTGAGTTAAAACACAATTTTCTCATCCTCCGGTTGGCATAAAGTTATATCAGCATAAACTCGGATTTGTGTGCCCTTGGTAATATTGGCACAGCTGTTTGATATACTCAAACTCCATGGCTCCTGAGCTCAATCTATAAAGAAAAACCTCTGTCCCTAAGCATGATGAAAACTAGAGCCTATCCAAATTGATATCTCGGATTTTTAACCCATTTGAGGAGATTTGAAGGATCAGCACAGAGCTGAATTGAATTTGCTGATAAACACTTGCCTGTCACTTACAATTTGTGGAAAGTCGCTCTTTGATGATTTATTGTTATTCTCATAGGGGCCTTTACAATAGCTATGATGGGGGACTGAGAGAAAGTCTCCATTAAGATAAAGGTTCCCCTCGCATATATGTGCTAGTCATTCCCCCTCTAGGGGGCGGTGCCCATCTCTGTTTCAAAGCCGAAGAGCCAGTGCTGTCCGAAGACGTCTCCGTGGTCATGTGGCCGGCATGACTAAACACCAAAGGTGCATGGAATGCTGTTACCTTCTCACCAAAGGTGATTCCTATTTTTTCTCTTTGCATTGTACATGCTTTCAAACTGGTAGGTTGGCAGAAGCTGGGACAAGTAATGTGAGCTCACTCTATTACACGGCTCTAGGGATTCAAACTGCCAAACTGCCAACCTTTTGATTGACAAGCTCAGCATCTTAGCCACTGAGCCACCACGTCCCTACAAGTCTCCATTAGTGGCATGAAATTTCCTTCTCTAAATGTTGTTGATTTCTTCCAAATGTTGGCTAGATTTTAATTTTTCCCTCACTCTACATAGTAGCCCTGAACGAAACCCTTCTTACAGGACTTAATAACGAATGACTCAATAAAATGACAATGAGTCTGAACAGATTGAGGGAATAAATGCCCAAATTAAAAAACTATAAGCCGGAAGGGGGAAAAAGAAGGAGGGGGATATTCTGAAATCACTTCTTGTCACTCGTCCTGATCCAAATTGTGTAAGTAATAAATGCTGTCTCGGAAAAATATGTTTGCGTTTCTTCAAGTGGAAAATAATAATAATGGCGTTGTTTTTTTAATCTACAAAGAATGGAGAGGGGAGAAGATTTTGTTTATTTCATTGTCTGATAACCAGACGTGGCAACATACAAAATAATACAATACAATACAATACAGTAGCAGAGTTGGAAGGGACCTTGTAGGTCTTCTAGTCCAACCCCCTGCGTGGGCAGGAACCTTATACCATTTCAGACAAATGGCTATCTAACATCTTCTTAAAGACTTCCAGGGTTGGGGCATTCACAACTTCTGGAGGCAAGCTGTTCCAGAGGTTAATTGTTCTAACTGTCAGGAAATTTCTCCTTAGTTCTAAGTTGCTTCTCTCCTTGATTAGTTTCCACCCATTGCTTCTTGTCCTGCCCCCAGGTGCCTTGGAGAATAGTTTGACTCCCTCTTCTTTGTGGCACCCTCTGAGATATCGGAACACTGCTATCATGTCTCCCCTGGTCCTTCTCTTCATCAAACTAGACATACCCAGCTCCTGCAGCCGTTCTTCATATGTCTTAGTCTCCAGTCCCCTAATCATCTTGGTTGCTCTTCTCTGCACTCTTTCTAGAGTCTCCACATCTTTTCTACATCGTGGCGACCAAAACTGTATGCAGTATTCCAAGGGTGGCCTTCCCAAGGCACTATACAGTGGCATTAACACTTCACGTGATCTAGATTCTATCCCTCTGTTTATGCAGCCTAGAACTGTGTTGGCTTTGTTGGCAGCTGCTGCACACTGCTGGCTCATATTTAATTATACCAGGCAATACCCAATAATTGAGATATAAAATCCCAGCACTGAAGTTGTTTGCTCACATGCCTTTAAAAAAAAAACCTCTTGTGAATATTGGCTGCTCTTCAAAAAATCAAAGGCAGTTTTGCATTTTGCACAGCCATTTTCTTTCCTGAGTGATGAGCCCCATCTGTTATTGCTGATTCAGAGGTGACTTGCTTCTTTTCCATTTTTGACAGAGAAAGAATTGCTTGGATTATGAATATCAGCTGCGGACTGACAAATGAGAGGCATGGCAAGAGATGACCTTGAGAAGAAAAGAGACCGCCCCCCCAAAAAAGAACATTCAATGCATCCTTTCCCACACGACATGTCAAAATTCAATAAATCCTCCCATTGACAGACACCTGTATGTCATCTTACTGCATAAGCATTGTTCAAGTCCTTGTCATGAGTTCATGTCACACCCAGACATGGATCCATGAAGCTTGTTTCTGAATAACAAGGCACATCATTACAAAATGCTATTTACTGCCTGAATACGTGTCTTCCAGATGGGCTGCTTTCAAAGTAAAGGATAGAAAATCATTGCAATAGACCATAAGGACCTCTTAAGCTTTTTCTCCAGTTTCCCTGAAGCAAATTGAAATCTCTTTCTGGGAATATAAAAGTGGATAAGAGTGGAAACATGGAGAAAGATGATGGAATAAAACTCATCTTACTCTGTTTTACGTATAGGTCATCTCTCTTTTTAATAAACGGTTTTCCCACCAATTCCCTGGCTCTCATCGTTTCCAGATGTCAAACATGTGGCAGTGCCTGGATACAATACAATACAATACAATAGCAGAGTTGGAAGGGACCTTGTAGGTCTTCTAGTCCAACCCCCTGCGTGGGCAGGAACCTTATAACATTTCAGACAAATGGCTATCCAACATCTTCTTAAAGACTTCCAGGGTTGGGGCATTCACAACTTCTGGAGGCAACTTCTGTTCCAGAGGTTAATTGTTCTCACTGTCAGGAAATTTCTCCTTAGTTCTAAGTTGCTTCTCTCCTTGATTAGTTTCCACCCATTGCTTCTTGTCCTGCCCCCAGGTGCCTTGGAGAATAGTTTGACTCCCTCTTCTTTGTGGCACCCTCTGAGATATCGGAACACTGCTATCATGTCTCCCCTGGTCCTTCTCTTCATCAAACTAGTAGTTCATCAACTACTCTGTCTGGTTTTGGCACCATCCAGCTTTTTGGGATCTGTAGAGAAGACCATTTGGGAATAACATCAGGATTAGATTGAAAAATCAAAATAACCATCCTGGAAGAAAGCAATAGCAAACAACTAATGTATGGCTGCATGCAGTGTCATGGATTTGCTACTTGCCAAAAGTGGTTTTTCTCCAAGTGTCATCTTATATATTCACCTTTTTTATTGGTAAATAAATCCAGGTGTTGCTGTTAATCTCAAGGGAGAAATCCTGCCCTCTTATCAAAAGGTAAATGTGGGTAAATCTACAGTTTCTGGGAAGAAGGAATGAAGACCTCAACTACAGAACCGATTGGCAGGTTGACCTCCTTGATTAGAGATGATATAATATCTTCATTCATTGCTGAACGGAAAACCCTTATGGGCTTTTTTTGCGTAAAACAGGAAAATATACGTTATGATCTATGGTTTTGATAATGAGATAGGATAGATTATAGGGGGGGAAAGAGTCACAATGTAACTTTAGAGAAAGAGGTAAATCTACAACTTAATCATTCCCCTGGCTCAGCTGATAAGGTAGGAGAGCTTGTGGCTTAGAGGTTAATACAACTGCCTAATATGTAAAAAAACAGTCCAAATTCGAATCCCAGCAAAGGTATGACTAGCTGATGAGAGCTAAATAGATCTATACTAGTCTCCCTTCATTTATTTATCAGTGCAAACAGAACACAAATGTGTGTGTGTGTGTGTGTGTGTGTTACGTACTGTTTCCTTTTCTGCCTTTCGGCTCATCACCAGAGACCATCTAGACAGAAAGCCAAGAATTCCGTTGTGTAAATTTTTTAGATATGTGTGTTAAGGGAGGAGAGCTTGTGGCTTAGAGGTTAATACAACTGCCTAATATGTAAAAACAGTCCAAGTTCGAATCCCAGCTGATGAGAACTAATAAGCTCGAAATAGATCTATCCTGGTCTCTCTGATTTATTTATTGATCAGCTCATAAAACTAACACACACACACACACATATATATACGTACACATACATACACATATATACACATATATACACATACACACACACACACACACACACTTTTTTGTTTTTTCCTTCTTATATTATTTTCTTTTTTCCTTCTTATACTATTATACTTTGTATTAATTTTTACCCTTCCTTTTAAAACTTTTAACAGATTTATATTTTAAAAAAAACCTGACAGATTTAAATTTTTGACATTTTAAGCATGAAGCTCTACTTCATGTCTCCCATTAACAACCAACAATCCACAAACAGAAGGGGGAAATATGCACTTTGATAACTTTTATTCTCAGAAATAAGTGCAATCACATTCAGGGAAGCTTATGATCAGATAAACGTAGATAAGAGTACCGTCTCACAAAGCTCATCGTAGCAAGCCTGCTTCTTACAACGGCGCAGAGTTTTGGGGTTTATTCCAGAAAGTTACTTTGCAGTGCAAACAATAAACACATCACTGTCTACTACTGTTGACAGAAGCCAAGGTGGTTTCCCACAACTGTGAAGCTACACCCTTCTTATGTTATGAACCTGAGAAAGCAGATGGCTGTTTTAAAAAGCTAGATTAAGGCTACATATGTTTCCCCCGCATCCTTTTTTTAATTCTTGGATCCCAAGAATCACACAACCTGCTGCTTACATATTCAGAAAATGTATTTAAAATATAGAATGTGTACATTCTTTCCTTTAGTGGTGGACTCCAGAACACTCTAGAAGTGTTTTTCCAAGATTGAGCCAGGAAAAAAACCTACTGTATTTTTTGGTCCATAATGTTAGCAACTCTGGGTTCAGATCCAGTGTCACAACTCTGGTCCTTTAACCAGTGTTAGGAAAATAAATGCAGAATAGTGTAATACACCGGACAGTAAAGAGATACGTTGCTTTAACCACAAACAAACTCTAAAACAGTGATAGTAAGACAATAAATAGTCTTTACTTTGTAGCAACTAAAATGCTTCTTCCGACCAGTGATGCTAACTTCTCAAAACAATAACAGTCCTTCACCAAACACAGAGTTATCTTACGGTGATGGAAAACAAATACTTCTTTTCTTCAGTCTTTAGTGGCAACAGTAAGAACAGGATTCAAATGGAATCAACAAAGGGAACGGACTGTGTTCCTGAGCTTCCTTTATGGTAGAGCTGAGTCTCACAGCCAATCAGAATTCAAACACAGTTCTTAAAGCTATATAACTCCTTAAGAACATAGGCTCATATATATTGTCAACCCAATATAACGCTGCATATCATAACACATAAGACACACCCAACGATAGGATGCACCTAGGTTTTGAGGAGAAAATGACAGAAATATCAATCTGGAGCATGGTCTCAGTGTGCATATAGAGCACTGAATATGGAGCAGCAGTGTCATGAGGGCAGGAGGCGGAGCCTGAGAGGACCACAGATAGGTGTCCTTTCTTGTGCCAGCTCTGCCTATTGATACCTGCCGTCTGGCGGGGTTCAGCACTGTAAAAGGACCCTGCCACTGTGGTGCAGCTGGATATTCACTCCATATGACTTACAGTTTCACCCCCATTTTTAGGGGAGAGAAGTGTGTCTTAAGGAGCGAAAAATATGATATTTTAGCTACTGTATTTTTCGGAGTATAAGACGCGCCTTTTTCCCTCAAAAAAGAGGGTGAAAATCTGGGTCTTATACGCTGCTTTTATTCAGTCTTATGCACTGAATACAGCATATTTGGCCTATGGAAACCCCGCCCCCTTTGCAACACCCTGCCCCCTTTGCAACAATGAACATGCAGAGCATTTGGGAGGCTTGCAAAGTGCTCCTGAGGGCTGGGGAGGACAAAAAAGAGCTAAATAAGGACCGTTTTTGCCCCCCACAGCCCCCAGTTTGCACTCTACAAACCTCCCAAAGCCTCTGCATGACCCCCCTTTTTTAAAAATGGCTTATTTTTGCAAATAATGGGCCTTTTTTGCTCAGTTTTGCCCCCACCCAGCCCCCAGGTGCACTCTAAGAACCTCCCAGAGCTCTGCATATGGCCCCCTTTTTTGCAAAAAATGACCCATTTGGCTTGATTTATTTAATGGCCATGTGATTCACTTAATAACTGCAGATATTGACACAGAGGTTGAAACAGTGACCTCATGGATTTTTGGCAAAGCAGTGACCACCCCTGTCTGCTCCTGTCCCCCTTCCCCCCGAGCATGTGAAGGGTTGCGTTCGGGGGTCGTGCATGTATGTGCGGGTTGGTTGGGTGCATATGGGGAGTCATGTGTGCATATATAGTCTTGTTCCAGCACTTATTAACCCTCTTGGCAGCCCTGGGAATTCCTTTGGTGTATTCTCTATGGTTTTAATTGAAATGCCGCAAGACTATAAGACTACATTGAATATGGTATACAGTGAAAGTCATTCACTCACAAAACAGCTCTTGGTTACACGATGATAATAATAATAATAATAATAATAATAATAATAATAATAATAATAATAATAATAATAATCATCATCATCATCATCATCATCATCATCATCATCATCATCATCTTTATTGTCATTGTAATAAAATTACAATGAAATTGGTTTGAGCGTTGTGCTAACATTTGCATCAGGTGGAATATAGACGGCAGTGACAACTATAACAGAAATCTCTCCAGGCAGATAAAATGGCCGACAAATGACACTTGAGAATTCCACGTCTGCAGAACAGTGTGTATCAGCAACTCTACTGTTAGCACACCAGTTATTATGTGTGTAAATACACAGTCCTCCACCTTTGCTTTTACCAGAGTTGTTGTTTCTGTCAAAGCGGTGTGTGGTGCGGTTAGGTAGCTCCACAGACGCATCCAGTACAAGTGGATGAAGCCAGGTCTCTGTGATGATCATCACACAGCAGTCACGAATGAGCTTATTCGCTGCCATCCATAGCTCTAGTTCATCGGTTTTGTGGACAAAGGATCTAGAGTTGGTTAGGAAAATGCTTGGTAATGCTGGTCTGTGAGGCTGCTTCCGTAATCGAACTAGCAAACCTGCTCTACATCCCCGCTTCTAATTCGGCTCTCTTCACTGCTTCCTAGGCCAAACAACGATCCATGGAGAGCCTGGCAGTCTTACTATGTCACTAGGTATATTATAAGACTGCTGGAAGTCACTGGTAGTATCAAGTCGACTAGAAGATCCAATCTTTAATAATAATTTAATAACTCCCTGCAGGTATAGACTAGTTTTTGCCTAACTCTACTGGGACACCAGGAGCTCAAAGCCACAGCACCTAAGTGTGCCACCATCTTGATAAACATGTCCACCACACCCATCCAGAAATATTTAACTAAATGAGAAGCATTTTCTTCTCTTTGGCGGGAAAATATCAATAAAAACTGAAAAACAATGGTGATTTTTTTCCCCCCTTGAATTCTCTGAGGAATAATATTTGGATTTTATTTTCAAGCTTGGACAACAAGCTGCAAAACTTCATTGTAAGGATTTACTGGAATCTTGTTTTTAAAAAGGCATTATGGACACATTTTAGCAAGACGTATTGCCCTAACTGCTATTGGAACTGGTTTTCTGTTGTGCATCAGCTTGTGTATTCACATCAATGCAAATGGTGGCATTTAACTCCTGGATTCCATTTGTGCAGATAATTACCATTTTCTGTTACATAAAGGCAGTATTCTTCTTGCCAAGTACTTTCAAACACACAAAATTGATCGTCCGGAACTGGATGTTCCTTTATGCAAAGTACAATTAATTCCTTGATTTCTTAGAAATAATAGCAAACTCACATAGCACAATGGCTTTAATACAATCATATTGCAGATCTTAATTTTGTGTTGTCTCTTTTATGACTAAGCAAAAATTCAAGACTGTATTTCACAGCCACTGTCTTCATAGGAGTTGTTAGAAGAACAGCAAACAGAAATGAAAAGGGAATTCTCATGGTATCCACGTGGCAATACAGATAAATTTAACTTAAAATATTCACTGTTCAGACAGCATCATTTTCATCCTGAAACAAATCACAGTTGGTAGATTTCATAGTGACATTTATAGAGGGACAATCTTCCAATCCAAGTTGCCTTGAGGGATGGGTGGAATAATTTGTCTTATTTTTTACACTTTGCCATTTTCAGATTTGTTCACTCGTGTGCTCATTCAGCACTCTTTTAACAGGATCGTAATCAGTGGCGGGATTCTTTTTTTTTTTACTACCAGTTCTGTGGGCATGGCTTGGTGAGCATGGCATTGCTTGGTGGGCGTGGCTTAGTGGGCATGGCTGGGGAAGGTGTTGTGACCCAGCCGGCTTGGGATGAGCTGCTGATGGATTCCTCAGGTGAGGAGTCCTATGGGTCTGCTCTAGAGGAGGAGGCCGAGAGTGAGAGAGCAGAGAGCCCGGCTAGGCAGCAGGAGGCACCTGGGGCTTGGTGTAGTGGGTAGGAGGAAACCCAGTTTGTTCCTGATGTCAGGCTAAGAAGGATTGAGAGGAGGCAACGGCAATTAGCAGAACAACGCAGTCAGAGATAATCAGTAGCAGCTGCCTAATTGACGGGCCCCTCCCAAGAGGCTTTAAAAGAAACCCTCGGTACATAGAAAGGTTTGCAGGAAACAACAGAGACGTTTTTCAGAGTCAGAGAGTTTGTATCGTGTTATCTTCTAGTCAAGGTTAGTTCAGGCAAGCTGCCAAGTAGCAGTCAGTCTAGTCATTTGTCTTGTGTCGGGAGGGAGTCAGAACAGAAGGATACTGTAAAATCTGCATTCCCTCCCCATTCCAGGGGAAGGATACCGCAAAATTCCCATTCCCTCCCCACTCCAGGGGAAGGATACTGTAAAATTCCTTCCCCACTCCAGGGAAAGGTTGCTGCAAAATCCCCATTTCTTTCCAATCAGCTGGGACTCAGGAGGCAGATAATAGATGGGGGTGGGGCCAGTCAGAGGTAGTATTTACCGGTTCTCCAAACTACTCAAAATTTCTGCTATCGGTTCTCCAGAATTGGGCAGAACCTGCTGAATACCACCTCTGCTCGTAATGTTTCTCCTTGCTACACTCAGTCTCATTGTATCTCTTGATGGTCAGCTGATCACCAACATCAAAACATAGCACATAGTCTTACTATGAGGTAAACTGAAGTGCTTCTTAGAGATGCCAAAATGCACTTGGAGAGTGCAATAAGGCCCAGAATTTAGAAAATTATGCCTGTACTCATGCATGTGAAGTCTCCCTGGGCATAGCGAGATGGTTGAATGCTTTTAGAAAAAAAAATAGCCATTTATTTCCATAGTTTCCACTAAATAGAATAGAGTAGAATAGAATAAAATAGAATGGAATAGAATGGAATGGAATGGAATAGAATAGAATAGAATTCTTTATTGGCCAAGTGTGACACAAGGAATTTGTCATTGGTGCAGATGCTCCCAGTGTACATAAGGAGAATAAAATACATTCATCAAGAATAAACAATACAACACAGTGATAGTCAAGGTTACTAATAAGCTAGCAAATCATACTAGGAAACAAATAAAAACAACATAATAATATAATAATAATTTTTAATTTATAACCCGCTCTCTCTCCCCGAAGGGACTCGAGGTGGGGCACAGGGAATTAAAAATACAATTAAAAACCACAAACAAAGTACAATGTTAAAACAAATTAAACTAACCCTGCGCTAAAAGCCCATATAAAACTAAAACTAAACCCTAAAACCCCTAAAAACAGTTTAATTATCCTAGGCTGGCCAAGCAGAAGAAGTGTGTTTTTAATTTTTGCCAGAAGGCAAATTTACCGGAAGGAGTGGAGGTCCGTGATTGCTCTAATTACAGGGGGAAGGTTGTTCCAGAGGGTCGGGCCCGCCACAGAGAAGGCCCTTCCCCTGGGCGTCGCCCGCTGGCATAGCCTAGTGGACGGCACCCGGAGAAGTCCCTCCCTGTGGGAGCGAATCGGCCGCAGGGATGTATGGAGCAGGATGCGATCCCGCAGATAGCTAGGTAAATTGAAAGATACAAACAAGAAGGTTATAGTCATAAGTGGGAAGAGAGAGATACTAGGAAGGAAGAGAAGATGAATAGTAATACAGTCTTAGTAAATGATTTGACAGTGTTGTGGGAATTACAGAGGGATGGCATTTAGGAAAAAAAACTGTTCTTGTGTCTAGTTGTTCTGGTGTGCAGTGCCCTATAGCGTCGTTTTGAAGCAATTTAAGTCCAGGATGTGAGGGGTCTGTAGATATTTTCCCAGCCAAAACTTTTTTAGTCCAAACCTTTGGGGGGAGTGGGTGGAAGCCAAGCTGTTAACTGATACTGCAACATGTGAGAGCAAATTGATGATTTGTTCTTGTTCAGTTTGTCAATAAGTTCAATTGCATATTGTGTTAAAACAAATCCTTTATCTATCCTCATTCTTCCAGGATTCAATTTAATTGGTTCTAGTGTTTTGAGAAGAGGGCCTCTTCCTCCCTGTTCCACTCCATGCACAGTTTTATATACCTCATTCATGTCACTTTTCATTTGCCTCCTTTGGAAAGTACACACAGTCGCTCCAGTGGTTAACTCCAGTAGTTTCCTCATAGGGGAGCTGTTCCATCCCCTTGAACTTCATACACTCTATTGCCAAAAGTATTCGCTCACTTGCCTTTACTCGCATATGAACATACCGTGACATCCCATTCCTAATCCATGGGGTTCAATATGACGTCAGTCCACTGTGCACCGTTCTTGAGCTAATCTGAAGGCCACATGAAGTTTGGAGGTCTGTAGCGATGGACTCTGCAGAACGTTGGTGACCTCTTCGCACTAGATGCCTCAGCATCCACTGAACCCACTCCCTCAGTTTACGTGGCCTACCCCTTCGTGGCTGAGTTGCTGTCGTTCCCAAACACTTCCACGTTCTTATAATACAGCTGACAGTTGACGGTGGAATGTTTAGGAGTGAGGAAATTTCACGACTGGATTTGTTGCACAGGTGGCATCCTATCCCAGTTCCAGGCTGAGTTCCTGAGTGCGACCCATTCTTTCAGCAATGTTTGTACAAAAAGTCTGCATGCCCAGGTACTTCATTTTATACACCTGTGGCCATGGAAGTGATTGGAACACCTGATTGATTATTTGGATGGGTGAACAAATACTTTTGCCGATATAGTGTAGGGGTTCCACAATGATCTTTTGGGATGAGATGCCTGGAAGTGCATGCAACATTTCAGATGGGATTGGCCATTAATTCAATAAAGCCATCATGATATTTTGCCTTCTCTATTTTCAATGTCATTTATTATCCCTCACATGCTGTTGGTCTTCTTTTTTAATAGCAGAAGACACCTTCCTGGAACCATTTATTATTATTCCAAAATCTCCTTCCTCATCAGTCACAGCCGGCTCTGATGCCATTAGTCTGTAGGAATAGTTAGGATTTTTTACCAATGCACATCAACTTGACGCTTGCTCATATTGAGTGGCATCTGCCATTTCAATGCCCACTCCTCTAATGTGCAGCCGTCCCTTTGGAGCTTTTCACAGTCTCCTTGTTTGTACCGCTCAGAACCATTCAATGTCATCAGCAAACTTGGCTATTCTACTAGTCATGTTCGTTTCCAACTCATTTGTAGATATGTTAAAATGCGTCAGTTCTGGGATGGAATCCTAGGTATACTCTCCACTAGCTACATCCCTCCATTGTGAGAAATATCCATTTATTCCTATTCTTTGTTTTCTGTAGCTAGTTGCTTAACCATAAGAGGACCTGGCTTTTATTATTCCATGACTGTTAAGCTTACTGAGAACTACTGTAATGCTCTCTACAAGGGGCTTCCCTTGAGGTGCACTCGAAAGCTGCAGTTAGTCCAGAATGCAGCCGCACGGGTGATTACGGAAGCCTCTAGATGCTCCCATATAACACCGATCCTGCGCGAGCTGCACTGGCTTCCTGTGGTCTTTCGGGTGCGCTTCAAGGTTCTGACGACCATCTTCAAAGCGCTCCATGGCTTGGGACCTAGTTACATGCGAGACCGTCTCCTGCCCCATACATCCCTAAGACCGATACGCTCCCACAGAGAGGGCCTTGTCAGGGTGCCGTCGGCTGGACAATGCCGACTGGCGACGCCCAGGGGAAGGGCCTTCTCTGTGGCGGGCCCTGCCCTTTGGAATGACTTAACCCCTGAACTTCGCACCATCTCCGACCTCCGCCTCTTCCGCAAGTGCTTAAAGACACATTTGTTCGATCTAGCCGGCCTAGCGTAACCCCCAAAATGACTTTTAGATAGTTTTAAATTTTGGGGATTTTAATCTGGTTTTAGCGCAGGGTTTTTATCGAATACGTTTTTTAAATTTTTTATGTATTTTTGTATGTATTTTAATATTCCTGTGCGCCACCCTCGGTCCGTTTGGAGAAGGGTGGGGTATAAATTTAATAAAATAAAAAAATAAAAAAATAAGTCTTAGAACAGGAATTTTATCATTTTGAAAATTTACCGCATTTTTCGGAGTGTAACACGCATCTTTCTCCCCCCAAAAAAGTGTGAAAATCTGGGTGCGTCTTATACACTGAATCCTACCCCCTTTACTTTACTTTACTTTTACTTTACTTTTATTAAATTTCTATCCTGCCCTATCTCCCACAAAGGGACTCAGGGCGGCGCACAGGAACTTAAAATCCAAAAATACAAACAATAAAAATCTACAAAACTTAAAACTACAATTAAACAGTTTAACCCATGCTAAAAAGAGAAAACAATTAATTTAAAACCCAGCTCTAATAAATGTGGTTGTAGCAGCTATGCCAGGCCGGCCATATGGAAGAAATAGGTTTTTAAAGTCCGGCGGAAGAGGCGAAGGTCGGTGATAGTCCGGAGGTCTGGGGAGAGGTCATTCCAGAGGGCTGGGCCTGCCACAGAGAAGGCTCTTCCCCTGGGCGTCGCCAGCCGGCATTGTCCAGCAGACGGCACCCTAAGGAGGCCCTCCCTGTGGGAGCAGACAGGTCGAATGGAGGTCTGCGGTAGAAGGAGGTCCTGCAAGTAACCAGACCCACTGCCATGGAGCGCTTCACAAAAATGGATGTGCAGAGGATTTGGGAGGCCTGCAAAGTGCTGGTGGGGAGGGCAAAAACAAGCAAAAAATGGGCCATTTTTTCTCCTTTTTGCACCTGCCCCCAGTCCCGAGCCTCCTAAAGGCTATATTTGCAAAAAATGGACTGTTTTTGCTCATTTTTGCCCTCCCCCCCCCCAGCCCCCAGGAGCATTTTGCAGGCCTCTCAAACTGTCTGCATGCCACATTTTTCACAAAAAATGAGACGTGCAGAGGGTTTGGGAGGTTTGCAGAGTGCAAAACTTTTTTTTAAAAAATGTACCTCTTCAAAATCTTGGTGCAGCTTATACTCCGGTGCGTCTTATACCCCGAAAAATATGGTATGTAGATAGTATCTCCTCACTCACTTTTATGCACATATTTATTAACAATGGCAAAAAGTCCATCTATTTCCTCTGCTTGGTTATGTGGCCTGTAGTATATACCTATAGCAATGTCACTTCTTTTCCATTAGATGACAGCATTTGGGGCAAGGGACCAGGAAAATGCCAATCCTATCTGACTTCTTTGGATAGGTAGATGCCCTAAGAGAAAGTCCATTCTGCAGATAATCTCACAGTTAGCCCTCTGCCATATATTTTCCATTAGGATAGGTCTTCCGTTTTTAATTCTTCATCTTATAGCGTTCCTTTACAATCCATCCAACAGACTACTTTCATAAGTGTTGACAAAGCATAGAAATTTAACAGATTTAACAGAGTTGGAAGGAGCCTTATAGGTCACCTAATCCAACCCCCCCACCCCCACTCAAGCAGGAGACCATACACCATTTCTGACAAATGGCAGTCCAATCTTTTCTTGAAAGTCTCATGTGATGAAGCTTCCACAACTTCCAAAGGAAAGCTGTTCCATTGGTTGATTGTTCTCGCTGTCAGAAAGTTCCTCCTTCTTTCTAGGTTGAATCTCTCCTTGGTCAGTTTCCATCTATTGTCCCTTGTCTGGCCTTCAGGTGCTTTGAAAAATGGCTTGACCCCTTCCTCTCTGTGGCAGCCCCTCAAATATTGGAACACTGCCATCACGTCTCCCTTGATCCTTTTCTTCACTAGACTTAGCCATGCCCAGATGATGTCTTATAAACTAAAAATCCCAAAGTAATGCATCTGTTTTTATTCTAAACACTTCTAATCAATATTACATTCACATTGAGCTCTTGGGGGGGGGGGGGAAAGCACCCAGGAAAAAATGTTGGAAATTCACCATGCCATGAAAAGGCAGCAAATCACCCAGAGCCCACTTCATAGATAGAAAAAGATTGAAATAAGAGTAAGTTTAAAGATAACCAGGGATGAACAGATTCAAGAGAAGATTCCATAGAGGCTTCGTATCGGTAAAATGTTTTGAGAAGGCTCATTGCCTTTCTAAGAAACTTTGCTACCAAGCAGCAAGCCTGGTGTGGCACTTCAGATTTAATTGTATGTTCCAAGCAATGTAGTAGAGTGGAGCTAAAGCAGAGTTGTAGTACTTCAATATCTAAGAAGAATCTTTCAGATGTTTTTTCCCCATCCAATTTTCATTCATTGAACTTGCTGGTTGGTAATGTTGCACCAGCTTCTGTTGTAGGAAGTTAGCAATCCACACACACACACACCTCCTAGAGAAATAAAATATTTTAGAAAATATTTAAAAAGCAGACTATTATGTTTCCCTGGATGAGAAAAGGGGAAATATATCTGTTTTAAAGACAAAACAGATCCCTGAAGCTTCCTTCGCCCTCCCCCCCCCCTTCAGCTCCAGACCTGGCCCTAAGAACAATATGGGATTAGCCCTCTACCAGTGGTAGTTTCCTATCAGTTTGGACCAGTTTGGCCAAACGGATAGTGATTTGGCGGCCTGGGTCGCTGGAATGGGCATCGACCCGTTTCCCACAGAAAGGAAAACACCGGGAGCCACAAAACCAGTGCCTATTTCCTGAGTGGACACAAAATTAGCATATGTAGTTGAATTAAATGTTCTGTTTTTTTCTTAGATTTATCCATGGTTGGCCTACCGGGGGTGAAAAAGCTCAATAAATCACATGCCGGTGGCTCTTGCACATTGGCAGTTGTGATGCATATTTCGAGTGACAGGGAGTTGCAGCAGAGGGATGAAAGAGCCACATGTGGCCCCAGAGCCATGGGTTGCTGACCCCTGATCTGAAGCAATGGGCTATACAAAGCCCTTTTGTTCATATGAGGAATTTTTCTGAAGAAGCTGGCAAAATAATTTCATGCATAACTTATTTTCCCATACATTCCAAAATGCTGGAGTCATCCAAGAAAACATCACGAACATGAAAACTGGATAAGACCACAAAAGATCCCAAATGAATTATTTTGTAGTATATTTAGTTGATAATTGTTCATGCAGGTCAAGGAATATGGAACCTTATTTATTTATTTTATTAAATTTCTAGACCGCCCCCTCTCCCCGAAGGGACTCGGGGCGGTGTACAGGGAAAATTAAAAACATCTAGAAACATAACAATACATACATAGTTAAAATCGAATTAAATAACCCTGTACAAAATTTAAAAACATTAAAAACAAAATTTAAAAACATTAAAAACAAAATTTAAAAACATTAAAAAGCTTAATACAGGATGTACCACAACTCTTTCCTCTACCCAAATAAGACTTATATCAATAATGCAGGGCAGTAGAACCAAGGTTGACTCATCATGACATCTGTGATACATTTCAGCATGATCAACTCAGAGGCTTTTCTGAGTTCAGACACAAATCCGATTTTCACTATCTTTGAAAATGTTTTTATTTCTCTACACATTTTTCTAAAATTTTAGGTAACAGTTGTTGCATGGTATAAGTTATTCTTTGTAGCAAAATACAGAGCAACTAATAGAAATTAGTGAATAGTGAATTGTGGATTGTGATTATTATTTTTAAGTGAGCCAATTGCCCCTCTTAAAGTTTTACTCCTTAACTTCAAGATATGAGGAGTGAAAAAGGGCAATTAGGAACAAGAACTAAGCACTAACTGGAAAATTAGAGGTTGAATGAGGATATTATTAAATGTATAAAAATATGATTAGCTGTGAAATGATAAAAATAAGCAATGGGTTATTAAATACTAAAAGAACATACTTTTATGTACACATGTGCATTAACCTCTGGAACAGCTTGCCTCCAGCAGTTGTGAATGCCCCAACCCTGGAAGTCTTTAAAAAGATGTTAGACAGCCATTTGTCTGAAATGGTATAAGATTCCTGCCCATGCAGGGGGTTGGACTAGAAGACCTACAAGGTCCCTTCCAACTCTGCTATTGTATTGTATTGTATTGTAAACACTAGAACCACACTGTTTGGATGATTGGAAAGAACATGAATAGATGTACTTTATATGTTTAAATTATTGTGATTGGTACTAGAAGTGCACATTGAGATGTTGAATAATGAAAAAATGAAGGATGAAATGTTAACATAAATAGATGTGACGATCTAAATAAGGGAAATATAAATAATAAAACAGATGAAAAATGGGAAATATAAAAAAAAGTCTTTGAATATTAGAGTGATATGAGGAAAAAATGCTCTGGAGTATAAGACGGGATCGCATCCTGCCCCATACATCCCTTCGGCCGATTCGCTCCCACAGAGAGGGACTTCTCCGGGTGCCGTCCACTAGGCAATGCCAGCAGGCGACGCCCAGGGGAAGGGCCTTCTCTGTGGAGGGCCCAACTCTCTGGAACGACTTACCCCCCAAACTGAGAATGATCACAGATCTCCGCTCCTTCCGCCAGAACCTTAAAACTTATTTTTTCCAACAGGCCGGCCTGGCCTAACTTACATCACGTAGCCCACAGTCTGCAGTTAAATTGTTTTAAATTGGTTTTAGGGATATTGTTTTAATGTATTTAAATTTTTAGCACAGGGATATTAATTTAATTCGGTTTTATATTTTGTATATTGTTGTTTATATATGTTTTTTAAATTGCCTGTGCACCGCCCCGAGTCCCTTTTGGGAAAGGGTGCGGTATATAAATCAAATAAACTAACGAAACTAAACTAACTAAGATGCACCTTAGTTTTTGGGGAGGAAAATAAGAAGAAAACAATTACGTCTCTGCCTACCAGTATCCATGGCATTCATGACACATGGTAACAAGGTCAGCCAATGAATAGGCATAGAAACTAAGTCAGCCAATGAGGGCTATTTGGACTCTGAAATTTGTTGTGTGAGCAAGAAAGAAATGGGAAGGAGCCTGGGTTAGCTGAGAACTGAAAGTGAAACTGCTTGTTTATTTATTTAATCAAATTTATACCCCGCCCTTCTCCTTGTTAGGACCCAGGGCGGCGCACAGGCATCATTAAAAAACCATTACAAAAACAATACAAACTCTTAAAAGCATATTAAATTAACCTTGTCTTTTGCTTGTATTTATTGCTACCTTGGAAAACCTGCTTTTGGTATTGTATTGTATTTTTTTTTTTTAATCCTGCTGAATCGGTTACTGTGCTTTCTGAATGTGATTGCTGCTGCAAACTCTGACCAGCCGGGTCAGCTTCAGCACTTATTGCAGCCTGATTCAGCACAGCTGATTGGCAGGTGGATCGGACTGCCGGAAAACCCCCAATCAGCTGTTCCAAGCTGCATGGATTGCCACAGACCATCGCTGCCTCCAGGCCTCACGTTTTTGGCCTCTGGTGGCTGGTTTGTGGGGCTACATTCGGTGTATAAGACACACCCAAATTTTCACCCTCTTTTGGGGGGGAGAAAGGTGCGTCTTATACTCCGGAAAACATGGTATATGTGTTGGATGCTTCCATCCCCTTAGCTAGAAATGTAAACGAGTACAATAGCAACTTCACCTACAACTCCATTCATTGGCCTCTGGCTGGCTCTCTATAACAATTTTCTCCTGAAAAGGTGACTCAGATCCATAAACAATGAAAAAATAACATGAATAAAATAAAAGATAATGAAAAGCAGGCAATATACATGTTTTGTTTCCTGGTTTTTCAGAAAATTCACCCAGAATATTTAAGGAGGAAGTGATTAGACCCAATGGAAATTGAGAGATTAACTTG
Organism: Rhabdophis nuchalis; assembly: GCA_039707465.1. NCBI lineage: Eukaryota > Metazoa > Chordata > Lepidosauria > Squamata > Natricidae > Rhabdophis > Rhabdophis nuchalis. The sequence goes on from CM077656.1 coordinate 17,097,133, forward strand.
ACTTTCTTTTCTTCCTTAATGACCAATTAAAGACACTTTCATCCCATGGTAATCTCTCATTTGCTACAGAAACAAATTTAATTACCTGCTCCCTTTACTTCTTGTACCAGAGAACTTCTCAGTGTATTACTACAATTACTACAATAAAGTAAGTTTGAAAAATGGCCTTAGTGTAGACTAAATCAGCGTGAGGTATCTCTTGTTATTATAATCTTTTGGAGGAGACCATTTCAGATCTCCCTATTATAACAAGCAGATGATAACTGGATTAAGTTGAGCAAATTTCTTTGACATCATGAGCTAATGTATCTGCAGGGATCCAGCTCATAAAACTACCCCACAAGTTGCAGAATGCAGAGATACTCAGAAGTAAGTTTCTTTCTCAACTCTTGGTGCACGTGAACTGTAAAACTTTTAACTAATTTTACAATAGATTTTACTTACTGCCATCTCTGCAAGTAATAAGCATCAAATTTTGTTACATGATTTCTAAGACATTTCCACCTTTTGCTTTCCAGCTCCCATCGTCATTCATCATCGATATGTTTGAGAAGAAAGATAAAACTGTTGTCAGTAACATTTCCAAATTTTACTTATAGGTGACTTTAAAATGTCATTTTCTATTCAGAAATCTATTACTAAGTCATCTTAAGTAACAAAATAAAATGGGAATGATGGAGCAGGAGAGCTGTAGAAAGATTAAAGAATGCAGTGCTTGGGTTTTTAAATGGACTTGCAAATCTTCATCATTGGCCAGGAACAAGAAGATAAATTAACTGATATTTTAGTATTGTGATAATTGCCTATAAAAGCTTCTGTGATCTGAATATACATTTCTAAACAAGATTCTGATAATCTGTTTTGCTTAATAAGGAAGATATTTCCGGCATTGTATTGTTAATATTCAAAGTTATTTGTTCATCACTCAATAGATAAACATATTTGGACCGGGCTGCCCTCCACACAGTCACTCAAGCACTCGTGACATCCCGACTCGACTACTGCAATGCTGTCTACATGGGGCTTCCCTTGAGGTGCACTCGAAAGCTACAGTTAGTCCAGAATGCAGCCGCGTGGGTGATTACAGGAGCCCCGAGACACTCCCATGTAACACCGATCCTGCGCGAGCTGCACTGGCTTCCTGTGGTCTTTCAGGTGCGCTTCAAGGTTCTGACGACCATCTTTAAAGCGCTCCATGGCTCGGGGCCTAGTTATATGCGAGAACGTCTACTGCCCCATACATCCCTCCGGCCAATCCGCTCCCACAGAGAGGGCCTTCTCAGGGTGCCGTCGGGCAATGCTGACTGGTGACACCTAGGGGAAGAGCCTTCTCTGTGGCGGGCCCTGCCCTTTGAAACGACCTACCCCCTGAACTTCGGACCATCTCAGACCTCGGCCTCTTCCGCCATCTCTTTCAGCAAGCCGGCCTAGCCAAACCTCTGGGGCTATTTTAGATAGTTTTAAACTGGGGATTTTAATTTGGATTTTAGCATAGGACTGTAATTTAATACGTTTTTAAATTCTGTATTTTATTGTTTTATATGTTTTTTTTAATTCCTGTGCGCCGCCCTGGGTCCTTCGTGGAGAAGGGCGGGATATAAATTTAATTATGAAATATTTCTATTAGGAGTAAGGAAGTATAGAAAAGATTAGGTGTACAAGCTGTATGGGGATTTATGAGGCCCAGAAGTGGTATTTGGGCAAGTTGTGACCAGTTCTGGAGAACCGGTAGCAGAAACTTTGAGTAGTTTGGAGAACTGATAAATACCACCCCTAACTGGCCCTGTCCCCATCTATCCTCTGCCTCCCAAATCCCAACTGATCAGGAGAAAATGGTGATTTTGCAGTAAACTTTCCCTGGAGTGGGGAGGGAATGGAAATTTTACAGTATGCTTCCCCTGCCACGCCCACCAAGCCACGCCCACAGAATCGGTAGTAAAACAAATTGAATCCCACCACTGATCAGACCACGCGGAATGGACTGTTTTGTTTACCTCTTTGTAATTTAGCTATGGCTATAATTTTGAAACAATTACAAAGGCTTTGAATTATTATTAAACGTCTTGAGGTCATTTTGCTGCATGGTGTGTGTTTTTGGGGGGGGGGGGCGGATTCAGCCATTCACTTAGTCAATGAATCATATTAAATTTCATTATCTTTTTTTTTAAACAATTGTATTAGGCTTTGTAAAACCTGTTTTAATTTAGCCTGACCAAGTGTACATAATAATACAATACAATACAATACAATAGCAGAGTTGGAAGGGACCTTGTAGGTCTTCTAGTCCAACCCCCTGCGTGGGCAGGAACCTTATACCATTTCAGACAAATGGCTATCTAACATCTTCTTAAAGACTTCCAGGGTTGGGGCATTCACCACTTCTGGAGGCAAGCTGTTCCAGAGGTTAATTGTTCTAACTGTCAGGAAATTTCTCCTTAGTTCTAAGTTGCTTCTCTCCTTGATTAGTTTCCACCCATTGCTTCTTGTCCTGCCCCAAGGTGCCTTGGAGAATAGTTTGGCTCCCTCTTCTTTGTGGCACCCTCTGAGATATCGGAACACTGCTATCATGTCTCCCCTGGTCCTTCTCTTCATCAAACTAGACATACCCAGTTCCTGCAACTGTTCTTCATATGTTTGAGCCTCCAGTCCCCTCATCCTCTTTCTTGCTCTTCTCTGCACTCTTTCCAGAGTCTCCACGTCTTTTCTACATCGTGGCGACCAAAACTGTATGCAGTATTCCAAGTGTGGCCTTACCAAGGCACTATACAGTGGCATTAACACTTCACGTGATCTAGATTCTATCCCTCTGTTTATGCAGCCTAGAACTGTGTTGGCTTTTTTGGCAGCTGCTGCCCACGGCTGGCTCATATTTAAATGGTTGTCCACTAGGATTCCAAGATCCCTCTCACAGTTGCTACTATTGAGCAAGGTACCACCTATACTGTACTTGTGCATTTTGTTTTTCTTGCCTAAATGTAGAACCTTACTTTTTTCACAATTGAATTTCATTTTGTTAGATAGTGCCCAATGTTCAAGTTTGTCTAGATCCTTCTGTATCTTAATACATCCACATACATGGAGACTATGCCACCAGTCACATTGAATTAATCTAATTTGCTGCCTTATGTCTCCAGGTCCATCCTTCATTTGACTTTGTGAAGGGCAGGACTGACAGATTCAAGTAAGTGCCAAGCGAGTTAAATTTGCCCAAGTTTTATGGTAAGCAGCAAATAACACTTCCAACGTATTGATGGATTTCAAGATAAAGTCAATTCTCTTTTGCCTTCCAAGAAGATTCAGCAGAAAAGCATAATTAGCTCTAGTCTTTACAATGGATTAATAAACTTATTTGATGTCTACATCTGGAAAGGTATCAGATTTTGACAGTTTTAGAGCAGAGGTTAATAAACCTATGATTAGGCTGTCTTTCTGATATGCCTAATACTTCCTTTTGCAAAGGCTAACTATCTGAGTCATCAAATATAGCCATTTAAACATAATTCTGAATGACTTAATCCCTTCCAGGTTTAAGATGCACAGTTGGTTCTTGGAGTACTCTTGGTATTAAATAATAATAATAATAATAATAATAATAATAATAATAATAATAATAATAATAATAATAATAATTTAATACTTATAAACCGCTCCCTCTCCCCATGGGGACTCGGGGCGGTGCACAGGTAGAATAAAAACAATAAATACATACAAACATTTCTTAAAAACAAATTAAACCTAACCTGCGCTAAAATTTCCCATTAAAACTGAACTATACTAAAACTACCCAGTAAAACCCCAAAGACAGAGAGACTATCCTAGGCCGGACAGACAGAAAAGATGAGTTTTTAATTTAAGACGGAAGGAGCGGAGGTCCGTGGTCGTCCTGATATCGGGGGGAAGGTAGTTCCAGAGGGTTGGGCCCGCCACAGAGAGAGCCCTTCCCCTGGGCGTCGCCCGCTGACACAGTCTAGTGGACGGCACCCGGAGAAGTCCCTCTCTGTGGAAGCGAATCGGCCGTGAGGATGTATGAGGCAGGATCCGAGTGAGGATCAAGATCTAGTACTTGATGTTGTAAACTGTTGTTAGGGCTGGTTTAATTCCAAACAAAGTCATTTCAGTCTGGGAAGCATTTGGTATACAATCTTTTCTCATTTAAATCAATTCTGGCTCCAGGAATTACTCTGCCAGTTGGTATGCAGATGCCCAAAGATGTCGTGCCATTAGTGAAGCTAATTAGTTTAAGAACTGGCTGGATCTAGCAAGCTGTTTTAGGAATGCTGCTTCTGTGAGCTGTGATTTTGGGGACGATTGGCACATTTATGCATTGGAATTGATGCATCAGGCTCCAGAATGCAGCGGTTTTCCAACGCCAGAACGATAACAACAGCAGCAAAGCAACGCGTGCTAAGAGCGGTTAGTCATTTTAACTGCATCTCAAACTGAAGCAGGTTATCTTGAGAAATCCTGTAGACCTCTGGGATATTATGGGAAATGAACCGGGAACCATCAGAAATCTCAGCTCTTGGCTCTTCAGAGATATAAAGAAAGGCAGGAACCGTCAATCATGGATGAATGGAAAACAAATAGAACGCCTTTTAAAATAACCTTTCCCCCTTCCTTTTGTATGGAAATTGGACAAATGCTAAAAGAGTTTGAAATGTGTCTTTTAAGAAGAACCTTGAGAATCCTTTGGAGTCACAAATAAAGTCCCAGATGTGGCAGGGCAGAAATAAGCTTCTTAAGGGCCACCAGAGAAAGAAAATATGTGCAGCATATTTCTCATGCTCTATCGAGAGGGACATACCAGAAGAAAGGGTGGAAAGAAAAGGAAGCAGAGTGGTGACAAAGAAGTACTTGAAATAGTTATGAAATTATGAAGAATGTGCTAGTGTGGTTCTAAGGCAGATATGTTAGTGGACGTTCAACACCTGGAGGAGAAAATAAGGAAATGATATGGAGAGAAAAAGAAAAGGAATAGGAGTGCAAATATTTAACTGCTAAGTCTACTTCTTAATGAGAAGAAGAAGCTTATCAGGGGCAACCCAGATTCTTGCAAAAGGGATCTCGGTGTTTATCCCATATAAGGAAACCCATGTCATTGTGTAGCTAGATAGAAATCTTAATTCAGGGGTGGGTTCCTACTGGTTTGTCCCAGTTTGGCCAAGTAGGTAGTAACTGGCTGGCCATGCCCCTGAACTGGTTCTATTTGTGGCACCAAAGGCGCCCCCATTTTGTTTTTTTCTTTTGCGCATGCACAGAAGCAGTTTTTTTACTACTACACATGAATTCGTAGTGCGCATCAAGTGTCCCTGAGTGAACCAGCAGTAGAAGAAGTCAAAACCCACCCTTGTCTTAATTGTATAGTGGGTTGAAGTCACCTTAACCAGTTGACTATCTTCTGTATACCTTAAGTGGTGGCCTTTTTGGAACCTCTAATGGTTAATTTTGATGTTTCTTTCGCCTGCCTTTCCCATGGCTTAAATGATGTTGTGTCTTGTGCTTCTCGACCTTGGAATTAAGCATTGGCTATTGATATAATCATCATTTCTGTCTTGAGAAATTCTAGTTTTCACTGTAACTTGTATAATAGAGCCCAAAATCTAAAGTAGCATGAAACATCCATAATTTGATTATAAAATTGAATAGAATGAGCGAGAGACGATCACCAGACTTTTTTCATATGCATTTTGCAGCATTGTCACAGCTGAATGCCTGTTTGTATAAAACAGAAAGAGGAAAAGATCTTCATGCCATATAACGGGCATTGCTAAATTTTATGATTACAAAAGCTGAAGAAATGTGCTTGAATGCCAAGAATGACAGGAGAGATTATTTTTAAATTGCTTAGTGAAAAAAAAACACATACAAGGATAGAAAAATGGAGTAGAATCTGAACAAGGCACTACACAAATTAGTAATCTTTTGAGATGAGAATTTATGACTCTCAAAAATGTCATGCATTTTTTATTGCATTGAGTTTTGAAATTCTAACCATATGTTGAAAAGTAGATGGAGACTGATAGCACCTTTTGAGCCTAACAACAAAGTTACTACTAGGCTCCTGATTTTTTGGCTACCACAGACTAACATGGTCCTCCTTCTGCCATGTAAACATATGTTGAGCTGAAGAAGCTTCTTGGATGAGGAGCGAAACATCTTCAAAAGAAAAAACAAAACAAGAAAGCCCAGTTGCCTCCTGAAAATTGGGACAACCATGACCTGGATGGCTGAGAATCTCTACAGACCCTGAGCCGTATATGTTTTCTACAAAGCTCTATGATTATAATGAAGATTGTGCTTGATATTCATCCATCCATCCTGTTGTGGCCCACCGGCGGCCAGTGGAACTAGCAGCAGAGTCGGACAGTGAGGAGGTGGGGGGGGAAGGAAACATGGGCCAGTCCTGGGGGCTGAGGAAAGCTCGGACAAGGGCTCTGTGTTGGAGGCAGAGAGGGTTAGACAGCAGTGAGGCAGAGAAACAGCTGGAACCTGTTCCCAGTGTGTGCATGCGCAGAGCTGCCAGAAGACAAGAACAACTAAGAAAGCAGGGTCAACAGGAGTAAAGTCACATCTTTGAGGTGATTATCCCCTCCTATAGGAAAAAAAGAGGAGCCAATGAGGAGGGGGCTTTTGCAGGAAACAATTTGTTCATTCAGTGGCTTCAAGTGGAAAGTTCTGTTTATGACCATAAGAGACTCTGTGCCAAGTTTTGCCTTGCCCTGCATTTGGAGCCTAGTTATTTGGCAGCTCTCCAAATGAGATAAGGTTCGTGTTTCTCAACATTCCTCTGAAAGACTGTTTGCTAAGCCTTGCTGTCTGTGAATGAAAGGAATTTAGATTTTTTTTCGGAATCTGTTTCAAAATGATTATTTCTTTATCCTGGTATTTTAAAATTCCATCCCGTTGAGCCCTCAATATCTCATCCCTTGTGGATCTCCTAAGAAATTTAACATGAACTTCTCTTGGTACATTATGTATCCTGGCATAAGTTGAATTAATTCTATTAACCAGGTCCATATCCCACCAGATTTGATCTTTTTCTCTTTTAAGGTATTCTGCTAATATTGTACTCATAACATCTTTAAGATGTTCATTTTCTGACTCTGGTATATTCTGGAACCTGAGAAAAAAAGACATTCTTTCAAATTCAATTTTAGTCATATTTACTCCTAATTCTAAACGCTCTCTCAGAATCCCTTTAACCTCTTCCCCTATCTCAGCTGCCCCTTCCTCTAGCTTCTCAATTTTTTGTTTATTTTCCGTTGTGCTTCGTTGTGTTTCCCTAAGCTCTAATGTTAAATCTGACAATTCTTTCCGCATTTCATTCATATTTTCATTCATGCTATTCATATTTTTCATTATTTCCCAAACATTTCTATAACTGACAGATCCTTTGAGCCGTCTCCAGCGGGTTCTTTCTGTAAAAATGTAGAAAGGAATTTAGAGTGGTGTAAATAAAAAGGGTTTTGCAGGGACCAAGGCTCTGCTTCTTGCTTTTTAAGGAAGCCTGGGTCAGAACACAACTCTCCATCCTGCCATATATCCCTCCCTCCCTCCCTCCCTCCATCCACCCACCCATTCATTTATTTAAAACATTTATATGGCCACCCATCTTGAACCAAACCCTGAGCAGCTCTCATGCATGCGTAGCAGTGGTGGGTTTCTGCAAGCTCGCACCTACTCGCAAGAGCCGGATGGTGAAATTTAGAGAGCCGGTGAGAGGGGGTTCCACCGACGGACCCAGAAGTAAGTCTGGCCTGCCGCTGCTGGTAACCCAATGGGAAGGAAAGGAAGGCAGAAAGGAAAGGAAAGGAAAGGAAAGGAAAGAAAGAAAGAAAGAAAGAAAGAAAGAAAGAAAGAAAGAAAGAAAGAAAGAAAGAAAGAAAGAAAGAAAGAAAGAAAGAAAGAAAGAAAGAAAGAATTTATCATCACAATTGAGCCCAAAATTTTGGTTGCTAAGCAAGAGCATTGTTAAATGAGTTTCCCCACATTTCACAAGTTGGCCACTCCCACCCTGTCACATGACTGCCAAGCCACACCCACAAAATAGGCCACACCTAGAGAGTAGGTTCCAAAAAAATTTGAAACCCACCACTGATGCATAGACATCTTTTCTTCTGGGACTGTCAGGACAATAACGCTGTTCTGTGTGCATATTTTCCAGACAGCCAGGAGACATCTTTAAAGTAGTCATGTCAGCATTCCAGAGAACATTATTGTTGTAATGCTCTAAGGAGAGATACTTGACCTATGGTAAAAACGCTTTACAAAGCACCTCTTTCAGATGCCTAGTGCAGCTCTGATTAACCAAGTATGGCCCCCACCCTACCCCGAGGAGTGAAAGGCAGAGCTCTGACTGAGGAAATTCCTACCAGAAGGTCCAGCTACAGAATTTCTCCCTCTAGCCCTTACAGTTCTCATGTTTCTCGTGTGGTCAGACCTTACTCGATTTTCCTTCCAAAAGCATTTTTGGTAATTAGGTGAAAATTGCTCCTCATCATGTTTTCAAAAACTTTTAAGACAAAACCCTAATTTCTTTTTGTTTTTTTTGAAAGCCAGAAAGGCAAATCTTCTGGGCTTTTCTTCTTTTTACATAGGTTTCTTGTTCTTACCGTCCCCCCAAAAAATCACAATAATTGCTATAAAGACTCCACTGCAATATTCTTTTTTTTTTTTTTTTGTAGCCTCGCAACCTTCTCTGCCACTTTTTAAACTTTTTATCCATGACTTATTGTTGACTGGAAAATATCTGGAAATGATGCAAATGGTATTTTTCTGTTTTGTTGCCCTGGCAAATTAGGATGCAGTGAGGCATCTGGATAAGTACATATTTTATTTACTTTCCTACCTATTAAACGTTATTAAATACCATTAATTCTGGAATCCTTTCTTCTTTTTTCTTTTATTAAACATCTAGTGGTCCCTTAGGAGAGAGATATTGGGAATTCAGCCTCTAATGCTTTCTCCATTTTTATCATTCCCTTCTGGAAAGACTTTGATTTTGTAGTGATTCATAAATACATAGTACAATAAACATGAACATATTATCTTGCTTTTATTCTACTGTCTTGATGGACCCATATATCTCAGTTATGATAAAACAGTGACCCTTCAGGACTGCATATTACCGTGAGAAATACAACTTCTATTTTTCCCTCAGGAAACTTTGCTGAAAATTGGGCTTTTTACAGGCAAATAATCAAGTTTCACTGGTACAGTGTAAAGTGACATTATCACTTCATGTGATCTTAAAACTAATCTTTTGTTAAGATACTCTAGACCGGTGATGATTAACCTTTTTGGTGCCAAGTTTTCAAAGCATGTGTGCATGCACAAATCCACGCATTTGTGCCCAAACCCCCCAAAATGTAATATGAATGACCCCCAGTGCATGTGACTCAGTCCCACGCTGTCATGCACGTCCTCCATGCATGCACGCAAGTCCCCCATGGATGCACATCACCAGCGCATGCACCCTGCCCCCCTATCCAGCACCCCATTTTGGCTTCCAGGTTGGTGCAGGTGGCAGAAATGGAGGAGAAGGGTAGGACTCACTGGGAGAGAACTTGAAGAGATTGGGGAAGGCCCTGCCTCCTGCGCATGCACAGCAGAGACTCAAAGACTAGCTGGCCAGTGGGAGGCACGCACATGCGCAGTGGAGCTGAACTGGAGCAACAGCTGGCATGCCCACAGAGAGAGCTCTGTGTGCCACCTGTGGTATGCGAGCCATTGGTTCGCCGTCATGGTTCTAAACTGTGCTGGCTTTTTCAGCAATTGCAGCATATTGTTGGCTCATACTAGATCTATTAGGGCATCTAAATCTTTCTCACAGTTGCTACTACTACGCTAGGCACTACCAATTCTATAAACCATAGAAATCAATGACCTGAGATGAAAAGAAGAAAGGAAGCATATTTAAAGGTAGTTCACACCACCACTATTCGTTATATTTCTTCATATTTTTATGATTCTTGGTACTATAATGTCCATATACCACTTCATACATTGTCTTTCATCTCTTATTCTAAAAAAAATATTAAGAACATTACCAATGCCATCAAATCAGGATTTTTTTTCAGTCTCCCTTTCCTTTAGACCAGATCCTTCATACATTTTTGTAATCTTCATTCATTCTGTATATAAATGACCAAGTCACCTTTGTATGCTTCTTTTATACTTTTTGTGCTCATTTTTGTGCTCAGTTCATACTTGGGCTGTGAGACTTTTAAATTCAACCACAATCATTCCATGCACATGCTAGGTTGTTTTTTTTTCTTTTTTCTTTTCTCTCTTTTTTTGTTTCTGTTATAATTTTGCACCAGTGAGGTTAAAATCAATTTCGTTGTAAAACAAGTACAATGAGAATAAAGATTATACTTATTTATTTATTTATTTGTCGAATTTCTATACCGCCCTCTCTCCCAAGTGGGACTCAGGGCGGTGCCCAGGAATAATATAAATATAAATATAAATATACAAACAATCAAATAGATTTAAAATTGAATTAAATAAATTTGGCCCGTGCTAAAACATAATTTAAACCCAACTGAAATCAGTAATAAAAACAGCTATGCCAGGCCGGCCGCATGAAAGAAGTATGTTTTTAGTAACCGACGGAAGAGGTGAAGGTCTGTGATTGTACGGAGGTCGGGGGGCAGGTCGTTCCAGAGGGCTGGGCCTGCCACAGAGAAGGCTCTTCGCCTGGGAGTCTCCAGCCGGCATTGTGCGGCAGACGGCACCCTAAGGAGGCCCTCCCTGTGGGAGCGGACAGGTCTGGTGGAGGTATGTGGCAGGAGGCAGTCCTGCAAGTAACCAGGTCCCATGCCATGGAGCGCTTTAAAGATGGTCACTAAGACCTTGAAACGCACCTGGAAGGCCACAGGCAGCCAGTGCAGCTCGCGCAGGAGAGGTGTTATATGGGAGTGTCTTGAGACTCCCAAAATCCCCCGCGCGGCCGCATTCTGCACTAACTGGATCCTCCGGGTGCACCTCAAGGGGAGCCCCATGTACTTCAGTCCTTCTTCGTTTCTGAGACTTCTCTTCTTACTTTATCACACTTATGTATTCCAATCCTATTGTATTCAGGTTATTTTATATTTCTCCAAATGTAACAATGCTTTCGTCCATATAAGAAACTGAGCAGAAGATACTTTTACAAAGCCTTTTTCACTTCATATGAAAAAAACACATTTATTCCTCACAACAGACCATATACTGCCCAGCGGCTTTGATCTGAGAACTTGAAATGTCACCATTTGTTTCTGCATCTTGAAAAACCTTTTTGATAAGGTGCATAGATTCATCAACTTGCTATATTTTATTCCCATAAATTATGACTTGTGATTTGATCACTACATTTTTATTATTGCTCTTAGTTGCTTGGATTTTTGATACATTAATGACCCAAATAGAATAGAATAACAGAGTTGGGACCTTGGAGGCTTCTAGTCCAACCCCCTGCTTAATCAGGAAACCCTACACCACTTCAGACAAATGGTTATCCAACATCTGAAGGACAAAAAGCAGTGGGTGAAAGATGAAAGAGATACAATCTGGAATTAAGGAGAAATTTCCTGGCACTAAGAACAGGTTGCCTCCCAGAGTGGTGGGAGGTTCATTGCTGGAGATCTTCATGAAAATATTGCACAGCCAGGATGCAATAAGGTCGCCTGCTTTAGGGAGAAGGAATAGAATAGAATAGAATAGAATAGAATAGAATAGAATAGAATAGAATAGAATAGAATAGAATAGAATAGAATAACAGCATTGGAAGGGACCTTGGAGGTCTTCTAATCCAACCCCCTGCTTAGGTAGGAAACCCTTCACTTCAGACAAATGGTTATTCAATCTCTTCTTAAAAACTTCCAGTGTTGGAGCATTCACAACTTCTGGAGGCAAGCTGTTTCACTGTCTTTTTCTCCTCAGTTCTAAGTTGCTTCTCTCCTTGATTAGTTTCCACCCATTGCTTCTTGTTCTGCCCTCAGGTGCTTTGGAGAATAGCTTGACTCCCTCTTCTTTGTGGCAACCCCTGAGATATTGGAACACTGCTAACATGTCTTCCCTAAGTCCTTCTTTTCTTTAACCTAGACATACCCAGTTCCTGCAACCATTGGAACGAATGTTCAGATCCATATATATTGTTGCATTATACAATCTATTTAAAATTCAGTGCAAATCCTTTGGCATTTTAGGATTGAACAACACAGCATTATCTTTATACAAAAGGTATGCAGTGGTTACCTTAGCAGCACACTTCTAACAGTGCCATAAGCATTCATTTTACATTTAACCATAAATATATTAAATAACAAAAGGTGAATAATGCAACCTTATTTTACTGTCTACTTAATGTTAAGCCATTTGCTAAGCATTCCATTTATTTTCAGAAATGCTTTCCCTCCATTGTATATCATTCTTATTATATTACTGCAGTCAGCAAACAAACTTTAACTCATATTTGGGGGGGGGAAATCATATTTCAGACCTATTCACTTTATCATATTCTTTCTGCAAATCAACAAGCATGCCGTAGACTTCATTACTCTCATTTATATGTTTCTCAGTGGCCTGCCGAAGGAATAAATATTTTGTCTATACATCAACGACCCAGAATAAAGGCATTCTGCCCGTCTCAATTTTTGCTGACTCTCATCTCTCATATCCATTCAATCAGATTTCTGCCAAACAATTTTCTGAGTATTCTTAATAAACAAATCTCTCCATTCGCTCTTCCTATCTTTCCTTTTGTGTAAGGAAATAATAATGATCAGAGGCAGTTTTTGCACACACACCTTCCAAAAGGCACATTTTCACTCCATAGACCAGGGTTCTCCAACCTTTGCAACTTTAAGTCTGAAGGACTTCAGCTTCCAGACTTCCCCAGCCAGCAAAACTGGCTGGAGAATTCTGGGAGCTGAAGTCCTTCAGACTTAAAGTTGCAAAGGTTGGAGAACCCTGCCATAGACAACCAAATCCATACTTCAACATTTCTCCAGCAACAGCAGCATCTCCATCTGAACCTTTACATTCCAAATTACAGTCACACAACAATTTTTTCCCCATTTTTTCCCTATAGGGGCAATAACTTTTGTTTCAATTCTACCCTTTAATATATTGCGATCATTTTAAAACACTCAATCTAGCATTCCTTTTACTCTAAACAATTTGTAGGAAGTTAGCACCAACCCCTCTCCTGGAAAAACGACATATTTTAGAAAATATTAAAAGGGTAGAATATTTATCCTAAAAAGGGAGGCAGAAACGCAGTCTCACCACCACTTCCGACAGATCATGAAGCCGGTTCCTCGTCCCAATAAAACCTCTCTCATTTAGGCTAAAGGGAATTCCATTCCAGTAAAGTACCAGCAAACAGTCTTTCATGAGACTTCACAACTACAGACCTTTATTAGGATTGCCAGGCTGATATCTTCTGAACTCCATGCTGTAGCAGTATGTATGTATGTATGTATGTATGTATGTATGTATGTATGTATGTATGTATGTATTTATTTATTTATTTATTTATTTATTTATTTATTTAATTTGTATACCACCTTCTCTCCCGTAGGGACTCAGGGCGGTGCACAGGGATAATGAAAGGTATATCTAAATACAATAGATAAATTTAAAATTAAAATTAAATTAAGTAAGCTTAAACTTGAATTAAAATAAATAATTAAGAAACCCTATTAAACAATGATAAAAACAAACTATGCCAGGCCGGCCGCATGAAAAAAGTAAGTTTTCAATGCTCGACGGAAGAGGCGAAGATCCATGGTAGTGCAAAGGTCGGGGGGCAGGTCATTCCAGAGGGCTGGGCCCGCTACAGAGAATGCCCTTCCCCTGGGAGCCGCCAGCTGGCATTGTCCAGCGGACGGCATCCTGAGGAGGCCCTCCCCCTGGGAGCGGGCAGGTCGGATGGGGTTATGTGGGAGGAGGCGGTTCTGCAAATAACCAGGACCCATGCCATGGAGCGCTTTGAAGATGGTTACCAAAACCTTGAAGCGCACCCGGAAAGCCACAGGCAGCCAGTGCAGCTCACGCAAGAGAGGTGTTATGTGGGAGTGTCTTGGTGCTTCCAAGATCCCCCGCGCAGCCGCGTTCTGCAATAACTGGAGCCTCCGGGCGCACCTCAAGGGAAGCCCCATGTAGAGAGCATTGCAGTAGTAATTACTTGGCAAGAAGTCAGGAACAGATCTTCACCCTAATGAATTGAACTTATTGTCTCCTGCAAACTCCCCTCCCCTTTGGCTCTTCTTTATTCCCTATGGAAGGGGCCATTCACCATCCATCCACCATATTGTGCCTTTGAGTCGGTGTTGACTATTGATCACCAGTTGGGCAAGACTAGTAAGATAGAAAAACCCTTTATCAGATTCATTCCACAACCAGCATTTGTAAGAATTGTGAGAACAGTATATTAGCTAACATCCATTGCAATCAAAACCCAGTTTCATTGTATCAATCTTCATGCTATTCCATAGAAGCTAGGATCTAGAGTAGTGTCTTTCAACTTTGGCAACTGGAAGAGTTATGGACTTTAACTCCCAAGATTTCCTAAGCAGGTAATATAAGAGGCACCAGCAAAAACCAGATTTCTACAATATTACTGATTTTTGTCCATATAAAGTATTCAGTATAAATTATCTTTAACTAAGAAGAATTTTAAGACACTTACACAGTTTATATTATTAGCAGAGAAACAATAAAAGTACAAATGGAATCAGTAAATCATAATAATGTAGGTTTTTGGTTTAATTAGATTACCAAGAACAAAACATTGTGCACTAGCAAAATAATTTAACATTAAATAGAGCAATTTGACAAAAAATTACTTGGAAAAGTATATTAGAAAATGTTGAGTAAATTATTTAGATGAGAAGTATTTAAAGAAATTGAGGACAAACAAGTTGCAGGGCATAATGCCATCTAAGGATCAAGTTAATAGAAATAAATACACTCTAAAATTAATAGTCAGGTTCACTTTTCAGAGCTATCACTTCACCAACTATGAATTGCAGAACTCTGCAGAGAATATATGGAGGTGCTTTTTTAAAAAAAGACAAAAAGGATATTAAAAATTCAGAAGGATGAAACCAATAGTCAGGAAGAATGAAGAAAAATTGTAAAATAGATAAAAGGCATATTAGAATGGAAAGAGAAAATTGAAATAGATATTTGTATCAAGAGATACTAACCACATCTCTAAAAGGTTTTGAATACTGCAAAAGGGAGAGATCACTGAAGGATGAAGCTGAAAATTTTCAAGATGGAATAAGTAATGAACCTGAGAAATAAGAGAAGGAGAAGGCTGAAACTCTTCAATTAACTTTCCTTCTATATGCTGCATAGTATTTATGAGGGAACAATGATATCATGTCATCCAATATTATCTGGGTGTATAAGGTCCTGAAGGTTTTCAAAATCTATGAAGGAGAGATATTGCATTTGGACAATCCACTGAGCATAAAGTCTGGAAGATGGAAGATAAATTAGTTCAGGATATATGCAAATATGAAATGTTACCTTTAAGAGGTAGTTTTGGTCCTGTGATTAAGACACCAGGATAGAAATCAAGAGCCTGTGATTTCCAGACACATCTTAGGCACAAAGCTATCTGAGTGACCTTAGGGTAGTCATTCCCTCAGCCTTAAGAAGGAACAATGGCTTAGAAACCTGGCTTAGAAAAAATAAGGGACTTATCCAGGGAGTCAACAAGAGTCTGCTCACTGGTGAAATTCAATTTTTTTTACTACCGGTTCTGTGGGTGTGGCTTGGTGGGCATGGCAGGGGAAGGATACTGCAAAATCTCCATTCCCATCTCACTCTGGAGTCAGCCAGAGGTGGCATTTGCCAGTTCTCTGAACTACTCAAAATTTCCACTACCGGTTCTCCAGACTCACCCCTCAGTCTGCTGACTGATTTAAAGGGACTCCTCACTGCCATCACCCAAATTCTACCTTTCATTATTATTATTATAGTTTTTCAGTGGCTCCCTGTATTCTTATTATCCATATTAGATTGTGTTGTATGTATCATACATCCTGTTGCTCCCTTAAATATTGAAATATTTAGAGACTAGGTCAGAATGTTGAATAACGGCACCCCAAATAGTAGGCTAACTAATTATAGAGCCTTCTTGGTCTCACTGTTAATGTTCCACCCTCAGCAGAAATGGGTGGGAGGTTTCACCAAATCCCATTTCAGGAGAGAAATTAGTTTGGGACTAGAATGAACAAAAGGGCAAAAGAAGAAGAGAATGAGGGGAAATGGAATGAGGTGGATGGATGGAGTCACAGAAGCAGTCAGCGTGAGCTTAAATGGACTCCAGAGGATGGTAGAGGACAGGAAGGCATAATGGGTCAAACACGACTTTGCAACTAACAATAACAGAATGAACCTGAAACCTTAACAATTTATTTTGGTTCTGTATCTTTTTACAAAACTTTTGTTCTGATCCAACTTATTCTTGAGATGGAGATTCTAATGAGGGAGAGGGTGGTTGAATTTCTACCCTCAGACCGGATTCTCACGATCATGAACAATTTGCCATTTTATTGTTCTTTTTTCTACATCATCTTCTTCATTTTATTTTATATGTAATTTTGTTTAAAAAAATATATATTCTGAGATGCTTCTCTCCGTCCACCACTCCTGTCCTTAACAAGGTAGAGCTATTTTTTTTTCTCCATATCCCACACATTTTATTATTACCTACATTTAGTCAATCTCAGCTTTTCCTTGTTTTACAACAATTATTTCATTCCAATTTATAAGGGACGTGGTGGCTCAGTGGGTAAGACGCTGAGCTTGTTGATCAGAAAGGCTGGCAGTTTGGCAGTTCGAATCCCTAGTGCTGCATAATGGAGTGAGCTCCCGTTACTTGTCCCAGCTTCTGCCAACCTAGCGGTTTGAAAGCATGAAAAATGCAAGTAGAAAAATAGGAACCACCTTTGGTGGGAAAAGAACAGCGTTCCATGCACCTTTGGCATTTAGTCATGCCAGCCACATGACCACAGAGATGTCTTCAGATAGCGTTGGCTCTTTGGCTTTGAAATGGAGATGAGCACCACCCTCTAGAGTTGGATATGACTAGCAGATGTGTGCAAGGGGAACCTTTTCCTTTACCTAATTTAAATGTAAAGACAACCAGAGTCATCCTGTAAGGGAGGCAGTCAACATAAACATTTAATACATAAATTAAATAAATAAAACTTACAATGCCTTATGTCATTTTTGTTTTTGGGTTTTTTGAATTTCAAGAAGTATCTTGGAACCATAACGATAGGCTCAAGGCATCATCCACCCAGTGAATCAAAAGTTGTTACCAAACTGTAACATAACAGATGTAAAAACCATTGAATACATGGAAGATAGTCATGTTAGCTAACTAAATTTTAATTACATTTCAACAACATCATTTTATGGCCCTCTCCGATATTTGGATTATTGTGGTTAATAATATTAATCTATCTACAACTTCCAGGGTTTATGTGGATCTCAGTACCAATGCTAACTAAAGCTTCATATGCCAAACAAATGAGTATAAGTTCTTCCCTTTTGGCAAATAAATAAATAAATGATACAGGAGTTTGGAAAAGTTCCCACTCTTTTCAAACATTATTGCTTGGCAGGATTATATTACTTGGGCAGGTAGTTGAATTTCCATTTTTACATCTTTTTTAAACAAACAAATAAAAGAAGAGTTTGTTTATTGCCAAGCTAGTTGCTTATAGACTTGGTTTTTTGAATATAACATTTCTTAAATAATTCTTCAGAAACTGGTTCATACTGCCTTTTAAAAAAAATTAAAATTTTAAATTAAGCACAAATCAAAACATGCTAAGTAAACACAGTAAATAAAAAGCACTATCAACAGTCCCCTTATGTTTAAGAATTTAATTCCACAAGACTCCAAAGAATTTTTTTAAAGAAATGTTTTAACTTCTCTTTAAAAGAGGTAATTTCCCAGAAAGGACATTTCACAGTTCTGGTCTAGGGAACCCAACTGAGAAAAAATTAGCCATTATTTATAATATTATAACAATAAAACACCCACACAAGCACAATTTCTCAAGCAAATCTTCGCTAATTTATTTTGAAATGCGTAAAATGTGGTAGAGGAGCGAATTATTAGAGGAAATGGATTGCCTTGGAATTAATTTAAAAGACTGTTTAGCACTTCAAATCTTGTTGTTTCTTGTTGAAACACGTTCACCCTTTTTAAAGTAGATTTTCCTGGTTTATACCTCTTTGCATATCCCCACAGTGGGATGGTTTCGTTCTAAAGCATCTTCTGCAGTGGTGGTATTCAGCCTGTTCAGACTGGTTCAGGTGAACCAGTAGGGGCAACCTGCAACAAGCTGCACCCCACCATGCCCCAGTGTTATACCATTCTATTTAGCCATGTTTTTTAAGACATGTGCATGCATGCAAGCCACATGCGTGAGCAAAGCACATGCGCAGGAGTCACACACACACATTTTCAGTGCGTGGTGAACTGGTAGTAAAATGATGTGAAACCCACCTCTGATCTTCTGAAGCATTTATTTATTTTATTTTATTAGTCGTATTTGTATACCGCCCTATCTCCCCAGTGGGACTCAGGGCGGTGCACAGAAAAGATTAAAAAGACAATACATATACAATATAAAAAGGATTAAATTTAGGGGTCTGTGCCAAAATTGTGGTTAAAAACTATTAAAATCACTAAATTAAAAGTAAACCATTAAAACTATGCCAGGCTGGCCACATGAAATAGATATGTTTTTAGGGCCCGGTGGAAGAGGCGCAGGTCCATGATGGTGCGTAGGTCGGGGGGGGCAGGTCGTTCCAGAGGGCGGGGCCAACCACAGAGAAGGCTCTCCCCTTGGGGGTCGCCAGCTGGCATTGTCCGGCAGACAGCACCCTGAGGAGGCCCTCTCTGTGGGAGCGGACAGGTCGAAGGGAGGTATGTGGTAGGAGGTGGTCCCGCAGGTAATCAGGATCTGTGCCATGGAGCGCTTTGAAGATGGTTGCTAACACCTTGAAGCGCACCCGGAAGGCCACAGGCAGCCAGTGCAGCTCGCGCAGGAGAGGTGTTATATGGAAGTATCTTGAAACTCCCAAAATCCCCCACGTGGCCGCATTCTGTACTAGCTGGAGCCTCCGGGTGCACCTCAAGGGGAGCCCCATAATCAAATTGATTTATTTATTCACACCAGGTATTAATAACAGAACAGAACTATAGTTCGTTTTGAGGCAAATCAAGTTTGCCAAAAGAGCACTGTAAGCCAGAAGTGTGACCTGTTTATCATGACTGTACAGAGCACATGTTTCCTATTTGCTTCCTTTCCCCTTTTCTCCAAAATCTGCAAATGGAATCTCTTCGGTAGAATTTCAAGGCACAAGAGGGCTAGCTTAGCATCCTTTTCTCAGAGATGTTTGGAAAAATGCCAGCAGGCCCTCTTGTCAAGTTTATAGCTTTGGGCTAATAGGACAACTAGTCCTGCCTGTCAAATAAGACGAATATAACATAGCTTTGGTTTGCAATACGTGCCATTACCCATTGTCCATTCTCGGAAGGATAAACATAGTGAAATGATGAGGGTACCTTGGGAATTCCCAGGTTTGGGGGATTGTTGGCTAGACTCTGAAGTTTTAACAAGCAGGGTCCTTTCCCTCAAGTTATGGGAAATTTGACATCTTTTAATAATTGGTTCCTACTGCAGCAGACAAACCGTTTAGGAGAAGTTGACTGATCTCAAATAGCTGAGCAGATTTGAACCCGGTTAATAAGTGGACCGACAGCCAGTTTGATATAATGGTTAAGGTATCAGTTTAGAAATAGGAGACCACAAATTCTAGTCCCTCCTTAAGCGCAAAACCAGCTGGGTGACCTTGGACCAGTCACTTTTTTTCAGTCCTAGGAAGGAAGGAATGGCAAAGATTTTACACCCCCCCCCCAAAAAACAAACCCTGATGAAGTTATCCAGGCAGTTTTAGAAACTGGACACAATTGAATGGAAGAAAAAATTAAAGTAATTGGAGGTGACAGCCAAACAAGGAAATCCCAGAATTGTCGGATGGACTGGAAGATGGAACAGCTGATGCCATCAGGCTCAAAATTTTGGGCTTGGACAATCTGGAATTGCGCCTCCTACAGTCTGATCTCATTTCCTTAGAGTCCTGAGGACAATGGTCCTTCTTGTGGAACAACATACCATAAGAACTGTGGTAAGCTACTAATGAGCTTCTGAAAAGAAGTAAAAACTTGGTCTAGAAGAGAGCATTTGTGAGATTTGTGTGTGTGTGTGTGTGTGCTTTACTTCTACCTTTCAGTCCTTGAGTTGAGTGGTATAGAAATATATTATTAATAAACAAATCAATACATCATAAAGTCTTAAGACCTTGTAAGTGATTTCTAAAAAGGCAGGACAATCCAATTGCAGACAATTTTTTCTATCCTATTTCAATACATTTTGATACAGATACTCTGGAATAGTTTTGATTTCTATGGAATTGGGCAGAGAAGTATTTTCTAAAATGCTTTCTAAGATACTGTGTCTCTTAGACCCAACAAACCACGTGGAGCCAACCCTAGAATTCTTGCTGTAAGCTATTTTGCAAACAAAGATGTAAGAGATGACTTAGTTACACATTTACCTCCTATAGTCTTGTAAATGGTTTGGAAAGAATTCCAGGCGTTATGTTATACATGTTCTCAATTTTTTTCACATTGTAACAAGCTCAAATGCTTAAGCAGATAGGAGTTTAAACATTTTCATCTCAGTGGCACCCACTGACTTGCCTAAAATTGCACAGCACTTCACATTTGCAAAACATCCAATTTCAACATTTTATTTGACTAAACCAAGGATTTAATGGAATTCTTCTACTTGATAGCCAGTATCCTGGACAAAAAGACTTACTGGGAGTTTGTATTTAAAAAGCAGGGTGTTTTCTCTTTGCAAACCAACACTTCATTATGAAAAGAGGGGTTTTATAGAATAGAATTCTTTATTGGCCAAGTGTGATTGGACACACAAGGAATTTGTCTTTGGTGCAGATGCTCTCCGTGTACATAAAGAAAAATAAAACAGAATACATTCATCAAGAATCATAAGATACAACACTTAGTGATAGTCATAGATTGCTAATAAGCAATCAAATTATAGTAGGAAACAAATAAAATAATATAAATTTTAAAGATACAAGCAACATGGTTATAGTCATAAATGGGAAGAGATAGGTACAAGGAAAAATGAGAAGAATAATAGTAATACAGCCTTAGTAAATAATTTGACAGTGGTGTGAGAATTAGTTGTTTAGCAGAGTGATGGCATTTGGAAAAAAACTGTCCTTGTGTCTAGTTGTTCTGGTGGGTGGTGCCCTATAGCAGGGGTCCCCAACCTTTGCAACTTTAAGTCTGAAGGACTTCAGCTCCCAGACCTCTCCAGCCAGCAAAGCAGTTGTTCTGGTGGGTGGTGACCTATAGCAGGGGTCCCCAACCTTTGCAACTTTAAGTCTGAAGGACTTCAGCTTCCAGACTTCTCCAGCCAGCAAAGCTGGCTGGAGAATTCTGGGAGCTGAAGTCCTTCAGACTTAAAGTTGCAAAGGTTGGGGACCCCTGGGCTAGCTGACACTGGTGCAAAGCTGGAGCAAAGCTGGCTGGAGAATTCTGGGAGCTGAAGTCCTTCAGACTTAAAGTTGCAAAGGTTGGGGACCCCTGCCCTATAGCATCGTTTTGACGGTAGAAGTTGAAACAATTTATGTCCAGGGTGTATGGGGGTCTGTAGATATTGTGACTCGTGCAGTATACAGGTCTTTGATGGAAGGCAGGTTGGTAGCAATTGTTTTTTCTGCACTTCTAATTATCCCTTGAAGTCTTTGTCTGTCTCGTTGGGTTGCAGAGCCAAACCAGACAGTTGCAGAGGTGCAGATGACAGACTTAATGATTCCTCTTTAGAACAGAATCAACAGCTCTTTGGGCAGTTTGAGCTTTCTGAGTTGGCACAAAAAGAACATTCTTTGTTGAGCTTTTTTTGATGACGTGTTTGACGTTAGGTGCCCATTTTAAGTCTTGAGCAACACTTCAGTATGGAAATAATGACATAAATAAATAACAAATAAGGAAATAAACAACACTTCAAAGCAACACTTCATTATGGAAAGAGTTGATACTCCACCTCAATCTCTTCAATTCGAGTATCAATGTAGGCCATTTTGTTTTGCCCAGTTACACAGAAATGGCTTCAATGGACTTGAAGATTTGTGCAGAAGACTGTCAAATGCCAACAAAGCCATGACTTTAACATGATAACTAGGCACTAGACCTTGAGTCTAGAGGTAGAATAATGCCTTCTTGTGCAAAGCTTCAACAAGAGGTCGCCTTGTTGAAGACTCACGGGAAGGAAAGTAACCTTTCAAGGCTACTTAGTTCACATGCATCGTTTATCACAGTGGTATTGCCTCTGAAATATTATTTCATTGAAACCTTTCTGAAGTATAACCATAATGCAACACACTTGAATACCTAAGACTTCCACGGTGGCATAGCCAATATATTAAAAGATATGACCACATGTTTTCCCCTACCCCCATTTCCTACACGAAAAAGATGGAGTGGCATGCAGCTGAACCTCAATTCAAGAGTATTCTTCATCTTATCTAAGAGAAATAGGAGAAGGTATACACATTCCCCAGTTTTGCATATTTCAGAACAGGTAGTGATTGTTTAGGGGCTCAGTGGCTAAAATGCTGAGCTTGTTGATCAGAAAGGCCGAGAGTTCAGCAGTTCGAATCCCTAGCGCTGCATAAGAGTGACCTCCATTATTGGTCCCATCTTCTGCCAACATAGCAGTTCAAAAGCATGTAAAAAGGCAAGTAGAAAAATAGGGACCACCTTTGGTAGTAAGGTAGCAGCAGATCTGGAACAACCTGCCCCCCAATATTCGTACTATCACCGACCTGTGCCTCTTCCGCCGGGAGCTCAAGACACATTTTTTCCACCTGGCCGGCCTGGTTTAGACTTCAGACTTCGACTTTACTAACTATTTTTTAGAGGGTTCTAGTGTTTTAAACTTTTTAGCACAGTTATTAATTTAATTTGGGTTTTAGTGGTTGAATGTATTTATTGAGATGTATGTACTATTTGTATTTTACCTGCTGTGCACCGCCCCGAGTCCTGCCCGGAGAGGGGGCGGTATAAAAGTCTAAATAAATTAAATTAAATTAAATTAGTTGATACAGATTTTGTTTCGCTTTGGTTTGGTTTGATTTGGTTTAGGTTTGCTGTGATTTGTGCATGGAAAGATGGGAACCTAATTCCCATCTTTATGGGAATATAAATCCAAATAAATCAAATCAAATCAAATCAAAAGTTATGACTGCATTTAGCAGCTGTTATTGTCCAATAAAATATCCATCTATCTCTAAGGGAGGTGGGAAAAGCATATATTATTGTAAATCGCACATTTTGTACATATTTTTTCACGCTGCATTGGAGCATAAAACATTAGGGCAAATTACAAACTTTTACATATTGTATACCTGAATATTATATTAGACTGCCACGGCTTTGCATAATTTTTTTTTATGTTGCTGCCCTGCTCGTATTTATTAGGCCCATTAAATATTTACAAGTAATTCTGTGGTCCTTGTAGAATAGCCTATAATGTACACGATGAATTTAAAAAAGGGTCTAGAATAATAATTGAAGGCCTCTTTAACCCATGATACGAAGTTTCTTATTTTAGCATAGGAGTGTTTCAGAAAATGCTCAGGCTTAAATATGCTACCAAGATAACCTTGCAGTTCGGTTCCTGTGGCCATAGGCAAGAATGTTAAAATGAAATTGCTTCCTGTTTTTAAATTAAACATACTTAGCTTTTAATATGCAATATGCTTTAAACTTATAAATACTGTAGCTTTTCAATAATTAGTCCCTTAAACCTGA
The DNA here is from genome assembly GCA_039707465.1 of Rhabdophis nuchalis. NCBI lineage: Eukaryota > Metazoa > Chordata > Lepidosauria > Squamata > Natricidae > Rhabdophis > Rhabdophis nuchalis. The sequence continues at coordinate 17,121,068 of CM077656.1, forward strand.
TATTCTTAGCATTCAGCCCTATCAATCGATTACAACTGGAAAAAAGCGCTAAATAACAATCTTGCTTTGTCATAAGAAAATCTCAAGGTTCTTCTTCTTTAGTAACTCTCTTGCATCCAGTAGTTGGTACAAGAAACATATTTCTGGACTATGTGGTTACATTATACATCCGTCAGGAGTTATGCTAGGAGTATAATCAATATAACTCCTCCATCTCTCAAAAAATTTCAATAAATTTCCCTAAATTACTTTCCATTTTCCTTTTTAAGAGCTGGCTTGGTGCGCTAGAAACCAGGAAAATGTGAGCCCTATATACTGTATATTGCATTCAGAAAGTATTCCAACCCCTTTCACTTTTGTCAATTTTGTTATGCTGCAGCCTGATTCTGCATCTTTTTCCCATTAATGTACACATACACCCACACACCATGTTTCCATGAAATAAGCCCTATCCCGAAAATAAGCCCTAGTTAAGGTCGTCATCAGTTGGGAGAGATGTGGCCAGCACCAGAGGGAGCAAGGGTGTGGGATCCAATGGTATTCGGACTGCCTGTCAGTCCAGGTGAATTGATTATTGTCCAACCATCAGTTTGCCATATTTCTTTCCATTATATATTTTTGTGACATACATTAAAAATGGGTAGGGTTCGGTGGTGGGTTCCTACCAGTTCGGACTGGTTCGGCTGAATCGGTAGTGGTTTGGCGGGCTGGGTCGCTGGAAATGGCAGTGACCCAGACCTGCCACACTGCCTAACCAGTTCTCCCGGCAGCGCCATTGGTGCTGCCATCTTGTTTTTTGCTTCTGCGCATATATAGAGCAATTTTTACTGCACTTTGCATGTGCACGAAGTGGGCGCAGCACGGCCACGAGCAAACCTGCAGTAGTGACTGCCGGAACCCACTCCTGGTAGGGTTTCAATTGCATAGTTTCAGCCAACTTCTTTGACCTCCCACCTTGGCCCACTACAGATATCCTTTTAATATGAGATGTTAAAGATTTGTGCTTATCTACTTTCTAAGAAAAATGTTTATTTTTCTCGAGCCTCGTGTTTTGCAAAAGCATTAGTAGTTTTTATAGAAAACTTGGAAAGGAAAGAAATATGCAAATTATTTTAAATATGCAAAAGAATTATGATTTTGATCAGTGGATAGACAGCTGAGAGGGGAGGAAGAAGGAACTGAGAAGGAAGATTGCTTTTTAATATCTTATTGGATCATAATATCTCCTGCTGGAGGTAAATGCTGAAGTCATTTCAGACAAAGTTCTACCTACTAATTTCAATTTGGTTACCGTTGTAGTCCTTTTGTACCTGGCAAGGATCCTACTGCGATTTCCAATTATAGGCCTCCTTCTTCTATTAATGTAGATTTTAAAAATTACTTTATTCTGTAGATTTCAGCTGGCTCTCTTTTCTCTTTTGCTGTTAATACGATTTCACATGTTGATAGACTTATTAGTACATCAATACATTTCTTTTTATATAATGCCATATAAACACCAACAGATGCTCTCTGTAGACTTTCTGATGCTGTGGCCTAGAGGTGGAGCTCTCGCCTCCCAATCAGGAGGTTGTGAGTTTGATCCTAGGTAGAGGCAGATGTAGGGTCTCCTCTTTGGGGAGGGGGTTGGATTAGATGACCTGCAAGGCCCCTTCCAACTTGGTTAATCTGTTATCTGTTATCATCAGTTGTGGGCTACTGCCGATTTGGACTGGTTCAGGTGAACCAGTAATTGCAACCTGTGGTTAGGCTAACTGAGGCACTATGCTGTCCTATTTAGCCTTTTTTTTAATGCGTCTCACATGTATGGGAGGCCGGAAGGATGTGTGGATAGTCCACACGTACATTTTTGGTGCTTGGCGAACTGGTTGATAATTCATGTTCTATCCACCTCTGTCTTTCATCCTTGATTCTGTGGTTCTATATCTATCTTTTTTAAAGATTTCTTTATAAATAGCTCAAGGTGGCAAACATATATTAGTATTCTTTAAATACTACAACAATTCTGGGAGATGTATTAGATTGAGTGAGAGAGTCACTGGTCCAAAGCCATTTGATACGATAAAGTTGATATATTATTTTCATGGAGATGAATGGCTGCGTTTGGCATACTGGTTACTCACAAAATTATAGTAGAGAAAGATTATCGTTGAATAAGTAGAAACAAAGCCTCATGGGTTGAGATAATGATGTGGTGTAAACACAAAACAAAGATACATAGAGCAAGAAGCAAGGATCAGCTCTTTGTTTTCAAAGAATGCCTGGATTCCTTTCAAATGATGCCTGTATATGTAAAATAAAGTTATAATTGCTCGTTACTGTCATAATTTTATATTCTTCTAGAATCGAATTTAGTTAAGCACCCTTTCAGCTTAACAAAACAAGGACAGCATGCTATTAAGTCAACTGTATGCTTTAGAAAATCTTGGTCACAAGTCAATATGCATAGTGAGCGAAAGTCCTTTAGCCATCTGTATCAGGTGAAGAGGTTAAACCTATTGCATTTTTCTCTGCTTGGTGCATACCTAAAAGGGTGCATAGTACCATTTAGCCAGAAATGTGGCAAAAACAACACCATTCAGAGCAAAGCAAAAGAACATGTTTAAAGGCTATTTGGGTAATCTTGATTGCTTTTAAATACAGTGATTATCTCAGGACTTAACCAGATAGAATTTGAATTTAAAATGCCCTATAAGAGTGATCACTTGTTCTCAGACTCAGAAGTTGGTCATCTCCCCCCCTCCTCCCCCTCCCCTCCCCCCCATCCTGTCTTCTTCTCCTCCTCTTCATTTTAGCTGAAGCTATATACCAAAATCATCATCATCATCATCATCTAATGAATAACAGAGTTGGAAGGGATTGTGTAGGTCAGGGGTCCCCAACCTTTGCAACTTTAAGTCTGAAGGACCTCAGCTCCCAGAGAAGTCTGGGAGCTGAAGTCCTTCAGACTTAAAGTTGCAAAGGTTGGAGACCCCTGATCTAGGTCAACCCCCTACTCAAGCAAGAGGCCCTACACCATTTCTGACAGATGACACCTACAACTTCTGAAGGCAAGCTGATCCACTGGTTAATTGTACTCACTATCAGAAAATTTCTCCTTATTTTTACATTGAATCACTCCTTGATCAGTTTCCATCCATTATTCCTTGACTGGCCTTCTATATACCATTTCTGACAAATGGCTGTCCAGTCTCTTCTTGAAAGCTTCCAGTGATGAAGCACCTACAACTTCTGAAGGCAAATCATTCCACTGGTTAATTGTTCTCTAAACAATTGTTCTCTCGCTGTCTAAAAATTTCTTCATATTTCTACATTGAATTTCTCCTTGATCAGTTTCCTTGTCTGGCCTTCAGGTGCCTTGGAAAATAGGTTGACCCCCCTCATCTCTGTGGCCGCCCCTCAAATATTGGAAGACTGCTGTCATGTCTACCCTGGTCCTTCTCATTCTCAAAAGAAAATACATTTAATCATTTTAATTTTGCCATCTCAGATCTATCAACAGGATTGGATAGAGTAAAATCTGGTTATAAAGAGAAAAAAGAAAAAAAAAGAATTTTGTGGACTTTCTTTTGATTTGATTTCCTTTGTTTTTCGGGGACAGATAAAGTAGAAAATAAGGAACACTCAAGAATTGACACAGATTATACAGTATGTAGATAAAAGAGAGTTTGGGAATACCTTCCTTCTAAATGGTAATGAAATTGCCTCTCTTCAGATATTGAGTATTGTCTTTAAAAGTAAAGATAAATTAGTAGCTCGTGTTAAAGATTTATATGTTTGTTTGTTACACTTTTTAAATTTTATTAATTCCCTCAAAATGACTTTTTCATTTGATTAAAAAATCATTTCTCATTATAATGCTGAAGAGGGAAAAGCATTAATAAATAAACGATCTTACTAAATATTGTTATTTTTTTCAACCATTGAAAAACCAGTGATTTAAAAGCAAAAGAGAGTGACCTTTAGCAACGTTTACACACAATCAAACAAGCAACAGAATACTATGGGGAAAAAACACCAGGAATAAAAACAAGAAGATCTGCATTAATGCCAGAAGGATTTCGATGCAGTTGGTAGGATAATTGGGAGTGATGCATTTGTTGAAAAACAAACTTTAATCCTTTTTGTTCCAGGTATTATTTAAACCACAATTTGTAATGTATCTGAAAATACATTCATTATTCATTAAATAATTTCCATAGATAACGTTGCATTATAACTTGTCTCCAGGCTGTTCTTTTCTCAAGTTATTTGTATATCAAAAAGTGTTTTGATTCATGATATCACTGAAGAGATTTCAGCTATTTAATAAGGATTCAGATTTGATTTCCAAAAGTGCTCCAGAAGATGTGTGGGTAAAAATACATATATTGATGTATTTTTATTGATATATATAAATATATATATAGGTAATTGTTTCACAATAACCTGTTATTATTAGGCCCCAATTAAGGGAGGAGACATACTGTTTCCCTTACTGCCTATCGGCTCATCACTAGAGACCATCCAGACATCAAGCCAAGAATTACGTTGTATAATATTTTAGATATGTGTGTTAGATATATGTGTCTATCCTGGTCTCTCTCTAATTTAATTTATTTATCACCTCATAAAACTAACACAAATATGTGTGTGTTTGTGTGTGTATGTGTTAGTTTTATGAGCTAATATCTAAAAAATATCTTTAAAAAATTAACAGAACGTAATTCATGGTTCTCTGTCTAGATGGTCTCTGGTGATGAGCCGAAAGGCAGAGAGGGAAACAGTATGTCTCCTCCCTTAATGGGGCCCTAACAGGAAGTTGTGAAAACAATTATCTATCTATCTATCTATCTATCTATCTATCTATCTATCTATCTATCTATCTATCTATCTATCTATCTATCATCATCTATCTATATTGAAAAATACATCAAAAAGTGTTTTGATTCATGAAATCAACTGAAGAGATTTTGGCTATTTAATAAGGAAATCAGATTTGATTTTTTTAAAAAAAAAAGTTCTTCAGAAGATGTGTGGGTAAAAAGTACAGCATCTGATCAAAATTCCTTTCAGCCATGGCATCTTTTCCAAAAATTGCACAGCACCTACAGACCACGCCTGCACAATTCCACCAACAAAATGTCAACCCCTCAGTAGTAGATTCCAGATCCCGGAATGTAATGGGTTCTGGTATGGTACAATGGGGCCCAGCATCCACCACATGAATGTGCGCAGTGCATGCATGCAAAGGGCCTCCTGAGATGCTCCGCAACGCCTCTGCAATGCTCCAGCTGCTCGGCGGATGATCACACAGGTGCCGTACGCATAGGCGCCATATACACCGTGCATGGAAGCGCCAAAGAGCTCAAATACAGGTAAGGAAGGCGAGCAGGTGGGTGGGCCGTCTAGAGCACTGTACCAGAACATTACCTGGTGCTCCTGACAGGTACCAGTATGCCCGTTCCGGGGTGTACCTCCTGCAACCCATCACTGCAACCCCTCCAACGTGCTGCAGAAAGGATCATGATTACATCTTGCATGCTCCAAAAAAAAAAAATCTTTCTGGAATGGCGTATTAAACAGATCTATTAAATATATTTAGAAGATGCAAATCCTTGTGCATAGACAGAGTCAGCATATTGCCCCCAACAACATGGGTCCTCATTTTACCCATCGTGGAAGGGCACAAGGACGAATCAACCTTGAGCCAGGTGAGGCTCGAACTGCCAAACATCAGGCAGCCAGCAGGCAGCAAAAGTAGCTGCAGTACTTCACTCTAACCACTGAAGTACTGCACTCTAACCACTCTTGTATGCAAAAGAAATGCGAAAGAAATATGTGCGGCGGAATAAAAAGACATAGGATTGAGAATAAATGGCTATTGAATGAATGGAAATTAAATTAAATTATGTCATTTGTTGAGTAAGAGAAAGAGCAAATCAATGTGAATCAATTCACAAAAAAGCCAAAAGAAGAATGACTGGGTCAAAAGATCAGGAGGTTGAGTTTGGATGGACATGGTGCAATCCTAAAAAGAGAAATGTGAGGAGGAGAAAGGACATAAAATAATGTATGAAAGCGGGATTAGGCATGGGAAAATAAGGATGGTCTGCTATGTTTCAATTTTTAAAAAGAGGTTTAGGAAAAAGTGTTGGCGTATTGAAGACATCTGCTTGGGAAGACCCTGAAGCAAATGGGGAGCCACTGTGTGAGACAGAATGCTGGACTGGATGGGCTGTGGCCTGTTCCAGCAAGGCTGTTCTTATGTTCTTATGTAATTAAGATGTATATTTATACTAACATTTTGTTCTTTAATTCATCGCCTGGCTTACTATTCCTTATTCCTTTTCTGTGCTTTGCATTATGTTGCATACCGCTAAAGAGAATAGCATGGTGGAATAAGGAATTAGTTTTTGACACCAAGAAAGTGATTTATACACTGTCTGTGAACACATTATTATGCATTTAATATACACATTTTATTGTAATGTGTGATATATTATCAGGATTTATTAGATGCAATTGTGAAAGTGCATAACCCATTTAGTAATGTTGTTATTATAGTCTGTAGCACAGTCAGCCAGATGTTCAGATTGGATCTGACTTTTTCTGTCTAACTATTGAGTCCTTTCCTCGGGCTTGGGATAGGCAGATGTGGATGTCTCAGATATCACCACAGGATATAAGCTTTTCTGAATAAAGCTGCCTTTTGCAAGTGACTGATGTTGAATTTGTCAATGCCGATGGTGTTCAAGTGGTGATCCAGTAGTTTTGGGATTGCATTTAAGATTATTATTATTCTGTGGTTAATCTTTGGTGAGATTCACAGCCTTTGGGGCTGGTTGGTAGATCAACAGTTTGAGTCCTAACCAAGGACCTAGGAACTGTTAAGGTAACGTCGGAAGATATAAGCTGTTCCAAGTAGGGTGGATTTTTGTAGAGTCAGAATGTTCAAGTCCTGTAAATTTAGAATTTCTACATAGCGAGGTAGCCCTTTAGGTCTTTCTCCAAGGGCTCCTATTACAATCGGGACAACACACAATTTCTTTTTCCACAGTCGCTCAACTTCAATTTGCAAGTCCCGGTATTTTGTGATTTTTTCTTGCTGCTTATTTTCAATTCGTGTATCACCAGGTTTTGCAATGTCAACAAACCATACTTTTTTTTCTTTTCAACTATTGTTATGTCTGATGTGTTGTAGGCCAAGTGCCTGTCAGTCTGAATTCTGAAGTCCCACAATATCTTGACTTTCTCATTCTCTAAAACTTTCTCAACCTGATGTTCCCAGTGGTTTTTGCTGTACTCAGATCCAAAATTCTGGCACAATTTCCAGTGAATGATCTTAGCAATGTGGTCATGGTGTTGTAGGTAGTCAGTTTGTGACATTTTGCTGCACCCACTGATCAGGTGGTCGATGATGATGATGATGATGATTAGTGTTATCTTTGTTTTCTTTTGCCACAGTCATTCTACTTCTATTTGCAGATCTTTGTATTCTGTTGTCTTCTCCAGCTCTTTCTTTTCTCACGGCCGATTCGCTCCCACAGAGAGGGACTTCTCCGGGTGCCGTCCACTAGACTTTGTCAGCGGGCGACGCCCAGGGGAAGGGCCTTCTCTGTGGCGGGCCCAGCCCTCTGGAACGACCTTCCCCCCGATATCAGGACAACCACGGACCTCCGCTCCTTCCGCTTAAAATTAAAGACACACTTTTTTCGCCTGGCCGGCCTTGGGTAGTCTCTTTTTAGGTTAGGGGTTTTAGGGGTAATTTTTAGTTTAGTTTATGGGTTTTAGCGCAGGATCAATTTAATCCATTTTTAATTTTTAATTTTGTATTTTGTCTGTGGTCTTATTTGTATTTTTAATTGCCTGTGCCCCGCCTCGAGTCCCCTTGGGGAGAGAGAGCGGGATATAGAATTAAATTATTATTATTAAATTATTATTATTATTATTTCTGGGTGTTATGTCACAGGTATACCATTTTTCAAGGGAAAAATGGAAAGTGAATGAGGTCCAGGCAGAAGAAGAACTTCATGGCTTCAAAACCTAAGGGGCTGGTTTGGAAGAAACTGAGCAGCACTGTTTCATGCAGCTGTTGACAAAAATAGGATTGCCAACATGATCCCCAGCATCCCATGATGGATATGGAACAACAACAAGAAGATGTCACAGGTACCTGTCTGTTTGTAATCTGGAGCAGTTTAGCTTCTTCATTTTCGATGACCTTTTCTATTTTATGTTCCCACTTATTTGCAAACTATTGGAGGACCAAGAATGAATGATTATATGCAATTGTCAAAGTTACAAAACTGGAGGCTATGCACAAATAGTGCATAGTGTTTATTTTAAAATATATATTTTTAGAGCATAACGTTTGCATGAAGACCTAATGTGTATACTTAGGTCCTTTGATCAACTTAGCACAGCTCTTGTTAGAGTTTCTTGGTTCTCAAGGACAAGCTAAACAAGAAGGAACAGAAGGGAATTGTGTATCTTTTAAATGTATGAACGGGACAATAACTGAATTGATAGGGGAAGCATTTTGAATGGAAAAGTAATACAAATTATTTCTCCTTCCTTCTGATGTTCATTTTCCCAGTTATGTCTGAGATTTCTTTGGGGTTCCTGTTCAATATAACAAAACAAATTGTCAGGCGAAAATGACATGGAACTCAGTGTCATAGAACATTACTCAGTTTTAATGATCTGCCAACTTTACTCTCTGCACAGATATTTGGGCCTCTGAGCTTGCTCGAGGCTGGGAAGCTGGAAATAAGATTGAAAGGAAGTTGCCTGCAAGAATCATCACCTTGCTTCACTTTCTGCACAACTATTTATGCTTACCTTGGCACTAAGCTTCTGTCCATAGACCGTCAATGTGAAGGGCCAACATTAGGAATATTCCTGGATGGGCAGTTTTAAGGTATCTGCCAAGTGTTATCCATGGCAAAAAGAGAGAGAATCCAATGACACAGTGACCTTTCAAAATCTACCAGCTACTTGAAATTGCCATTTAGATCATCTTGAAGATAGTTTCTATTCTTCTAGTTATCAAAAAGATCCAGGAAAGGTCCTGGAAAGATTTTTTTGGGGTGGGAGGGAGGAGCATAGAAAGATGGTTCCTCAATATTATCACAACAGTGTAACTAGTCAGATATTTTTGTTCACAGATTCTGGTTTGTCTGGAAACTATATCCTAAACTTTTCACTAGCGCGGGGAATGGACTTTGGATAAAGGTTGGGGAGATTAGACTGTTATATCAAGTGGGGTTTCTTTCTTTTGTTCTCAGCCTTTTATGGAAATATTAAGAGTTGAGTAAATAAATGTATTCATGATGTTCTAAAATGCATATAGACAGACAGATGTAGAAAATTGAATAGGCAGAGTGATTGATTGATTGACTGATTGTTTGCTTATATCTGTGATGGCGAACCTATGGCACGTGTGCCCGAAGTGGCACAGGGAGCCATGTTGCTTGGCATGCATGGTGTCAGCCATTCCTCTTCCGGGTTTGTGGCCACATGTGCATATGACCATCAGCTGGCATGTGTGCAGCAGTGCCGGAAACCGGAAGAGCTGGTCTTCCGTTTTCCAGTGTGAGCATGTGTGGCAGTAACTGGAAGACTTGTTGGCTAGTGCACATGTGCGTACAAGAAACCAGAAGTTCATTTTGCGGTGTGAGCATGCCCCCCTGGGCAGCTCCTCTTCCTGGTTGTAGCACAGACAAGCACGTGCGCGTATACCAGTGGTGGGTTTCAAAATTTTTACAACCTCTTCTGTAGGTGTGGCCTGCTTTGTGGGAGTGACTTTCCAGCCCTGCGACCAGGTGGGAGTGGCTTGACAACCATGTGACTGGGTGGGCGTGGCCAACTTGTAAAATGTGGTGAAACTCACTTAACAATGCTCTTGCTTAGCAACCAAAATGTTGGCTCAGAAACTCTGGCATTTGAAGCACGCAAATCTTAAAGTTGTCAAGTTACAAGACTCTTGCACCCCTAACCCTTTAGGGGAAAAAAAAACCCAGCGGTGTTCAAACTTGACAGCTTTAAGACTTGTGGACTTCAACTCCCAGAATTCCTCCTCTCGCTCTTCATCTTGATGATGGGCGGACGGGTGGGGGGAGGCAGCTGGAACCGGTTCTAAACGGCACTATAGATTTGTGGAAGTGTGTGCACACGCAATAAGTGCTCCCTTTTTGGCACTTGGTGCCAAAAAGCTTCGCCATCACTGGCTTATATGCTTTCAAGTCAGTGTTACCTCTTAGCAACAATCAAGATAGATTTACAGAATAAATACCAGACTAGGAAGTATCATGTAGCTTTTAGGTAAGAACGAGTAGATTGATAAGGTGATAAGCAAGGGATACAACGTGAACAGAGTGAATAATATATGGGTTGTTTGGAATTACTAGAGTGGTGTATAGTGGAAGTCAGGGGGGTGGGTTGGAATGGGAGGTGGGGGAGGGCTAGGGTGGAGGGGAGGGAAATATATTTGTATAATTAGTTTAGAAGATGGGGATAATGGGACAATGTTATTTTATGAGAAATTTATATCAAACTTGTATTTGATTTATCAACTTGTATTTGATTTATATTATATGTATGGGGGGGAGGGAAAAATTTGTTTGTATAAAACTTTTTCAATTAAAAAAAAAAAGATAGATTTACTCCAGAACACTCTGTCTCCAGCCTGGTCCCTCTGATCTTTGGGTGATGTACTTCTTGTTGTTATAACTGACTTTGCTTGCCGAATATTCTCTTTCATTCATTCCTTTCATTCTTCCTAGCATTATAAGCTTCTGCAGTGAAAAACCCATTGTGAGAAAAATACGTTTGAAAGTAACCAACAGGTATGAGGCCAGAAATGAAGGCAATGGAGAAAAATGAATATAAAAGCAACAAAAAGAAAGTGTAAGGCTAGCTCTTTCTGTCTCAAACCACAACCTTTTTATTATTAGAACAATGAAATACAACCTCCCCAAATTACATTGATAATAGCAGTTTATAACACAAGAAACACCTTATTTATTCAGCATAAAGATAAATGAAAACATTATGGGAAAGCTTTCTATAACATATTTTCTCCTTCTCTTCCATTTATTTCCCCCATCACTGACAACAATCCAGACTTATGCACTTTACATTAATCATAAAATATTATTGCTAGTATCTACTTAAATCCTGTCATCTATTATTATTTTTATTAGTCTTCTACAATAATTTTCTTCCTTGAGGCCATCTTCCAAATGTCTACATTTGCCTAGCTAGATAATATGTAGTCCACATGGGATCCATTCTTGCTTCTATTTGATTAGATTTCTATTATGGATATGTATATACTGTCAATTTTGCCAGAGGTATGTATTCTTTGATTCTCTAATCTGATATTGTTGGCAAAGTTCATCTTTTCTAGTATTATGTCAAATTTGTCATTGCAGGTGTCAACATGTATCTTAGTACATTGTGATATTTTCATTGATTTTTTTTCTGGAATTCTATCTAATAAGAATATATGTGGTTTTCCTTTCAAATTCTATCGATCTTGGTTTTGTATAAGTGTTTCAGATTTTAATAGCTTTCTCAAAGTGGGTCTCCGTTTCTCTCTCTCTCGGTGTCTCTGTCTCTCTCTTTCCTTCCTTCCTTCTTTCTTTCTTTCTTTCTTTCTTTCTTTCTTTCTTTCTTTCTTTCTTTCTTTCTTTCTTTCCTTCCTCCTCCCTCCCTCCCTCCCTCCCTCCCTCCCTCCCTCCCTCCTTTCTTTTTCTTTTTCTTTCTTTCTTTCTTTCTTTCTTTCTTTCTTTCTTTCTTTCTTTCTTTCTCAGCATCTCCCACCCCGTTTTTGGCCTAGCAGGCCTCAGGAAAGACTGGGAACAAAAACGGATATCCCCCCTTCATTTTTATTATTATTATTATTATTTATTGGACTTCTAGACCTCCCCCTCTCCTGGGAGGGATTTTGACCACCCACCCATCATTTTTGTACTAGCAGGCTTAAGGGAAGCTTGCTGGAAGCAAAAACGGAGCCCTCGCCCCCTGTTTTTGGCTATGCGGCATGCGATCGTCAGAACTTTTGTTTTTACTTTTTAAAATATTCTGTGAACCAGAAGCATTTTTTACCACCAGTTCAGGCAAAACAGCCCATACTGATATTATCTTTCAAATTTATCAATCTGCCTTACCAGGCACATCTTTAGCAGTAGGGACTGGGTGGATCGGAAAGGCTGGCCATTGCTAAGCCAATTTGATAAATGAAAGAAAGAGGAAAACCAACCGTGTCATATGTTACTGTAGAAGGGGCCATGCACAGAAAATGTCCATGCAGGAAAAAGACTGGTTGAGCAGCCATCCATAAATGCACCCCCCCCCCTTGGATACATTCAGAAGAAGGCTATAGCAGCTATTCTATCTGCCCTTACATTTTCCTGCTTTAACAGGGGGAAAAATTTAGAGCTGGAACTGAAATTGGCAATAATAATGCGTCATTCATTATCATTTAAGATCTGAAAATAATTGTTTATTTAATACTAGCCAATAAACTGGCATTGCCTGGGTATTTATTTATAGGGGGGGGGGGGAAATGTCTGGACCAAACATAATTTGTAATGTTGGATTTTCCCCCTTACCAGAGGGAGCCCCCTTGTGGTGTCCTGTGAAGCCGCCACCATGGCAACTCCACTGCACTGTACAGTAGAAGCCATTTTAAGGCACAACAAGTTGTATCTTAACAGAACACACACCCTGAGAGGTGTTAGGGGTGCCTTATGCCCACAGTATTTGTTTCTAGAAAGTAAGTCACCTGTGTACAAAGTTTGGTTGAAATTGCTCTAGGCGTTTCAGAGTTATGCTGGAACACACACACACACACACACACACACATTTTAATGTATATAGATCAGAGAAAGACAGCCATCACAAAATCTCAAATGAAATGAAATTAGGTCACAGCTCAATAGTCAAGTAGTAAACAAATATTAATACTGAAACTATATTTGTAAAATGAGAAATGTGAGGGTTATCGGATATACAGGATTTATCTGTGGTTCTAGAAACTATCCAGCCTGGGATACATCAGACAGACAAATGGCTATCTAACATCTTCTTAAAGACTTCCAGGGTTGGGGCATTTACAACTTCTGGAGGCAAGCTGTTCCAGAGGTTAATTGTTCTAACTATCAGGAAATTTCTCCTTAGTTCTAAGTTGCTTCTCTCCTTGATTAGTTTCCACCCATTGCTTCTTGTCCTGCCCCCAGGTGCCTTGGAGAATAGTTTGGCTCCCTCTTCTTTGTGGCACATCAAACAGTAAATAAATGGAAATAAACGCATAGTATTAATTCTTAAAAGTGGATTCAAGGCACAAGTTCCACATTTTTTTAAAAAAATATCGTGCTAGTGTAAAAATGAAAATATGGATATACGTTTCCATGTATTCCAAGTTTAAGCAATATTAAGAATTCACTTAATTGTATATTAATATTATATGGATCCTTTCTCATTTTTCCTTCATTTTACTACATTTTAATTACCATTATGAGTTTTGTCAATTGTACTGTTGTTCCTTGTTAGTGTTGTTTTTCGATTGCTCATTATAATTTGGTTGTTTTATTTTTGCATGAAAATTAAAAGAAAAAAATCTGCAATAGATACGTTAAACATACATATATATTTTTTAAATGTCCCCTGCTACCACCCATATAAATAATCCACTTTGAAAATAAAAAAGGTATTAACTTTGACATCGTCAAGATTAATGAGAGTAGGGTAAGATAGCCAGACCCTACATTAATCAGGGAAAATGATCTTTGAAACTTCTGTTAGAGGTCATCAAACTTTCCAGACGCTATTCTATGGTATTCTACTGTAGAGTCTAGTAAAGGACAAAATATGGGCAGATTAATATCATGAAGAGGCATTGCGATTGGACAGTTCCTGACATAAACTACAATTGGTGGAATATTGGAGCTCAGAATATTCAGAGAAGAGATTTAAATTTATTATTCACTCTATGCATTATTACATTCTTTTTGACCGGTTGAACCAAAAAGTAGAGTTACTAATAACTTCTCTCTGATAAGCTGATTACAGCACTAGATGGAGAGTGATTTTCCATAAATGTCCAGTTTGTATAATCTATCGATCTATTTCTACATACAAATCCAGATTCATGTCATTTAATTAGCCTTATAATATGTAGGAAGAAAAATATTTTTCCGGATCTAATCAAGCTTTATCCTTTGAAATCAGTTATTGTTTATAAAGACTATACTTGGCAATCAATATCCAACCCTCTATCCGAAAAATAATTGGAATTGTATAATCAACAGAATGATGCAATTGGATAAAGACATTCTGGCAAAGATGGTAACAGCAAAAGCTAACAAATGAGGGTCATTGCTTGTACCCATATTGCTCAATTGCATTGCAAATTAGATAAATTGAATATTGCCATTTTTAAACTATACTTTTGCATATGCTGCTTTTTTTCCCCTTTAGTCTTTTAGCATCCTACTGGGTTTTAATTTTTACCCGATAGCCTACTGAATCTTTCTAACGGGAAAACAATTTCTCCTAAAATCAGATCCATCACTGAATGTTGAGAAATAGCAAACTACTGTATTCTTCTCCTCGATGTATCTGAAAGATTAGATCATTAAACACAGAATAATTGCTCCCACCATGCCTGTTTGCCTTCAGGAGTCATTTTGTTTATTATAATTATGAATTATAAATAGTATTTTAATCAAAAAGGTGGTATAAAAACCATCTTTTTTTTCCTCCTCAGTCAACATGAATATTTAAGTCATTACGGAAGAAAGATAAGAATATCTGGCAGGTTTGAAAATTCTTCAACGTTTTAAAAAGTTGCATTTGCAAAATAGAACATGGTGAAATTTTAACATATCTTATTTGCAGATACGACCCCATATCTATATTATATTTTTCAAGGATATGTCTGGCAAAAAAAAAATCCTCCTGCTTCAATCTTTAAAAGACAAAATAGAATAGAATTCTTTATTGTCCAAATGTGATTGGACTCACAAGTTATTTGTCTTTGGTGCCTATGCTCTCAGTGTACATGAAAGAAAAGATACATTGGTCACAAATCATAAGGTACAACACTTAATAATAGTCATAGAGTACAAATAAGCAATCAAATCATACTAGGAAACAATCAATATAAATTGTAAGGATACAAGCAACAAAGTTATCATCATACAGTCATAAGTGAAAGGAAGTGGGTGATAGGAACGATGAGAAGATTAAATAGTAATAGTAATGCAGACTTAGTAAATAGTTTGACAGTGTTGAGGGAATTATTTGTTTAGCAGAGTGATGGCATTCAGGGAAAAAAAACTTCTTCTTATGTCTAGTTGTCTTGATGTGCAGTGCTCTATAGCATTGTTTTGAGGGTAGGCGTTGAAACAATTTACGTCCAGGTTGTGAGGGGTCTATAAATATTTTCACAGTCCTCTTTTTGACTCGTGCAGTGTACAAGTCCGCAATGGAAGGCAGGTTGGTAGTAATTGTTTTTCCTGCAGTTTTTCCTGAAGTCTGTGTCTGTCTTGTTGGGTTGCAGAACCAAGCCAGACAGTTATAAACAACCTGAGACCATTAATTTGAAAGAAATCCTCATAATTATGTAATTAGAAATACTTTGAGGCATCCCCCTTGCTACTCCTATCAAATATGGACACTGGGTGATTGCAAGGGACAGAACCTTTTTCAGGTTCAGTGAAAGCCCAACTAGGAATGCCTTCCCTAGCAAGACAGATCTGGTGTGACACTCTCTTAGCAGCAAATGAAGGACTTTGCAGTTTCTTAGATGTTTGATAAATTCTTTTCATTGGCTTAACATAATTGCAGGCTTAACAGAATATAACAGAGTTATATGGATATAGATATTTGGCCCTTTATCAAAATAAGGTAAAGGACCAAATATGTCCATAAATCTGTATGACCTGCTGCTGGATTTATCTTATCTTTATTCTACCATATATTGGTGTGGTTGCCCACCAGTGGCCAGCAGAACTGGTGGCAGATTCAGACACTGAGGAGGTTTGGGAGGACCATGGCCCAGTCCTGGAGTCTTGGGAAGGCTCTGATGAGGGCTCTGCGTCGGAGGCAGAGATGGGGCCAGGGCTGTCTGATAGTTATCAGCTGCCTTCGGAATCGGATATCAGTGGAACAGAAGAACAGCTGGAGCCTGTTCCTGATATGCGCATGCACAGAGCTGTCCAGAGAAGGGAATAGCTAAGGAACAAGAGCCAACTCGGTAGTAATTGCACAGGTGGACAGTGAATGGCTCCTCCCATAGGGAATAAAGAGGAGCAAAAGGGGAGCGGAGTTTACAGGAAACAATTAATTCAACTCATTAGGGTGAAGATCTGTTCCTGACTTCTTGCCAAGTAATTGCTGCTACAGCGTTTGGAAGATATCGGCCTGGCAGCTCTCCAAGCCTGATAAAGGCCTGTAGTTGTGAAATCTCATGCAAGCCTGTTGGCAGGGACTTTGCTGGAGAAGAATTGCTTTTAACCTAAATAAAAGAGGTTTTATCGGGACGAGAAGTCTGTTTCATGATCTTGGGAGGCCTAGGTCAGAGCAATCGGTTAGTTTCATTGCTAATATAACGACTGAAGGGAGAGTCCTATTTTGTTGACAAAAGAACATTCCTAAAGGTCATAGAAAGTGCATTTCAAGAAGTGGGGACAGTATATGCAGTGCAATTCTTTCCTTATTTAGAAACAGAAATACAATAATGTTGATGTTATCCATTCAGTCAAGTTCATGTCTTGGCAAATGTATGGATCAGATCACTCCACCAACTTGTACAGAGATGCCACTATCTAAATTGAGTCTGTGGGTTTTCAGTGCTCAGAAACGATGTTCTGTACTAAATTCTAAGGCCACATATTAATAATTCAATGTATTTCTTCAAAATAACCTTTCTGCAAATATACCTTGTTTATTGCAATATATAAATGATTTGTGTTCATTCCTAGATGGCCTGACTGGGTGATGCTATTTTATTTTTGCATTGTTTGGTATTGAGATTCTCAGTGCATACATATTGTAGCAAACTTCAACATATCTGATGTTGCCTTGTTGATTTTAACACAATTGTTGGCCCAAGTCTGGTGGCAACAAATACCAGTGTTCACAACGACATTCCAAATTTGACTACACTAAACTAAGACTAAACTTAAGCTTTATGAGCTAAAACATGAATCCACATACATAAAACAGATATCAAGATTCTAACCTGAATGGAGTTGTGATAGGAACATCTTTATATTATATTCCACTACGTCTTAGGAAATAAGCTATGTAGTAGTTAAGCAATAGTGTAAGTATAGCAAAGTGTTGACAGACATACAACATACTTCTTGGTGTAAAAGGCTTTAGGGCTACAGGGGAAGTGATAATAGAAATTAGCCTAGATGGGACCAAGAATTGGGTTGGTGTAGAATCTCTCTCTCTTTTTCTCTGTCTTGGAGAATCTTTTAATGTCTAAGGCTATTTAAAACTTAAACTCTAGCATTGTTAAAAAGTATATGTAGCTCAGAGTATTGAGTTGAAGGGTTCCTAGTTTCCAATTGTAGATGGAAATGTTATCCTGTTTATTACCTATTAAGCAAATCACCAGATAAGAACAGATAATACTGCAGCAATGTAGCAGGATGGAGTATTGACAGTTGTCAATCGTATAGAAAATAATGTAGCCAATACAATAAAAGATAGGCAAGTATCTATTCCACAATTAACCAACGACTGCCCTTTTTCTAAGACCCTGGCACCCCAAAAATGTGATATCTACCAATGTGGGTAATGAAACAACTGCAAGTGAAAAACCAAGCTCAGGATAGCTTGTGAGTGCACTGCAAAATAGTGGAACATAAAATTCTTCGGAGCAGTTATTTATAGACTTTTCACCACAAAGGTGGACTTCTTGCAGATCAGACACCACAGGTTGTTGATAAAGAAATAGGGAGGATCTGTAATAAGTTCTTGTTCCTTTTTAATAAAGTGTTTTGTTAAATCCCTAGCGACTTTTTTTCATAGAAATATGCAAACATTTAAGTCATCATTACTGCATGGTTATTAGATTTTTGGCATGTTTTGCGCATCAAGATGGCATTAGTTTCTTTGTTTGTTTCCATTATGTCAGCCACTCACCTCTTTTATCTCACATGCTTTTCCTTTTTGAGATGACTGGCCTCATCATTACTCGCTGATGGATTGGAGTCTATCAGTGTTAAATATTTATGTTTCAAAAGACCCTTTCTTCGGTGACATGAAATAGCTTCCTCCTCAGGGGCTCAATTAGACTGAATGTTCTTCTCTTTCACATAACAATCATTTAGCGAGCTGGAGTTTGAGCCAAACTCAGGAAGTAAAGATTTACTTGTTTCCCCATTGGGGAAATTTTATTTAAGACTTCTTAATGACAAATTTGGTGAAATGGGTCTGCTGAATCATCTAGCCCAGGGGTCCCCAACCTTTGCAACTTTAAGTCTGAAGGACTTCAGCTCCCAGAGTTCTCCAGCCAGCAAAGCTGGCTGGAGAAGTCTGGGAGCTGAAGTCCTTCAGACTTAAAGTTGCAAAGGTTGGGGACCCCTGGGCTAGCCCTTATAAGAAGTGAGCTTTATTGGGCACCTTTAAAATTATTTTCTGCAGATACTTTTCAAGATAGAAAGCAGAAATACAAAACGTTTGAAAGTATTTTTAAGGCAGACCTTCAGGTCAAGGAAGAATTGATACTTACTCTGTGCACCACACTAAAAAAAATCAAACCTTGGCAATGAGAGAGATTATTTGAACAGGGATAAAGTAGGAAATTCTACAGCTAAAATACTGAAAAGAGCTTAGCCAAAGAACTGTGCAGCCACTGTTGCTAAAATATCATATTTGACTAATCATATCCTTACATGGATTCTAATAGGATTCAACAGTCTTATTTTTTTTAACTGTATAAATACTGTTAAACTGAAGGAGAAGCCCTTACGTATTAATCTCACCCCAGAGTTTTCTTTCCAGTTACAAATTGCCCCATTCTGGATGGTCTTCTTAATCTGGAAGAGAACTACACATCCTTTGGAACTTTCTGTTGTACCAGCTCAAACTCTCGTAATTCTCTGTAACAGTAATGCTGATTGGCTGTTTGAAGAATGCTGGGAGATGAAGTCCACATATATGGACGTTGCAAAGACTAGAGAACACCAGAACCAAACTTAGTTGCTCATGCAAATTCTTGTTTCACAAGAAGCTAAATGCATTTGCAGCAAAATGATCCAAGCCCATTGCCTCTTACACCCATCTGTATTCCATGTATTAACAAAACTGATGGGGTTTCAGTCCAAGTGTCACGACTACCCAACTTGCCTTTTTTAATCCTTCTCCTGTAAGCACCATTATCATGTATGAAAAGCTTCAAAAGATGTGATACTCAAGGAATAAAGAGGTAAAGCGATATTCAGAATCCTCAAGGATCTAGATCAGTTTAATCATAAGATATTGTAGGAAGTTAGCACCCATCTCTCTCCTAGAAAAATGAAATATTTTAGGAAATATTAAAAGAGCAGAAAATTTCCCCTAAAATGGAGGGAGAATGGGCCATTAAGGCCTGAGCCAGTCTAGTCTACATAATAAAGATCTACCTCTTTTAGGCAGAGCCTTAATAGGAATCCCAAAACCCTTTCATTGCATCATCATCCAGCAAGGCCCAACCAAGCCTGGGACATAAACACAACCTACAGAGTTGCCCCTGCATGGCCCCATGGGAGTCTGACAACCAATCAGAATACAAGCTCAAATTCCAAAACCCAGAGAGGGCATAAAACCAGGGCATTCTTGGCATCGCTTCCCTTTTTCCCCCCAGGACCTCAAACCATGTGGTCCTGTCCACCATTAAAAGCCATCTTTCCAGGCAACTTCCATGAATCCGGTGTCTTTTTCCCCACCCATTTCTTCCAACAATATATTTCATTTTAGATAGATAACTACATTTCCACTGTACAGTGAACAAACTGTGGTGTAGTGATTAGGGCCACAGGCTAGGAGCCTGATTGTGAGTTCTAGTTCTACCTGGACTACAAAATCAACTCAGTGACCCAGGGCCAGTCAGCCTGAGGTAGGAGGCTAACGCAAATTACTTCAGAAATGCCCTGATGAAAAATAACTGCAGTCACCTGGAGTCAAAAAAATAACTTGAAGTTGCACACAAACACACACACATACACAAACAACAATGAGCTAATTGACTTTGAGAGGGCGCTAGTGTAGTATGACATAAACCCTCAAAATATTCCACATCATTCTTGATCTTTCTCTAATTGAAGCATAGGAATTGATAGGGAAATGTCAATTTGTCTTTTGTCTTTTTCTTGGAAGAAATGTTTCTTATTATATAAAGGAATACAGACACTGCTTAATTATTTATACGTTAATTGTAGGGCAAAGCAATTGAAGTCCATTGAATGGGGGCCTAGATATATTGATTGAACTGTGTTCCTATCAAATTAATGGAAATTATGTCATAACTACCTTGTTCCCTTACTTTCAAAGGAACCAATGAGTTTCACGCATCCCAATGACTTGGGATGGATCCGATGTATGGTAGTTATTGGGGGGAAAAGTGAAGCTACATTAAGTTAGTAATTTTGACATTGGATGTTTCAAATCCTACTGTGTTCAATGACACAATGTTTACAGAACAGGAAGAATCAGTGTAGCACATGCTTCAGCATAATGAGATAGTTAGAAACTAATTATTTTGGGAATAAAATCAAACAAAATCAAGTAATTAAAGAACTGACAGCAAATATTTTAAGACTTGTAATAGCTGTTTAAATTTTCGCTTAGTAAATATTTTATAAGTAAAGATCTGATGCAATGTTGCATGATAATTATATATGTATTTCTGTATGTATGCCTACACACACACACAAACACACACACACATACAATCCCTGATTTCCAAAATAGATTACATCCTTTTTCAGCAAAGGAGGAACTGCTGCCATGATGTTATAATTTTGAGTAAATGCTATCAAATAGTAACGATGTAAAAACTTGTAACCAAAAGAAATAATTTTCCATGAACTATTTTACCAGGAACCATGAGCCATTTGGTACACCCTGGTATCTTCCAAGTTTAGTGTGAAATATCACAGGTTCCCAAGGCAAAAGGTTCAGAAAAATTTTCTAAACAGTTAGTTCTATTGCAGAGACCTTCTGTATATATAGCTGCCTGAACCAAAATAAAAAATCCATTTGAAATTTATTTAAAGGACAAGAAAAGTTCAGTGGGCTTTTTTAAAAGGTAGGCACAACATATTTATTTGCATTATGAAATAAGTTTAAGTGCAGTTATCTTTATACTGAAACTTTTATTATGCTTTCAACGTTCTGAAATATATGGAACATTTTGTGTTCTATGTTTTCTATAACTGGCCTTGCAATACATTTTAAACTGATTTTCCTTGGTTCATGCAATTCGGCACTCACTTACCATCAGTTTGTGTAGCAACCCAGAATGAAGGAATAAAGAGCTCAAGTTTCTAATTTTCTTTAAGCTTGGTGAGAAAAAAAAAAATTACTTGTGTACCTCTCACTTTAAAAAGAAATGTTATCAAAAAGCAAATCTTCCTTTTAAGGAATAAAGGAAAATGGTGTAGCACAGACATATAGAGTAAGCTTTCAAAATTTGGTCTACACATTGGGGGGAGGGGAAATAAACAACTACCGTATTCTATGCGCCAAGTCTGGTTAATGGGTGCTGCAATTGCCATGCAAAATGATAACCCTCTTTTGAACTGAGCAGAAGATATGCTTAAGGAGAAATGTTTTTCATCTAATACGTACAAATTTAATTTGCCTAAACTGCTCATATATTTGCAAATTGCATCATCTATTAGCATTTCATCCCTGACGAATGAAGTTGCTATTGCAGGGAAATGCGCTTAAATCAAAGAAGCCGTTTGCTAGCATGAACCCAATTTAGTAGCTGTATACTTAAGGCTTGTGCGTGTGAATGTAAAAGACACCTTCTCAAACCTCTTCTAGCTTCCTCGGTGGGCTGAAGGATTTGTGAGAAGACTCTCCATGCTGCAGTTACCATTTGACCTTCTACTGGTTCAAAACCTGAATAAGCAGACTGAAATTATGAAACCAATTATTTGGAACCAGGTCGCATAGACCTGAATGAGTTTTACTGAGAGTAATATATAGACACTTATAGTAACGGTAGACTTTCTGTACAGGAAGCCTTACAGGAAACAGAGAAAATCACCAGTTGTCTATTAACATTGACATTATATTTTGTTTTTAATGATGACTTTGATTGTATTAATGTTACCTAGCTCTGAAACAAGAATGGGTGACACTCTGTTCATTTTACAAAGTTGGTGGAAACAAAGATTAAAATGACGGTGCCCCTACCTGTTCCACATTCAACTGATCAATGGGTCTTTCTTCCATTCGAATAAGGGGATGGCATCATCTAGAATGGAGAGGCTAGTTTAGCAATGGACCTTTCTCCCCCTTCTTCATTATTCTCTGCTTCTCAACCTCAGCCATCTGAGATGACCATCACATTTTTATTTAATGACTAGCCAATAACCCAGCATTGCCCGGGCATTTATTTATAGGGCAAAAATGTCTAATGTTGGATTTTCCTCCTTACCAGAGGGAGCCCTCTTGTGGAATACCGTGAAGCCATTACCATAGCATCTCCGCTGTATAGTAGAAGCCATTTTAAGGCACAACAGGCTGTATCTTAACAGAACACCCCCCCCCCCCCCAAGGGATGTTTGATATACTCTTACAGTATTTTTCTCCAGAGAGTAAGTTTCTGTGTACCAAGTCTGGTTGAAATTGCTCTAGGTGTTCCAGAGCTATGCTGGAACACATGAATGTGTGTGTGTGTGTGCAAGCGCGCGCACACACACACACACACACACATATATATAAATAAAGATAAGGCCAGCCCAGACACATCCCTCCTCTAATGTATCCATGCATCATGCATACACATGCGTTCCCGTTCTGCTAAATAAAGGAAATACCAATATCTACTTGTTTTTAATACATTACTAGTTCTCTATCTGAAGTGTCTCTAAAATTCCTTTCTAATCCCGTTCAAACGTGTCAACCTGGGCAGGAGTCTCTGTGTATTTAATCAACCAATTCCAAAACAGTCATCATTCAATTGAGAACACTGTGATAACAAGAAAGATTCAGATTACACAAAGCAGGGCGATTGTATCTGCCTCTTGGCGTCCTTGGAGGGGAGAATTGAAGCAATCCAAATGCCAGATCAACTCCCAATTTTGATATTTCCTTTTCCAAGAGAAAAAAGGCACTTAGGTGAGGCCCACAGGCAAAACGTAGACTGTGAACGAAGCTAATTTGCTTTGTATATTAATTTCCTCCAGCGTGCCTACGTCTAACACTACAGTTTGGATAAATAAGTAAAAGAAAAAAATGAAATCTGGACTGTAGATGCTATATTAAGTCTGTACATGTCCATGGGTCTGCCTGTCTCTCTTTCTCACTCTCTCACTCGTGTGTGTGTGTGTGTGGTGTCGCATATGGCCTGGTTACTTGTGGGACTTTTTATCTCCCAAAGCATCTGCCTAGCCAATTCAATCATGCAGAGTTGGTGCACTCTGGGTTCCTTCAATTAAACAATGTCATCTATTGGGATTCCAGAAGTGGGGCTTTCTTTGTGGTAGCACCTGCCCTCTGCAATGAAATCCCACAACACCTCCTCCCCTCCCAAGGTCCATATGGCCCTTCTCTCCAATTTGCTTAGAAGAACTGTGAGGACCTGGTTCTTTCCTCCTGACTTTGGGTGAAGGGAATTGATATTCCTTACTTCATTTCTACCCAGTCTGTCATTCTTGCCAAGTTTTCTCTCCCTTTTAATCGATTTGTTCTAACGTCCTTATTTTAATAATAAGTTGGGAGTTGTTGGGTTGAAGGCAATATGCAAGTTTAATAAACACAGACCCAGAGACAATCATCCATCCATCACAGATTCCTATTTCAAGATTCCAGGTGGTTTATGATAAGCATAATGAAATCGCATCAACTTTTATCAATCTAGAAATAATAAAACAAGGACACTGAAAATTAAAAAGTGGAATCTGGTTGGAAAATGAACTGCTTTTTGCTAAACATTGTAGGAAAGTCAAATATCACTTCCCCATTGTAAGTGAAAGTGGTGGAAGAGTGAACTACTCTCCTAACACTTTTCACCTAGGATTCTTGGATCTGACAAGGATAAAGATGCTATTAAACTGATTGATTAAAGGTAAATTTCAAAGATTTATCAACCTCTCAATGAATCCCTCTGGAAACCTACTTGTAGGTGTTCACAAATTACAAATCTCAATGATCATTCTGTAAAGCTTACTTTAATGCTCTCCACTTGGCATTGTTCACTGTCAACTATCGTAATATCTCAGCCTAACACACCTTAGGTCGCTGCAAGTCAGATAAAATGAAGACTCATGGTAGGTTGCTTTGTGTGATGCTGCTTTGGGTTACTGTACAAATTTTATTCCAGTTCTCAGCTACGGTTAATCCAGTCAGTTGTTAAAAAGAAACAAAATTTCAGGCTATCCAAATGAATATTTTTTTTAAAAAAATTCAACATCGACAAAACAAGGAATCTAAAAGTTATATCCAATAGTCATATTCTGGGTCTAGTCAGCAAATCAAAAATTGGCACCCCTGTTCTAGTTCTATAGGATTTAAAGTTTTCAGAATTCCCTTTAACAACCCCGCTACTTGTGGGGAGTTCTGGAGATTCTTCCCTGGAAGGATATTGGTTTTGGAAAGCCTGGTCTAATAGCGTGCAAGCTGCAGATAATATTGACTATCTATATAAATAAAAATGTAACAAGAGTTTGTTCAAAACCGCCAATCTCTGACAGTACTGCACCAATCGCTTCCAAGTTTTCACACAACGTTCCTTTAAAGTAGGGCACCAATGATATATATAGATTGTGTAGATGTCACACACGTGCCAGGTACATGCAATGGAAATGTAAAAAATTGTAAAAAAGGTAGGTAGATGGATATAGAGAGAGAAGTGGGCCACAGGTATTAGGTCATCCTTTATGACATAAAATACTCTGAGGGAGAAATACAGTAGGTAGGTAGGTAGGTAGGTAGAGGGATAGAGAGAGGGAGAAATACAGTAGGTAGGTAGGTAGAGGGATAGAGAGAGGGAGAAATACAGTAGGTAGGTAGGTAGGTAGGTAGGTAGGTAGAGGGATAAAGATAGGGAGAAATACAGTAGTTAGGTAGGTAGAGGGATAGAGAGAGGGAGAAATACAGTAGGTAGGTAGATAGGTAGAGGAATAGAGAGAGGGAGAAATACAGTAGGTAGGTAGGTAGAGGGATAGAGAGAGGGAGAAATACAGTAGGTAGGTAGGTAGATAGGTAGGTAGAGGGATAGAGAGAGGGAGAAATACAGTAGGAAGGTAGGTAGGTAGAGGGATAGAGAGAGGGAAAAATACAGTAGGAAGGTAAGTAGGTAGAGGGATAGAGAGAGGGAGAAATACAGTAGGAAGGTAGGTAGGTAGAGGGATAGAGAGAGGGAGAAATACAGTAGGTAGGTAGGTAGGTAGAGGGAGAGAGGGAGAAAGGGAGTAGGTAGGTAGGTTGGGGTTTATACGGTGGTTGTGTGTACATTGTTTGTGTGTACAGGTGTAGATCTACACACAGATTGGTTGGCCATTTAACCAGACTGGGCCACAGCAACGCGTGGCTGGGAACAGCTAGTTTTTTTCTATAAAACTCAAGATAAAAATTGTATTTACAAATCCCCGGGTCCAAAATCTAATTGTTCTAAACCATTTGAGCAGGCAGATGCCTGCAAGGATGAATGTGAGGTAACCCAGGGAGGTGCAGACTCCAAACATATTTGTTTTTCTTCTTGTTTTTCACTAGAGTACTAAGATTCGCCAGCTGAAATTCAAATTTATGGTCTCGCTGGGCTTTGTTAATGCTAAAAGAATTATTAAAGAATGAATCTAGGGCATCAATTTAGTAAAAGATTAAAGCTTGTCCCCAGCTACCCTCTCATATCAGAAACTTTTCTGCAGAATCAGAAACGATTCCCAAGAGCCTGTGCAAAACTTTCAAAGCCTAGAAGTTTAAGGGTTGCTAGTCAATCAAACCTTTCCTTCACGTGACTTGCCATATATAAGCAAAGTAGCCATATTGCTTCATTTTGACTCGCTTCTAAGGTTTCTTCTAGCAATCACGATCATCAGAAAAGAGCATGCACAGAAGATTATTGTGAGACATCCAGGTTCAGATGGGTTGGAAGAGAGGAACAGAAGTGATTGAGGGAGCCCACAACTTGCTGTGACCTGTGACACCTGGGTAGGGAAACTTTGCTCTTTTAATTACTTGGTAAACACGGGAAACTTTTAGAGTTGGTTTTCACTGGCTGTACTGCTATGATGTAGCCAATAAACTTGTTCTCTGAGAAACATTCCTGCCTTGGAGTTCTTTGGATGTGTTACTTGGAACGCTGACAATCACATGTTTCCACCTAGCTTTTGTCATTGCAGAAATCTACTTTGATAGTGAAGGGAGGTGTCCCTATTGGCAATAGCACTTTGATTTATATACCACTTCACAGTGCTTTTACAGCCCTCTCTAAGCGGTTTACAGAGTGAGCATATTGCCCCCAACAATCTGGGTCCTCATTTGACCCACCTCGGAAGGATGGAAGGCTGAGTCAACCTTGAGCCGGTGAGATTTGAACTGCCGAACTGCAGCTGAAGTAGCCTGCAGTATGGCATTCTAACCACTGTGCCACCTTGGTTCTTATTGCTAAGGACTTGACAAAGAGGCATCCTTCGTCATCTCAGTAATTATTCAGTGATTTATCATTGTTTCTTGTCTGACTTTGGCCTCCTGCTCTAGGCTACAAACACATGCATGCACAGCTAAGTTATGGAAATCCCAGGGCACTTAAGTTGCGCATTTTGAAGAGTTTGAGCCTTTGTCAACATACACAGCTAGCTATAATTTACTAAACCTGTCCAGGCTAGACAAGGCAATGACCTCCATCCCTTCATCAGTTGTGGGAACAGCAGAAGTGCTAAAATGAAAATAGCAATGAGGGATGC
Organism: Rhabdophis nuchalis; assembly: GCA_039707465.1. NCBI lineage: Eukaryota > Metazoa > Chordata > Lepidosauria > Squamata > Natricidae > Rhabdophis > Rhabdophis nuchalis. The sequence goes on from CM077656.1 coordinate 17,148,193, forward strand.
CAAACAATTTATCTCTTTCAAGAGCCAGAACTATCAATCATTTTATCTTCTTTTCTACTGAGATATCTTTTCTTCTCTGTATAAAAAATTCCTCTCTGAAGCTCACCAATTTCATCACTCAAATAGCTTCTTTCCATTAGAATCCGTCCCAGCCCATCTAGGATTGGATCCCATGGAGGCAAAATCATAATTAGAGAGTGGATTGAGAGATATGAGAAATGCGAACATATTATAGGTGCCCATCTGAAATTACTTACATTAATATTAAATTAATAATTGTCAAGACCCTATTTTTAAAAAAAGAAATTCGATCAGAAGGTTGTTCGAATCTCTAGCGCCGCATAACAGAGTGAGCGCCCGTTACTTGTCCCAGCTTCTGCCAACCTAGCATTTCGAAAGCATGTAACAATGCAAGTAGAAAAATAAGGACCACTTTTGGTGGGAAGGTAACAGTGTTCCGTGCACCTTCAGCATTTAGTTATGCCGGCCACATGACCATGGAGATGTCTTTGGACAGCGCTGGCTCTTCGGCTTTGAAATGGAGATGAGCACTGCCCCCTAGAGTCAGGAACAACTAGCATATATATGTGAAGGGGAATCATTAATATATATTTTTTTTATATATAGAAAAAGTTTTATTGAGTTTTACAAATTTTTTAACAAAAAAGGGTAGGGTAAGGTGAATTAAAAAGATATTTTGAGAACTTTCACGTCGGGAACGTTGGCCCTCCCGGGCTTCTTAACAAGACATTGGTAATGCATTTTTCAATAATACAACAAGGTGAAAATAAATGTATACATATAAATTCTGAATTCTATGCTGGCAGTCGTGTACAGACATCCAGACAAAAATTATACTGTATAAATAAAAATAAAAATAAAAGTCATTTTTTAGATCTAAGTCTCTTGGCAATTGTGTCTTCTTGTTCTCCTTCCTGGCCCCCAGCGGGCGGGGCCGTGGCCCCCTCCGTCCCCCCTGAATCTTCCCCCAGGATAGAAGAATGTTTTTTAAGAAAGGCATCCGCCTCAGCAACTGTTTTAATCCTTACTCTTCCTCCGTCCCAGAGCACCAACATCCCTTCTGGCATCGCCCACTTAAACCAAATCCCGTGGTTAAACAATTTTTTAGATAAGAAGGAATATTTCCGTCTCATCTCTCTAATCTTTTTTGGGATCTGCTTCAAGATGGCGACTTCCTTTTGTTGGTAAATTAACGGACCCACCCTCTGCGCCTTCAAGATTCCCTCCCTTGTCGACCTTCTAACAAATTTAATATGTATCTCTCTGGGTACTTCATTCATCCTGGCATATGCTGAATTTATTCTGTAAACTAGGTCAATGTCCCCCCTGATCTCCTCTTTGGGTTTACGTAAATAGTCTGATAAAATTGTACTCATGAGATCATTCACCAGATTCCTCAGAAATATTCTGAAATCTTAAGAAATATGACATCCTCTCAAAATCCATCCTAGACATATGACCAGACAAATCTCCAATTTCAGTATTAACATTTTTAAGTTCTCCCTTTGCCCCAGCCAGCCCCACTTCCAACTCCTCGGTCTTCTGTGTGTTCTCCATCAATTTTTTCTGTGTCTCCAAGAGTTCAAGCTTAGTGCTAGTATGATCTTTTCTAAATTCTCTGATTTCCAGCACCAAGGAGTTTAACACTGTTTCCATAGCTGTCATTCTCTCTTCCAATCCTGGATTTCCTGGTTGTTTTTTTGAAGCCATGGTGAGCTGTTTAAATCAGTGCCACTAAAATGGCATTTTTTGGGTGTGGCCGCTGGAGCAAGTCAGGAGAAGAAAGTTCCAATCAAAATTGTAAAAAGTTATAGAGCCCAGAAGAGAAGCAATTTTCACAGTCAATTATTAAGACAAAGAAGGCATTCCAGGGAGGGAATCAATTAATCCAAAAAATTTCTCCATTAGTAGAGCGAGGCAGTCCAAATCACAAAGAGATGTTGGAAATTTTCCATAAAGAAATAAGTGTTCAGGAACAAAGGGCAGCCATCTTCCACCATCCACTCTGACAGCCAGCCGGAGAAAACAGCAGAGAAATTGTTTCAGTCAAGCCGGACTTAGATACATTGTATGAAAACAAGCCACGGAAGACTTTCACTTGTTGTGCAACAGTCCGGATGCGAAATATCCGCTCCCTGCATTCCAGGAGCCATTTCTGCGCGCCGCTGCTGTAAATCCGAGGTGGGGTTTAGCAAACAAACACCCCCCTCCACGTCTCTCTCATCCAAAGCCGCCAGCAATAAAGCTAAAGTCACTTACTCTCCACCTTGCAGCTCAAGCCCCGGCAAAGCCATCCGACCCGAGCGCTCCGTTCTCTCCAAATTCATTGTTCGTTGCCGTCCTCTGTTGGCGAAGGGAACCAAGCCCCCCGCAGCATGTCTCCTCCCACCTAGACCGAAGACAAGGACTGTTTCCCAGCCGCCACCAGGCTGAACCAGTCCAGGCAAGCCAGTCCTACGGAGGGACCCCAAAAAAAAGGGGTACTCCGCCCCGTTTGGGGCAGAAAAAAGAACAAAACGGCGGACGAACCCCAAGGTTCGTCCGTCGCCGCCAGAAGCCGGAACAGGAAGTCCGGGAATCATTAATATTAATGCCAGCGGGCGACGCCCAGGGGAAGGGCCTTCTCTGTGGAGGGCCCAACTCTCTGGAACGACTTACCCCCCGAACTGAGAACGATCACGGATCTCCGCTCCTTCCGCCAGAACCTTAAAACTTATTTTTTCCAACAGGCCGGCCCGGCCTAACTTACATCACCTAGCCCACAGTCTGCAGTTAAATTGTTTTAAATTGGTTTTAGGGATATTGTTTTAATGTATTTAAATTTTAGCACAGGGATATTAATTTAATTCGGTTTTCTATTTTGTATATTGTTGTTTATATATGTTTTTTAAATTGCCTGTGCACCGCCCCGAGTCCCTTTTGGGAAAGGGTACGGTATATAAATCAAATAAACTAAACTAACTAAACTAAACTAAATTAATAATTGTCAAGATACTTTAAAAAAAATTTTTTTCCATCATTTTCTAACTGTTTCAATGACTTCTTTCAGTGTGATGTCATTTTTTAAAATTATTATCTGTTTCTTTTTGCTGTATTTTAATGTATGTAAAAACAAAAAAAACAAAATACAATTGCAGTAGTGAAAAGGCTATGACTGGTGTTCACACAATGTGTCTTTCAAGTTACCTTACCAAAGAAAGCATTCCGTTCGCTTTCTTGCACAGGCATGTTACAACAGAAGAGAAAGCCATCTGGATGAATTAATTAGATCCCCAAGCCCAATTTTTTCATCCAATCAGCTTGTATGTTGTATAAGTCCAGGTTGTTCAGTTTTGTCTGTTGTTTCTTTGAATGAACTTGTGGAAAAGATAACAGAGTCCTAAGCATAGAACGAGCGGAATAGAATTTTGCTCCTATACCTGAAATGAGAAACTTCAGGTTCTTTGTTGGCTTTGATCTAGGTCAGGGGTGTCCAAACTTGGGAACTTTAAGACTTGTGGACTTCAACTCCCAGCATAGCTGGCTGGGGAATTCTGGGAGTTGAAGTCCACAAGTCTTAAAGTTCCCAAGTTTGGACACCCCTGATCTAGGTAGCTTTGTTGAATTCAGTGAAATCTGATCCATCATTAATTGCTTTCAATAAAATGCAAATCACCAGTTGGCACTGTTTCAAGACTCCTTTATTTATTTTTATTTATTTTATTTTATTTACATTTATATCCCGCCCTTCTCCGCAAAGGACCCAGGGCGGCCATTCGTTCCTCAGCATTCAATATATCTGGAAGATTTTAAAAAAAAGCTATAGCTAGTCTAAGAAATCTAATAATGAGAGATAATAAGGGATATAAATATATATGTAGACATTTTTTCTTTTGCTTTTAACGAATAGAAAATTGCATTATTTTGTTGTTATGTCAGTCATGCTTTAGATTCAGATTTATTTTATTTATTTATTTTTTATACCGCCCTACTCCCGAAGGACTCAGGGCGGTGTACAGCCAAAATAAAACAGATATATAAAAGTTAAAAACAATTTAAAAACATATTAAATAATTTGGCCCCTAATAAGATTAAAAACCAACAAACTCCAATTAAAATTAATAAAATTCTTATTTACGCCAGCCCACCTTGTTGAAAAAGAAAATTTTTAAGAGCACGGCGGAAGGTGCATAGGTCAGGGATAATTCGTAACTCCGGGGGCCATTCGTTCCAGAGGACAGGTGCTCCCACGGAGAAGGCTCTCCCCCTGGGTGTCGCCAGTTGACATTGTTTAGCTGACGGCACCATGAGGAGACCCTCTCTATGCGAGCATATTGGGTTAAGTGGAAGTCCTATTTTTCTTTTAAACATATTTATCTTCAAATATCTCTACTCCATCTCCACTCATCAGGGACAAGGCTAGAAAGGAGAAAGTATCATTGTTCTCATCCCATATTATTCTTAGGAAGTACCGTATTTATCGGCGTATAACACACACTTTTCCCCCCTGAAAATAGGGGGCAAATGATGTATGCGTGTTATACGCCGATATAATGTTAAGAAGCCATGTTTTTATAGTATTAACAAGTACCGTATACACCATATACACTACCCTTATTTTGCTTCAAAGTTCTTTATTTGAAATTTAAATTTTTTTCCTGAAATTTCCCTCTTAAAATGAAGGTGCGTGTTATACGCCTGTGCGTGTTATACGCCGATAAATACGGTAATCAAAAAAGGTAGTGTACTGGTCATGACAGCATGATTGAAGCTCTACTCCTTTTATACATAGGTATAAATGGTGAAAGGGTTCTGTTGGAGGGAGCCTGTGGTCACCATTTTGCCGTTCTTAACCCCCTCCATGGGTAATGTTGTTAGAGATGCTGGGTTGCACTTTTATTTTTGTTTACTTTTTTCTAATATCCCACTAGAAAACATACATTTTCATCTCTGACAGGTCATGTTCATAAAACACTGCCTGAATAAGAAGAAACTTTTCATAAAAAGAAATAAAGTATATCTCTTTTTTGCTTAGTAAGATCATAAAACGTAAGCGGTCTTCTCAATGACATGAAATATTAACAGTGTTATGCAGTCAGTCCCTTCTTCCATAAAATATACTACACAAAGATTATGAGAAATATTTTTGATGCAGCCATAGATTTTACTGTGAGTGGATATGTAGGTAATATCATATACACATCAGTAGATTAAATTTAATTCCATCCAGTATGCATTGGTCAAAACCCAAAATAAATTATAGATGGAAGCAATTAATCACATGGTTATAACTGATGGTTCAGAAAGAGTAAGTATCCATAATAATGACCAGTAGACAAGAAATCTAGGGTAGATTTCTACAATCCAGATGTGGTTTTATTCCATGTAGTAGATTCGTGCTAAATTCTTCTAATCACCTTGTTAAATCAGGAAAGATTTTATTAAACAGTCTAGAATCATAGTTTAAAAGGGCCATAAAAGGCATCTTCTCCAAACTCTTGCTCGCTACAAGTGCCAAAGAGTTCAGCCACTTTAAAAAATGATTATGTCTTCATTAAAAACAAAGAATGTCCTTAGGACATCTCCTTCTCCTTATCTTAACATCTTTAATCCCCAAAGACATGTTCATTATAAGTGATATTAAAATTAAAGAAGGCTGAGATTTGAGCAGGATCTTTCTTGAACCCAATTAACTAAAAAAGAAGAGCCTTTGACTCTGGATCTGTTCCATGTCCAAAGTTGAAATACACACCCTGTGCACCAAACAAATATAAGTGTATAAGAAACAAGGCCAGGACAATAACATGTGTTGTATATTCTATTAATACATTTTAATCAATAGATTTACATACACCTCTGACCTTTGTGTGTCAACTGATATGAACTCACCTAGAATAAATAAAGGCTAACTTTCATTTGTTTCTTCAATAATTCTAGCTGTCGAAGCCCAGTTGCCTGATATGTATCCATCTTTTTTTTTTTTATGGTATAATGAGACAATTTAGTATAGTGCTGAAAGAGAAATAGAAGATCTTGGTTTCTAGTCCTCACTTTAGCATCAAAACCAATGTGGTGACTTTTAGCCAGTCCCTTTCTCTGAGCTAAACTCACCCCACAGAATTCCTATTGTGGGTAAAATAGGACACAAGAGCTTTCTGTAGATTATGGTGAGCAGTAGTAAATAAATTGATTGATGGAAATAAATAAATCATTAACAAATTCTAGGAGGTGGCTAGGTAATCATTTTTGTCACAACATCCATTACAGTTTAGGAATTGGGCAGCCTATACACAGAGAGGGAACCTACCAACAGTCTATTACAACCACAAGATATCACCATAACACACAATCAACTAAAGTCCTTAAAATATATGAAGTAAACCAAAAGACCCAGTAAAAGAAAGAACAGGGGTCATCGATAATATACAGACTGTAATAAGCCTGTAATAATAAACAGTCTAATATACAGACTGTCATAGCCTTGTTTTAACTGGGTATTTAGTATTGGTTTTAAATTACGGGATGAATTATTTAATATATTTTAATATGTATTCTCTTTTGGTTTTCTGTTTTTACTGTGGCTGTTCACCGCCCTGAGTCCCGAGAGGGAGAAGGGCTGTATATAAATTAAATCAAATAAATAAATAAATAAATAACCAGTGTGTAGGAGAAACATACTGAAGACTAGTAGAACACATCCATGAACACCAACTAGCAGTCAGAAAATATGAGGGAAACTCCTTAATTTCACAACACACGGACAGATTTAACCATAGTTTCAACTGGGAAAATATGAGTATTCTAGACCAAACCAATTCCAAAACCAGTAGAGAATTCCTGGAAGCCTGGCACTCTGACAAATCGACAATCAACAGGTACATAGAGTTATATAACATGTACATACCATTCAAAAGAGACAATCAAAAAACCAAAAAAGGAAACAAAAAGACCAAAACTATCTTCTCACCAGCAAATCACACCCAGATGGGCAGAGACAGTGGTGGGTTTCAATTTTTTTTAGAACCTACTCTGTAGGTGTGGCCTATTTTGTGGGCGTGGCTTGGCAGTCATGTGACAGGGTGGGAGTGGCCACCTTTTAAAATGTGGTAAAACTCATTTAACAACTCTCTTGCTTAGCAACCAAAATTTTGGACTCAATTGTGATAATAAATTCTTTCTTTCTTTCTTTCTTTCTTTCTTCCTTCCTTCCTTCCTTCCTTTCCTTTCCTTCCCGTTGGGTCACTGGCAGCGGTGGGCCAGATTTACTTCCAGGTACGCCGGTGGAACCCCCTCTCACCGGTTCTCTAAATTTCACCAACCGGCTCTCGCGAGTAGGTGCGAGCCTGCAGAAACCCACCACTGGGCAGAGATTAACACCAAGATTAACACTAGACCAACAATCAAGAAGTAAGCAATACCTCAATCAAGGAACTACCAACCCAGATAAACAAGCTAGAAGCAAACAGTAGCCTAATCAAGGAAGCACCAAGAACATCCCCACTGCCAGGGCTAGCCACTTGGATATAAAAACTCCTTTCCAGTTCTGATGGTGTTACCTGAATGAAATATCTTCTTAAAAAAAACAGCCAAACTCAGAGAATAGCAAGAACCCTATAGGCATACTGTATTCAGTGGTAGGATTCAAAAAATGGTACTACCGGTTTTAGAGTGTAGCTTTGTGGGAATGGTGTGGCTTGGTGGGCGTGGCAGGGGAAGGCTACCATAAAATCTCCATTCCCTTCCCATTCCAGGGGGAGGATACTGAAAAATCCCCATTTCTTCCTGATTAGCTGGGACTCAGGAGGCAGAGAATAAATGGGGGCGGGGCCAGTCAGAAGGGGTATTTACCATTTCTCTGAACTACCCAAAATTTCTGCTACCAGTTCTCCAGAACTGGTCAGAACCTGCTGAATACCACCTCTGACTGAATTTACATGCTTTTACACAGACCTATTCAGAATCCCATGCAGATTCTCCTCACCCCTCCGTCTGTCAGTGTCCACCTGAGTAGTCACAATCAGAGGTATGGAAAGAAAACACAGAATCTTATTTCTGTCAGTACATTTGTGGGTTTAAAAAAAAAAAGGAATATAGTATAATACCAGACAGCTGATCAGTCAAAGGCACATTCAGGATAAATGGATGGTGTTAATTTATGGCTTGGCAGCTTATTTTTCACACCCAGAACGCATAATGCTTCAATCTTCAGGGTGCCTCCCCATGAACCACAGTAGAAATCCAAATTCTGCTAAGCCATTCAGAACTCTCCATTTTTTATTGACAGCAGGTTCTGTGCTCTGTTTCCAGGGACATTTACACTATTGTTGTTTTCATCAGCCTCACAGCCTGAAAAGCAGACATCAGATGTAAAACAAAGGTGTGATTTTGAAAAGCGTAGGCTCATTCATCACTGTCTTAAAATTTGATATCTAGTTCTCCAACAAAACTGCGGACAAATCTTACACGTAGGCTCTTTTCACACACACACACACGCACACTTTAAATTCTTATCTATAATTGAACCTTTTCACACAGTCTAGTAAGTAAACATACGAAGAAGAAATAGGATTTTGCTGCTCTTAGAGACCTGCCTTGGATCTTGTTCAAATATTCATGACTGGGAGAGACATGGGAATAAGGTAAGCCAATGAATAGGCTTAGCAACTAAATCAGCCAATGGGAACTTAAACAGATCTGGGTCTGTGCAGAGAATTGAAACAGAAACTTAAGAAGAAAGCAGCCTGTCTGGGCTTGTCTGCTGAAATGTAACTAACGGCTTGTGTTTACCTGTAACTCTCCTGCCTTGTGTTTGCTTAGAAGAATCACCTGTTGGTATTGTACTTTATGTATATAAAGAAGTTAATGAATCCTGCTGCATCCGTTATCTGGATTTGAATTTATGCAACAAACTGACAGATCTTTGAGATCAGTTCTCATTAGAGGGGACAAAATAGTCAGATAAGGAGGACCCTGAACACATGTGTAGACTCTCACCTAAAATATTGTATCTGATCATAGAAACATTGGAAGAGCAGGGTATCATCCACTTGGGTGTACTTGGAACTCCAGATATGAGTACACCATTCATAAGACTGGGACAATGGCATTAACAAAGAGTTTATTTCCACACTAGTGATTTAAATCAGGGGTCTCCAACCTTTGCAACTTTAAGTCTGAAGGACTTCAGCTCCCAGCATTTGCTTTGCTGGCTGGAGAAGTCTGGGAGCTGAAGTCCTTCAGACTTAAAGTTGCAAAGGTTGGAGACCCCTGATTTAAAGCAACTTCTGGCATCACATGGACATTATTAAGGTTATTGATTACATTGCTGACTGGGTGATGTTAAAAGATGCTATTCAGTAAGTCACTACTGAAGATCCTGACTCACTGATGGAAAAAATGCCTGGAATCATTCAGAAGAGTAAGGCTGGACTTCTCGAAAATAAAGGCTTAATTAATAGATTTAAAATGTAGGCAGAAATGACAATTCTAATAAACATAAGTTTCTGTTTGGGTGGTGGTCTTTGATAGCTGTCAAAACTGGTCAGAACTGGTCTGAACCCAGCTGAATACCACCTCTGATTGTACATAGCGTTTGAAGACCTGCACCTATTAAATAGTGTTTGAGACCTGAAAAATAACTGGCAATTTTAAAACTGTAGCTTAGACAGTAGTGCAAATATTAATTAATCTTTTTTGCAGATATGAGGTGGGCCTGACTGGCAAATGAAAAGTAGATGAATTGAAGCTGCATCCTCTTTTGACACTCACACTTCCAGTGGCAGATGAGGCTGAACATAATAAACATCTAATGTGGGGACAGTCTAACTGAAACTGTGGTATTTGATACCTGGTGGTTTTTTTTTTTTTAGCATCCAGGACTGAATATTCAGAACCAAATTGGTGTTTGGCAGATTATCCCTTCCATAAATTTGACCCTGCATGAACCATATGGATATGGGAAAGATCATTTTGTGGCAGACAATGATCATCTTTCACAGTTGAAGAGGTAGCTGCTAAAGTGGTTTAAATTGCCTACCCATGGTCAGTCAGATGGTCCGTCTGTATGAAACCACTTACCCAAAACTACCTTTCTAATAGGAAAAGGTTGCTACCTGTAATGATTGTGGGATATTACAACACTCAGAGCCCTCAGTTGTTCTCCGATTATCCACTTCAGTGATAGAAATGATGGATGGCCCATAATTGGCATTGGTCAAAGAAACTTTATTGGTAAGGGTTGATTGATAATATTCGGGTGACTATATTCCTTTCAGTATTACTCAGTAGTGCAAGAACAAATGAAGAAAGGAGGTTAAAAAAAGCCAGCTAGACACTGTTGTTTCCATTCAATCCTTTATACTGTTGTTTAACTTCCATTCAAAGGTTGTTGTCTACTTTAATTTTTAACTACCTTACATAACTTGGGGTCTGTATCCAGTCTTTCATTAGCAAGAGCATCGGTTCTTCTAAAGCATTTTTTTTTCCATCTCACTGTTCCATGAAAAGAGCTGTAATCTGCTAAGGATCATAAAATCAAGGCGTTTCTTCATTAAAAGAAAGAAGTAATAATTTAGTTAGGTTGTTATGTATCTTCTCATCCTGGGGAATGCTTGTATTTTTAGCTTTAAAAATAGAAAAGGTTTCTTGGACTGCAAAAGTAGAAAGAGAAAGAAATGGTGTGACAGAATAAGGGCAGCTTTGTCACTCAGCTATGACAGAGCATGCACTGAATTTATGCAAAGATAAGATTACGCTGATTGTGTAGTATCACACTATGCAAACTGGCATGATAAATACTGAGGAATCATTCTCCTGTTACATCACATGAGTTTCAGACAGAGAAAAATAATTAAGCCCCTGATGTGAGTGACATAAGAGTTGGCCACACCCAACCTGGCCTACAACATGGTCAAACAAACTGATGCACAATGCTCAATGAAATCAAGTTTGACATCCCTGGTTAAGGGAGTCGTGCTGTCCATCTGTCTATCCATTAATCCAACCGAATAGCCTCTGGTTTCAATCATATATTAGTCTATAAAGTCTTCTGAGTTAGTTCATGCATTGTGTCCAAAATGAATCGTCATGTTGTTAATTACCAACATTGGAAAGTTTCTTAAGATCCCTCTTGGATGTCTTGCTGGCAAATAAAGCTCTCAACTTGCAAACTCCCACGGTCCAGCATCTGAGTCTTCCTACAAACAATATAAGGCTGAGATGCTTCCTTAGTAAGATCTCTTTGTCCTTCCATTCTATCTCAAGCTGTTTTAGGCTTTGAAGAAGAAGGAGTTGCAGGTTAGAAGATTATTAACAGATTTAACAGAGTTGGAAGGGACCGTTGCAGGTCATCTAGTCCAACCACCTGCCCAAGCAGGAGACCCTACATCTTCCTCTACCTAGGATTGAACTCACAACCTCCTGATTGGGAGGCGAGAGCTCCACCTCTAGGCCACAGCAGCAGATCTTTTGCCACATTCCAGAGTTGGAATCTCTGCACTTGGTAAGCCTTTGTCATTACCAAGAGACTCCACTGCACCAGTGTATGTCTTCACCCTCAGCGCAGTCTGCAACAGTTGAATCCTAATCATCCTAGCTCACATCTTCCCTGGTTTATTTCCTTTTCTCTCTATATATATTTGTTATTTAAGGCATGCACCTGCCACTCTTCAAGCTCATTCTATTGCTTCTTTTTTGTTCAACATGCTCTTGGTCTTGTGTTTAGTCATCTGTCTTCTCTAAAGAAAAAAAATATATCCTTGGCACTTCTCTCTAGCTGAACACTTCTCTCTAGTTGGGCACTTCAGCCTGCCAAGTTGTTGAAAGTTCATTTCTTTTATTTCATACAAGGAAAGCAATAGCCTGCTACAAACAGTAAAGCTCAACCAAGTCTGTGAAGCTTTATAGATCACATTATGCTTAATTCATTAACTTCATTATGCTATACCCAATTGTTGGAAGAAAAATCTGGTCCAGTTCCAAGCGAGGAGATGCTGAATGTAAAATGGAGAAAGCTAAAACATATGAAGAACAATTGCAGGAACTGGGTAGGTCTAATTGAATGAAAAGAAGAACTAGGGGAGACATGATAGCAGTGTTACAATATCTCAGGGGCTGCCACAAAGAAGAGGGAGTCAAGATATTCTCCAAAGCACAAGGACAAGAAACAATGGGTGGAAACTAATCAAGGAGAGAAGCAACCTAGAACTAAGGAAAAATTTCCTGACAGTTAGAACAATTAATCAGTGGAACTCCTTGCCTCTAGAAGTTGTGAATGCTCCAACACAGGAAGTTTTTAAGAAGATGTTGGATAACCATTTGTCTGAAATGGTATAGGAATTCCTGCCTAAGCAGGGGGGTGGACTAGAAGACCTCCAAGGTCCCTTCCAACTCTGATTATATTATATTATATTGCATTGCATTGCATTGCATTGCATTGCATTGCATTGCATTGCATTGCATTGCATTGCATTGCATTGCATTGCATTGCATTGCATTGCATTGCATTGTATTGTATCGTATCGCATCGTATTATTATATTATATTATTTAGTGGCCAAACACTTCAGTGACAGCAACATGCTTCTGGGGTGGCTGACAAAATGGGGTTGAGATAGGTGGGCTTTTATACATTCTTTGTGGCCTTCTGATTGACTGTGCAAAAACCTTTTATACTCTAAGGACTGTTGCCAGATTTCTATGGGGTCATGTAGGGGACGTGGCTGGCTCTACAGGCAAAATGCAAATCCTAGGTGTTTGTCTGAGCTAATCTTGTCAACTTTGGCTTGCCTAATTGTGTTGCTTATCTGGAGTCTCTGTTTGCTCTTTGCTTATGAATAGATGCATTCCAAAAGACAGCCTCTTTAAGCTTCAGCTTGAGGCTATTTTCCTATGGCAGGACGACTGGGGCTGCTTTCTGCCTTTGTTAAGATTTTTCTCCATTTCTAGGAAAATATTCTATCCTGCCTCTTTTAATATTAAGAATAAAAGGATATTTTAATCTGGGTGGGGTGGCCTTCCTATGCCAGGATGCATAGCTCTAAGCCAGGGGTCTCCAACCTTTGCAACTTTAAGTCTAAAGGACTTCAGCTCCCAGCATTTGCTTTAAGTTGCAAAGGTTGGGGGACTTAAAGTTGCAAAGGTTGGGGACCCCTGGGCTAGATGATTCAGCAGACCCACTTCACCAAATTTGTCATTAAGAAGTCTTAAATAAAATTTCCCCAATGGAGAAACAAGTAAATCTTTACTTCCTGAGTTTGGCTCAAACTCCAGCTCGCTAAATGATTGTTATGTGAAAGAGAAGAACATTTAGTCTAATTGAGCCCCTGAGGAGGAAGCTATTTCATGTCACCCAAGAAAGGGTCTTTTGAAACATAAATATTTAACACTGATTGACTCCAATCCATCAGCGAGTAATGATGAATGCTGAGAAGCCAGTCATATCAAAAAGGAAAAGCATGTGAGATAAAAGAGGTGAGTGGCTGACATAATGGAAACAAACAAAGAAACTAATGCCATCTTGAGCTTTGCTGGCTGGAGAAGTCTAGGAACTGAAGTCCTTCAGACTTAAAGTTGCAAAGGTTGGAGACCCCTGTTCTAAGCCATCCCATCATGGATATTGGTAGATAGTATGTCTCCTATACATTGGGAAAAGTCCTCGGGCATACAAACTAGTTTAGTTTATTTATAGAATCAGTTTGAGACACTTTTGTGATTGCTAATGTTTCACAGAAGCAGGTTTATTAAGGGTTCATCTCTGGACTCATTGTCGAAGTAGGTTACTGAATATGGCTTCACAGTAGCTTCACTCTAGTTCAAGTTTCCAAAGCACATCCAAGCAAACCTCTGAAGAAGAAAATCGATGTGGTTGTCAATGCTCTTACTTCGACTTCAACCCTTTCATTAGCTGAATGAGTCTCAGTAGAATATAAAGATAAGAATTAAAGCATCCTAAAAGGTCATAGCACTAAAACAAAAGAGATGGTAGAAAGACCTGGATGAATATGTTGGATTTTTTTGGGGGGGGGGAGGGAGCTTATTTCATTGTTAGAATGCCCTGCACAATCACAACAGTGCAAAACAGTTTGTCAAGCGGCTTTCTCTCGGTTCTGTGGCGTCTTTCTGGAAGGCTAATGGGAGCCTATGACATTGGGCAGGACAATTCTTATTAGTGCTACAGAAGGACAGTATCTGAAGAAACCTTGCTCTTTCTGCAAACTCCTCTTGGGGGAAGGTAAAAAAAAAAAAAGCTAAGTTGATTAGCCATGGCTTTGCTATCAAAGGTTTGCTTCGTTTTGATACGCATTGCATAGGTCTGTGATGGTGAACCTATGGCACTCGTGCCAGAGGTGACACATAGAGCCCTCTTTGTGGGCACACGCACCTTCGCCAGCTGCTCTGCTGAGTTCCATGCATGCCAGACAGCTGGTCTTTTCTGGGTTCCATTGTGTGATGCACCAGCCAGCTAGTCTTCATTGGAGCACTAGAACCTGGAAGAGAGCAGCTGACTGGTGAGCATATGTGCCGAACCAGCCGTCTATCACACATGTGTGCAATGGAATCCAAAAGACGAGCTGGCCCGCTAGGTTAAAAAGAGATAAGAATTGAGGGCAGGTGGGTGGGCCCAATGGAAACACTGTTCTAGTATGGTGGCAGCTACTGCCCGGAAGCCACCATTGGTGTGCATGCACTCCAGTTTCGGCACCCAGTGCCAAAAAGGTTAACCATCACTGGTATAGGTGGTGCATGTAGAAAATAAGCAGGGTTTCAACTGCATGCTTTGGCTGCCATCTTGAATTTATTTATTAGCCTTTTCCTGCACAGAGAAGGCCCCATCGTAGAAAAAAAGGCAACTTGAGCCAATGATGTCTTCTTTCAATCTAAATATAGTGTTCCACACTGTGACCATAGAAGTGGGCATATTAATCCATAATCAAAAGAAGATATTAGGCCATCTCCAAGGTGATGTATTCTTTTTTTTTAGAAAAAGGAAATTCAAGTGTTCTACATCAATTCTGCAAATAGCATCTGAATATCTGCTTTAGAAAAAAAAAGGCTGAGTGAGAAATCCGCCTTGAAAAGGCAAAATCAATTTTATTTATCTAAATCTGTTCATCACAGATCTTTAGCAAGCTGTACGTCTATCTTGGATATGGTAATTAATCCAGAAATGTAACTGCAAGCTCTCAGGGGGATGCAATCCTTATTCTCAGCTGATAGGAAAATACCCATTTTCAGCTTGCATTTATTTAGATCAACTTCGAGTGATCTTGCTTTGCAAAGACCGCTTGAAGAGTGAAATGGGCAGCATATAAATTTAATAAATAGAGAGAGAGGTTTTTAAGGTGGCAAAGGAAAAATGGGTCATGCTATTGCATCCCCTCACTGCTTCTTCATGAACAGAGAAAATGTAAGACATAGCTGACAATGGGGTGTTAGAATCAGTGATGGGTTCCAGCCGGCACTACTGCTGGTTTGCTCATGTGCAGGCCACGTGCGCGCACTTGATGTGCACGGCACACGCATACACAGTGCTATTAAAATTATTCTGCCCATGCACAGAACTGAAAAACAAGATAGTGGTGCCCATAGCAGTGCCCAGAGAACCAGTTCGGGAGTGTGGCAGGTCTGGGTCACTGCCGATTCCAGCGACCCAGGCCGCCAAACCACTACCGATTTGTCCAAACCGGTCCAAACCGGTAGGACCCCACCACTGGTTACGATCAAATTCTTTCTAATTGCAAACACAGCTCCGACTGCCTGAAGCAAGGCAGATGAAACTCGTGAATCAGAAATAGTTAGAAGTAAATTTCCTGCTTGTTGGAGAGAGAGAAAATGAAACCTATGCATTTCCCGCTCTTTCTGAACTACAAGTCCCAGCAGTACTTTCTGTACATTAGCTGAGCGCCCCTGGGAATTTAGCCAAATCGGGAATCAACGGTTTCCTATTTGAGCAGAATGTAATTTATTCTGCTGCTGATGAAGATAATAATCAGTGTTTCTTCACCTTTGCAAGTTCACATTGGAAACAAATCAGCTTCCCTAAAAGGGCCGGTGCAGGTGAATACAGTCTGGAATGGGTTTTAATCACTGAGCTGTAAGAGGCTGAAGGCAGAGAATTGAAAATGCAAAAACTAGCGGACCCTTCACTTTTCCTTTGCCAATGGTGACACTTTAATCAGGTGCGGCTGGTTATTGGTAATCATCTTATTTTTCAGCAGAATAATAGGCTACGTGTGATATATAATGTCAATGGAGACTAATACGGTATAAATCAATACACTAATAAGCTTGTTACAATAAAATAATTACTCAGTTACAGTCCTTGAACAGTTTCATCTATTCCAGAAAGAAGACATCTTGGTATTGAAATAAAACCCTTCTCATTTGCTCGGTGATAAATGATCAGTTACCAGCCCATTTAGCTGAAATACTCTGTTTAACACTCCCATCTGTAAATGGTTTTTATTTTTCATAATGCCTTAATACCGCTGAGCTTCCCGTTTTCTAAAATACCTCATCTGGATTATTTGGAGCTGTGTACTTGTTTACCTCATGAAATAAAGCGCATTTTAAACATTCATGTTGTCAAAGAACAATTCTCCTCAGACAACTATATGCTACTGAAACTCCCATTGTAATCTTTAACTGGACAAAATGGTGCATCATAGGCGAACAATTTTTGAACAAAATTACCTCATCACTTACAGAACGTGTTCAAAACCTGAGACGTATGACTCCTGAGGGAATTAAATTTGAGAAAATTGTGGCTGCTTCAGTGTTGCCAGGTAATCTTCACCTTCAGTATTCCATGTCAGTTTCCCAGCCACTCTCACAATCCCTTGCTGCCACACTGGAGGTGGTATTCTACTGAATGGGACTGGTTTGCCTGAACCAGTAGCGGAAATCACGGGTGGACCTGTAGTTCTATTTCATCCTATTTAGGGACATTTTTTGAGCAAAGTGCATGTGTGGATGGAGCATGTGTGAGCAAAGCTAACACGCGCACAACATTTGCACACTACTAGGGAAGGTAAGCAGAAACCACCCCTGTGCCACCTCTATTCAGCAGCAACTGTATCTGTGTGCTGAGAAGAAGGGGGGTGTCAGGTCTGCTTCATCGTTAATCAGGAAAGAAACCTCTCGACTCCATTTTTAGTGAAATTAAAAGTACTTTTACTGGTTAAGGAATGAATAGCATAGATGCTAAGCAAGGTCTGAAGCATTTAGGCGCGAAAGCATACATATCAATATATGTCCACCCCCCTTCCCCCCAATAACCCCCTTCCATGGTCCAATGTGTAAAGCCCCTAGGTGTCATGTGGCTTCATCTCCAAAAAGCACCATCAGGTTGGCATGTAAGACCGTTGACCTTGACCATAAGATGACCCAACCACTGGCACGCGAAGTAGATGGTAACAGTAGATGGCACCAGAGTACTTCCTTCAGCAACTCACCCTCCTGCACCATACAGTTCCAAGAACCCAAATGCAAAGCCCCTCCCTCCCCGTTTCATATGGCAGCCAGAGCGAACAGGAAAGCGGAGGCTGACAGGGGGAAGGGAGGGAGGGAGGGAGGGAGGGAAAAAGGGAGGGAGGGAAAAAGGGAAGAATGTTGGAATACGGAAGAACAGACCCCTGTGAACCCTTCACACCTTATGCTGTCCCCTCAGCCTCCATGACCTGTGCTTCCCCCATACACGTTCTCCATCTATGCACCCCTTGCACATCCCCACTCATCCTCCTTGACCAACGTCATCCCAATGTTCCTTTCCTGACACATTCAGTCCATCCCCAGCTACTCTTCTTCGTCCACATCATCTGTGATCCACATGGCACTGCTTACGCTATCTCCAAGCACCCCCAGGCTACCCTAACTCTCACCCCAACGTTTTCTGACACCTTCCCCCACCCGAATGCTCTCACACCCTCTCTAACCTGCAGGGCACTTCTTGAACACTCCCACAATGCCATGCACCTTTTTTCAGCTTATGCTGCCCTCTCCATGCCCTACACAGCCAGCATGGTACCTCTCATAACTTGAATCACGAACTTATGAAAATACTGCTACACATATCTAATACCACAAATATTATAAAATTCTGCAGTTAACAGCTTCTATCCTAATGGTTTTTTTTTTTCTAGAATGAGATGTGTCTGTCTGCCAGTTCGTTTCTCATTCCGTATACGTTTTCCTTCCTGTTCTGAAAAAAATCTCCACGTTCATTGGTATCTACAATTGCTAGATCTCTTCTTTAAAAACCCCAACGACCATTAGATGGCGGCAGAGATTTCTCGATATCTTGGTTACCATTGACTGGACATCTGGTTTTTGCATCTGAGAATTGGGTTTAGGGGGAATCAATATTAAGAGTGCAGCATAATCTTATACAGGGGACTCAGATATAAACTCTACTAGTTTCAGGATATAAATCCTAACGCGTAAGTGTGGACCACATTACCTACTCCCTGAAATCCCCTTCAAACATTTTTATTTTTTATTTTATTCATAAAACATGAAACTCAGCCAGCTGAACATTCAAAAATGCATTGCAAATACTACTGACTGGTGCCAATGGCTGATACAATTTGCTGCCAGCATCCTAGGTATCAACCAAGTATCTTCTTAGGATGTAAGATGTTCCAAGTAGCGCCGTTTTTTGCAGTTCCGCTGGTGTTATTGCAGGAAGCTGCAATTTGCTGAGAAATTTAGTAAAATTCTTGGACATGGTGCCAAGTGCCCCGATGACAATGGGTGTCACGTGACATGCTTCATCCATAGCCATGAAGTTTTGATGGCCAGGTCGCGATATTTCATTATTTTTTCTAGTTCTTTTTCTTTGACTCTGGCATCTCCAGGAACAGCAATATCAATGAACTGAACACTTCGGCCCTCTACATCTGGTGTGTTGTGCTCCAAATGATGGTCTGCTTGTATTTGAAAGTCCCACAAGATCTTCACCCTCTCATTCTCGATAATATTTATTATTATTGTTATTGTTATTGTTATTGTTAATTATTTATTTACCTGCCACTAAATACGGCATTACTTGCCTCAAGACTTGATGTTTATTTAATTGCCTTCTGAAGGATGTGATAACAAGGAGAAGGGCGGGGTATAAATTTAATTTAATAATAATAAATAGAGATTCCTTTAAAAATAAAATAACATTTTCCACAGATTTTTAAAAGGATGGTGATTAAACTCCAGACCATAGGTTCAATCGCGTGGTTTTGTTCACATGCAATTTAATTCTAATCAATAAGGTTGTAACCATGTTAAACTCTTAACATTTTAGTGAAGACTTTGCCATAGCATTTTCCTTTCATATTTATAGCATTCTAGCTTTGGAATGTCAATTGTTGCAGACTGGAATGTTCATTGTTACAGTTTCTTGAGCAAAATGAAACCATAAAAGGCTTTTGTTGAAAACATTCCTGGCTGATTAGTCATAAAGCTGGACTTGTGTTGCTTTTTTTAAAATCGTATAAAGTATAAAGAAGACATTGCAAATAAAGCTGATAGATGTTCCAATTGGAGGGATTTAAATTTGAAACCAGATTTCTTCCTTTTATCTATGTAAAGATATATATGCAGAAGTATGCAGTGGAGTCCCCCAAGGCTCTGTTTTAGGCCCAGTACTTTTCAACATCTTCATCAATGATTTGGACAAGGGAATAAATGGGGAACTCATCACATTTGCAGACGACACCAAGCTGGCAGGAATAGCCAACACTCCAGAAGATAGGCTTAAGATACAGAAGGATCTTGACAAACTTGAACATTGGGCACTATCCAATAAAATGAAATTCAATGGCGGGTGCTCTTCAAGGGCAGCTCCATGTAGCGTGTGTGGCAATAGTCAAGACAGGAAGTGACTAGGGCATGAGTGACTGTGCCAACATTATGTTTTGGAGAAGCTCCATTTCAACATGGTGCCCAATTTGGAGCATGACAATTTAAGACAATTTCTGAGAAACTGATACAAATACGGAGGAGATCAATGAAGATGTCCAGGGTACTAGAAACCAAGCTGTACAAAGAGATTGAGGAAATGAGTAATGTTGTCTTCAGTGGAGAAAAAGTGAATTAGGATATTGTAGCATTTTTGCAGTACAGAAGAAGGTCTTATGGGGGGAGGGAGAGGTGGTATTCAGCGGGTTCTGACCAGTTCTGGAGAAGCAGTAGCAAAAATTTTGAGTAGTTCGGAGAACCGGTAAATACCACCTCTGATGGCCCTGCCCCCATGTATTCTCTGCCTCCTGAGTCCCAGCTGATTGGGAGAAAATGGAGATTTTGCACTAACCTTCCCCTGGAAGGGGAAAGGAATGGAGATTGTATAGTATCCTTCCCTTGCCATGCCCACCAAGTTATGCCATGTCCATCAAGCCACGCCCACAGAACCGGTAGTAAAAAAACTTTGAATCCCACCACTGGGAGGGGGGAATATTTCTATAGAGGGCCAAGATTTTTTCGTTTTTGTTTTTAAAAAACAGGTTTTAGTTGATTTTGGGGGGGGGGGGATGTTCTTAATAATAAGAGTAGTTTAAGCGTAGCTATGATTTGTGGTTTTGATTATTGAAAAAGACAGATAATAGTGAGGGTATTTTTTAAAATCTGAGCGTAAGATGTAACTTTTTAATCATAGATTTATTTGCTGCCCAGGAAATTGGAAACTTATTTCTATTTTTTCTGCATCTCCCTATTTTAGTCTGTATTAGTTTATGTTAGTTTTTATGTCTTTTTAAAAACTTCTAATAACATTATTATTATTATTTTTAAAAAGAGAGTTGTTTGATAGCAGAGAAATAAAAGGTTTTATTTTTGGGGAAAGTTGGTTTTCTGCTGAAACCACTTTCCAGGAATGTTTGAAATTTGAATGCATGCACTGAGATCGAAGTTGAAAGAATATTCCTTTGAAGTAGATGATTTCGTCTTCTGCCCGTATGAAGACCTGTTCTCATTTTCTGCTAAGACATAGAGGCTAGGGTGAGACCAGAAAGTGAATAGGTTTTGGATCAATGCTTCACTTAGCAATGACTTAACTGTGTAAGTAGAGCATCAACATTAATAAATCACAGATCATATGAACCCCTCTTGACCAGACTTTCTCGCATTTTAATTTGTAAGTTTTGAGAGGAGGAATCTTTTTGAAAATATTGCTGGCATTGATCCATGATGTCATATGAAGTTCATCGCAAAATAATTAACAAGTAAAGTTCACATAGTGCTCTAATCTTGGCAGCCATTATCACATTTAGATCGCAACTTATATTTACACTGTGCGAATATAAAGGAGTATTTCTAACCGTTACCAATAGCAGCACATCTGGTGTGTGTGTGTGGGGAGGAACCTGAGATGATGATGTTTAATGTGAAGAATTGATTTTTTTTAAAAATGTTTGTTTTGGGCAGACATTAATTTGAAAATACGAACTCGTGAGTTTTTAAACTGAGCTGGAAAATAAACTAGCAGATGCAGCTATAAAATGCACTTGATTGTACTGCAAGAGAGAGCTGATAATTAACCTAGGATGCAATATTAGGGGGTGGAAATCATTTTGGGTCAACTGAAAAAAAATTCTGTTCAATTTTCAAATGCAAAAACTGTGAAGTTGCAAAGAGGGTTGATTAAAAAAAAAACAACAACCATGAATGAAATCAGAATTAGCTGTTGCTAATCTGTTTCCTGGTTTATTTCTCAGCTTATTTATTTATTTATTTATTTATTTATTTATTTATTTATTTATTTATTTATTTATTTATTTTTATTTTTATTTTTATTTTTATTTTTATTTTTATTTTTATTTTTATTTTTATTTTTTTTAATTTATTTATTTATTTATTTATTTATTTATTTATTTATTTATTTATTTATTTATTTATTTATTTATTTATTTATTTATTTATTATTTATTTATTTATTTATTTATTTATTTATTTATTTATTTTTATTTTTATTTTTATTTTTATTTTTATTTATTTATTTATTTATTTATTTATTTATTTATTTATTTATTTATTTATTTATTTATTTATTTATTTATTTATTTATTTATTTATTTATTTATTTATTTATTTTCAAATTTATACCCCGCCCTTCTCCTGGCAAGGACCCAGGGCGGCAAACAGGCAGTCTTAAAAACCATACAAAAAATGTAAAAATACATTATTAAAAACTAATTAAATTATATCCCGTGCTAAAAACCCTTATAAAGCGCTCCATGGCTCGGGGCCTAGTTATATGCGAGACTGCCTCCTGCCCCATACATCCCTTAGACCGATACGCTCCCACAGAGAGGGCCTTCTCAGGGTGCCGTCGGCCGGACAATGCCGACTGGCGACACCCAGGGGAAGAGCCTTCTCTGTGGCGGGCCCTGCCCTCTGGAATGACCTACCCCCTGAATTACGCACCATCACCGACCTCCGCCTCTTCCGCCAATGTCTAAAGACATATTTGTTCCAACAAGCCAGCCTAGCCTAACCTCCCATGGGGACCTTTAGGAAGTTTTAAATTGGGTATTTTAAATTTGGTTTTAGTACAGGATAGGATTGTTTAATATTTATTTTAAATTATATATTTATCTTTGTATTGGTATGTTTTTAAATTTCCTGTACGCCGCCCTGGGTCCTCTGTGGAGAACGGCGGGATATAAATTTAAATAAAATAAATAAAATAAAAAAATAAAACCTTACGAATTAAAATTTATCAAAATAAAAGTCAGAAACGGGGGGCTATGCTAGGCCGGCTTTCTGGAATAAATACGTCTTAAGATGTTGGCGGAAGAGGTGGAGGTCCGAGGTAGTGCGTAAATCGGGGGGTAGGTCGTTCCAGAGGGCTGGGCCCACCACAGAGACGGCCCTTCCCCTGGGTGTCGCCAACCGGCATTGCCCAGCCGACGGTACCCAGAGAAGGCCCTCTCTGTGGGCTAGTTTACCAAACCGAAATTACGATAAGGATATTTTGCAAAGATGTTATGACACGGATATGAAAAATTATACAAAGCACAGGAAACCAACACAGCCAGGAGTTGGCACATGTAAAAATAAATATAAGTGTATGTATACATAGTGGGAAGCACACATATATTGCAAATATACTACTAATTTGACTATTAGACACATTTTTAGGCTAGCAAGATATCTACACCATATAACCATCCTTAAACTCAAGAAGGCACTAACCTTAATTTCTATGATGCACTTCCTACAATGGTTCTTGAGGACAGATACAAAAAAACCCCACATGAACTAAGGTTGTGCCCTGTGGAAAAGGATCATTAGAAGCCATAGTAAATTTCCTGCTACAGTATACTGTATTTTCATAAAAATGCAAGGACCCATCTCATCGTTCACCTTTTAATAAAGTATCGAGGCAGCTCCTTTTTCATTCCATGTAAAATTCTTATTGTCAACGGTATGATTTTGACTCTAAGAATGGATCAGATTTTATTGAACAAGGCATGTTTTGATCACATCAGTGAACTAATCATAAACTGTTTCATTCTGTTTCATCTGCTGCTAATTGTTGTACTCCGATCAATTTAAAATATGGATGGATCAAGTGTATCACAGTATGGCAATTTTGACATTAAATAGAAGTGCCCTTTTGCTAAATCTCAACATTATCCAAACAAAGTAAATTTAAAAGTTGCTTCGGCTATGTATATTTACACTCATATTTCATGATTTGGATTCACTGCCAGTTTGTTAACTCTTTCCCACCAATATAAATGATCATGGTACTGCAAATGAAATCATAGCTTACATTGTAGACAGTGAGAACATGTACCAAGAAATATTCACCATCTCTCTCTTCTTTACAATATTTTAAGTAATCAAAGGTTAAGTATTTAAGAATATTACATAAATATCACTGTACTTAAATGCCATAATGTATCAAGACTTAAAGGTAAAGGTTCCCCTAGCACATATGTGCTAGTCAGTCCCTACTCTACAGGGCGGTGTTCATCTTGGTTTCAAAGCTGAAGACATCTTCGGGGTCATGTGGCCAGCATAACTAAATGCCAAAGGCCCACAGAATGCTGTTACCTTCCCACCAAAGGTGGTTCCTATTTTTCTACTTGCATTTTTACATGCTTTTGAACTGCTAGGTAGGCAGAAGGTGGGACAAGTAACGGGAGCTCACTCTGTTACACGGCGCTAGGGATTCAAACCACCGAACTGCGGAACTTTCTGGTTGACAAGCTAAGTGTCTTAGCCATTGAGCCACCACATCCCTAACATATTAAAAGAAAAAATATCTTAATTTATATTGTTGTCAGTGAAACAATGTACAAAATGACCAGCTATGTTGTGCAATTCCTAGAAATTCCTGTGGTGTTTTTTTTCTTGTTCCCAATTAGCCAGCCAGCTCTGATAATAATTCATTTCTATAAGGAATGCCAAGTCAATTGAAGTTGTTCTCTTCTAGGAAGAGTATGTTTTCTTACCTTCCAAAATCAAAAAGTGCAACTATCAACTATAATAGAATCAACCACATTGTGCTTCTTTAGTTTTAGTTTTTAGTTTAGCTTACTTTCAATTTATATACCGCCCTTTTCACTAGAAAGGGACTCAGGGTGGGGTGCACAGAAAAGTAAAACCCCACAATATACAAGATTTAAAAAACAATTAAACCAATACCACTGTGCTAAAATTGAATAAATAGTTAAAAACCCATGAATAACAAATTAAAATATTCCCTAGTCTATGTCAGGCCGGCTAGATGAAAGAAATGAGCTTTTACCATCCGACGGAAGAGTCGTAGGTCCGTGATGGTGCGGATATCAGGGGGAAGGTCGTTCCAGAGTGTCGGATCCGCCACAGAGAAGGCTCTTCCCCTGGGGGTCGCCAGTCGGCATTGACCGGCTGACGGCACCCTGGGAAGGCCAACTCTGTGAGATCGGACAGGTCGAAGGGAGGAATGTGGTAGGAGGAGGTCTCTCAAGTAACCAGGACCGAGTACCATTCTGACTTATGGTACTGACTGAGAAAATATCAAAAGGAAGCATGTGGTCAGTTGAGATACAATGGGTAAGAATGAGCAGTTAAGAAGAAAGAAAGGAACAAGATGTTTCCTGTTAGAACTTTTAATGGTGTTTGACATGAAATGCCTAACAGAAGAAAGGGAATTATATATTTGAGCAAGGTTTTCAGCAAGATCATCTTGCTGATAACTGAGATCAGCGATTACGCAATTTGAAAACTTGGACGAAGCAATAGTGTTGACCATTCTGAACTCTTTGGGCGAAACTTATGAAATATTTCAAAGTTGCGTTAAGGGCAAAAATTCCTTCATATTTGAGGTTCATAAAATACACTTGCTATTACGATCAGAATCATTAAACTTTGATGCTGAAGGAACTGTCAGTTGTTTTAGAACCCATATCTGTAAGTTGGATAACATTCCATAGAAAGTGAAAAGCAGGAGAAATTCATTCTAGAAATTATTATTATTATTATTACAGAAATTACAGAAATCCTCATATAATTTGCTGGGCAGAATTCTAAAATACTAAACAGTCTCATAATGTTTAGAACGTATTTATCATGTTTATCATGCAAGACCAATTTATTTAGAAAGTATGTGTTAATTTCAACAAAACATTGAATGAGGTATTTTATTCTATATCCTTGTTGACAGGTCTATGGAGATTCTCAGTCATGGTTGTCCCAAAGGTGCTTTTTCAAGCAGCAATGGTTTCTTTCTGGTTTTTCTTTGAAGATATTTCACTTCTCATCCAAGAAGCTTCTTCGGCTCTTCTTTTTCTCCTTTTTTATAATGTATAAAGGTACTATCTGCTTTGCAAGCTTGTCTTTTCCAGTGAGGCAATTAAGAAAGTAGAATTTGTCTATTGCATACAAAATTATTCATAGTTTTCTATCTTTGTCTCCCTCTGGTACCCACTTTCAAAGAAGGATGGAAAGTAACCAGTTTTTTTAAACATCTAGTTACTCCATCACATCATTCCCTGAACAATTAATCAAAAGCTGCAGTTAAAACTTAGTTGGCAACTTCTCCCAGATAGCAAAACCTAGATTGTCTTTCTCTGAATCCACTTTCTTCTGTGGATATCTATACAAAATGGACAAACACTGAGTTGCTTTTTGGCATTCCAATCCTAGTCCTATTCTCCTTCCCTTGAAATCTATCCTCTTATCTGTAGTCTAAGATTCCCTAACTTCAATGTCGCTTGCTAGCATTTCTATTCTTTCTGTCCATTCTTTCCCCAATTTTGAAATTCATTTCAGTTTCTTGCCCTCTATGACACTCTATGAAAATAGATTTCCTTACTTGTTTTCATCTATTTCTCAGACATTAGTAATCACACAAAGAAGCACATATTATACATTTAGGAAGTCCCATGACAAATGGAAGATGGAGTTCTCTATTCTTCACTATGTCTCTTGAGTCCTATTCCTATTGTGAATCTTCTTGTGGTTGAAAAGATATTTGGTTACCAATATCGATTGTAAAAGATAATTGGGAAGAGTTGGGATGCAAAGTGAGTAGAGATGGTGAGAATATCTATCTATCTATCCATCCATCCATCCATCCATCCATCCATCCATCCATCCATCCATCCATCCATCCATCTAAATTTGGAAGTGTTGTAGGTTTGCTGTAGGTTTAATAATTTTGTTAAAGGTTTCTTTGTTGTAGGCTTAATAATTTTAATAGCAATAGCACTTATTGTAGGTTTATATATGCCCCATAGTCCTTTACAGGAGTCTCTAAGTTTGTAATGTCAGCATATTGGTCCCAAAAATCTGGGTCTTCATTTTACTGACCTTGGAAGGATGGAAGATTGAGTCAACCTTGAGTCTCAACTCCAGACTGTGGGCCACGTTAGCCTACAACAATATTGTATTCTAACCGCTGCTATACTCTTAACATTTAATAATGCAAAGCATATATTTAGTATATAAAACACATTTCAAAATAATAAAACACCAACTAATGGAAAGGATAGAAACAGTTGAAAGTTGATTGACTAGATTTACTATTAAGTGGGTTTGCAAAGCCCAGCTATAATACAGCTGCATTGTTTGCTTAAGTGTTACTTGCTTAAAGACTGAATATTTCATATTTTATACTACAAGGCTCAGTTCTAGAGATAATCAGTTTATATTATGAGACTGTCTGCCTATATTTATCTGTTTGAATGCATTAGACTGTACTTTGTTAAAAAAAAACCTTGCTTTTTAAAAACACAAGAAACAAAACAATTTGTCTACCTTTAAATTTTTTTTAGATATTTTTAGCTAAATAAGCTCTCTGTGTTTACATACATTCAGTAAATGTTTTTCAAGAAACAAAGTATATTAGAAAAAAAGTGAATGTTTAGTTCAATACTTGCAAATCTCCTTCTTTTTGTGACATCTTGTAAAGGATTTACTTTTTGTAAGATAATAACCATAAGAATTTGCCAATTAACTTTCAACAATATAATAATAATAATAATAATAAATTGGAATTTATTAACCGCACCCTCTCCCCACAGGGACCCGGGGCGGTGCACAGGCATAATTAAAACAATATACGATAATACAAACATTACTAAAATAGAATTAAATAAATTACCCGTGCTAAAAATACAATTAAAAAAACCCATTAAAATTTATCGTTAAAAGACAGAGAGAACTATTCAAGGCCGGCCAGTCGAAAGAGGTGGGTCTTCAATTTTACACGGAAGGAGCGGAGGTCGGTGGTCGTTCTAATATCAGGGGGAAGGTCGTTCCAGAGGGCCGGGCCCGCCACAGAGAGCGCCCTTCCCCTGGGCGTCGCCCGCTGACAAAGTCTAGTGGACGGCACCCGGAGAAGCCCCTCTCTGTGGGAGCGAATCGGTCGTGAGGATGTGTGGGGCAGGATCCGATCTCGCAGATAGCTAGGTCCCGAGCCATGGAGCGCTTTGAAGATGATGACTAACACCTTGAAGCGCACCCGGAAGACGACAGGTAGCCAGTGCAGCTCGCGCAAGAGCGGTGTTACATGGGCAAACCTAGAGGTGCCCATAATTGCTCGCGCGGCTGCATTCTGAACTAACTGAAGCCTCCGGGTGCACCTCAAGGGGAGCCCCATGTAGAGAGAGTTACAATAGTCCAGTCGGGATGTCACGAGGGCATGAGTGACTGTGCGAAGGGCGTCCCGATCCAATAGGGGGCGCAATTGGCGAACCAGGCAAACCTGGTAAAACGCCCTCCTGGCCACGGCTGTCACTTGCTCTTCCATAGACAGCCGGGTATCCAGGAGGACACCCAAATTGCGCGCCCCATCCACAGGGGCAAGATGTTCGCCCCCTATGGCCAGCGTTGGAGAAAGCTGGTTGAATCGGGCAGCCGGAAACCACAGCCACTCGGTCTTGGTCGGGTTGAGCCTAAGTCCGTTACTTCCCATCCAGATCCGCACGGCTTCCAGGCACTGGCACATCACCGCTACGGCATCGTTGGGGTGGTTTGGGGTAGATATGTACAGCTGGGTGTCGTCAGCGTACAGGTGGTACTCTACCCCAAAACCACGGATGATCTCACCCAGCGGCTTCATATATGCGTTAAACAGGAGAGGCGAGAGGACCGACCCCTGAGGCACTCCACATGTGAGTGGTCTCGGGGTCGACCTCTGCTCTCCTGCACGCACAAATTGCGATCGGCCAGAGAGGTAGGAGGAGAACCACCGCAACACGGTGCCTCCCACCCCCAACCCCCCCAGCCGATGCAATAAGATACCATGGTCGATGGTATCGAAAGCCGCTGAGAGGTCTAATAGGACCAGGATGGAAGAACATCCCCCATCTCTGGCCCTCCAGAGATCATCTACCAACGCGACCAATGCCGTCTCGGTGCTATGCCCGGGCCGAAAGCCGGACTGGCGCGGATCTAGATAGTCAACTTCCTCCAGGTGACGGGGAAACTGTTGTGCCACCACACTCTCAACAACCTTCGCCAAGAAGGGAAGGTTGGAGACTGGACGGTAGTTGTTCAAAAGAGCTGGGTCCAAAGAGGGCTTCTTGAGGAGGGGCCTCACCATAGCCTCTTTTAGGGAGGCAGGCAAGGAACCCTCACTCAAGGATGCGTTGATAACCTCTTGGAGCCAGCCTCGTGTCACCTCCCAGGATGCCAGTACAAGCCAGGAGGGGCACGGGTCCAATGAACATGTGGTGGCTCGCAGTCGCCCACGTAACCTGTCCATATCCTCGGAAGTAACGGGGTCAAACTCCTCCCAAACAAGATCTCCCTCGTGGCATCCCACTGGGCCATGAATGGTGGCTAGCTCACTCTGTATCTGGGCGGTTTTCTCCTGCAGAAAAATCACAAATTCCTCTGCCCTACCCTGTAACGGGGCTTCCCGCTCCCTCTGTTGAAGGAGGGAACGGGTCACCCTAAACAGGGCGGCAGGGCGGTTTTCTGCGGATGCTATGAGGGTGGCGCAATGATGACGTTTGGCCACCCTCAGCGCCACAATGTAAGTCCGTAAATGGGCTCTCACCTGTGTCCGGTCAGATTCAGAGCGGCTAGCCCTCCATCTTCTCTCTAGGCATCTCTTGCGGCGTTTCATCACCCGCAGCCCCTCAGTAAACCAAGGAGCCAGGGTGGTTCGCCGCCGCAAGAGAGGCCGCAAGGGCGCGACCCGATCCAAGGCTCCCACGGCCGCACTATTCCATGCGGCCGTGAGGTCCTCCATCGGGGCGCGGGTCAGGGATACAGGAAATGGCCCAAGCGCTGTCTGGAACCCATCCGGGTCCATCAAGCGCCTGGGGCGGTACCAGATTGGTAACTCTGGTTCCGCCTCCCCGCGGAGGGGAGCAGCGGTCGGAAAGTCGAGTCGGAGAAGTGAGTGGTCTGACCATGACAAGGGTATGATGTCTATGTCCCCTGTACCCAGATCACTCTTCCATTGGCCCGAGACGAAGATGAGGTCCGGCGTATGTCCACCCTCATGAGTGGGGCCTTGAATTACTTGGGTCAGGTCCATGGCCGTCATGGAAGCCATGAACTCCCGAGCTACCGCGGATGATTCGCCCAACGATGGCAGATTAAAGTCCCCCATAACTATAAGTCTGGGGGTCTCCACTGCCACCGTGGCGATCACCTCCAGGAGCTCGGGCAGGGCTGCTGCTACATAGCGGGGAGCCAGGTATACAACCAGCAAGCCCAACTGCCTCCCTAGGCCCCACTTCATGCAAAGGGACTCACAGCCGGAGGTCTGCGGCACAATGGTCTCTCTCGGCTCCAGGCCTTCCTTGATAATGACCGCTACCCCACCACCCCTGCCTAGGGCCCGCGGCTGATGAAATGCGCGGTAGCCTGGTGGGCACATTTCAACGAGGGGATGACCTCCCTCGTGGCCCAACCAGGTCTCCGCAATTCCTACCAGGTCCGGCTCCCCCTCTGACACAAGGTCACTAATGAGGGGGGCTTTGTTGACAACGGACCTGGCGTTGCAAAACATCAGCCGCAGACCCTGGCTCTGTATTCCCTGGCCACCTAGCCTGCGAGGGTTGTGGCACCCGACCGTTTTTAACCAACGGCTGCGTGCCACCAACCGGGAGGATAAAAATTGTCTCCCCTCGGTCCTGCCCCTCCCCACGACCCTCTGAATTGGTATGCCCTCCTGAGGAACGACTCGAGTATCCCCCTGCCTTTCGCCTTCCGCTTCCCGCCGTCGACTGCTATCCTGGCCCTTACTACTAATTGCTGTTTCCATCTCCATCTGTCTACCCACTTGACTATCCCTACCCTCCTCCCTGGAACCCCCTAAAATCCGAATTAGCAAGTTAAATAAAAACCCCCCGAGTTTGCGCTTCGCCCACCTCTCAGGAGCAATAAGTCCATCCTCGAGGTGGGCCCGTGATAAACTAGGGGGCCAAGCCTGCGAGAGGGTAGACTCCCGCAGGCGAAGGAGAACTGACCTTGAATAAGATAACATTAGACGGCATTGGCACTAAAAAAGGGGGGGGGAGAATCCCCAAAGATGATACACTGCAAGTCCATAGTTGAAACAGTGAGCATAAGGGCCCATTATACAATAGATGGTAAAAATGGTAAAAGATGGTAAAGATGGTAAAATCGACAATTAATTAATTAAAGGGACAAGTACAAAATACAAAAGCGGTGGGCAGTTCGGGTAGAGGGAGGGGGTGGTAGCAGATGGATCAAATTAAATCTGTGGACATCAGCCCATCCAATCGGAGAAAATGGTCTAAGTCTCCGCAAAGTCACTGTCTCTGTCCATAGGCTGTATCCACAGATTGTCTCTCCCCTCTCCCGTTGGATCAAAGTACAGGCCACATGGCTAGTTGTAATGCTATGTGGGGCTTTTCCAGCCATTAGCTCTCAGTTCGGTTGTAACGACCGTTCCTCTATACCGTCCATCTCTCCATGGTCCTCCACAATAGGGGCCACATGGGTCGGGTAGGGGGGCCGTGCGGGCCGCTGTTATCCCCGCGCGGCCAGATGGTCGCATCCCACCCGGCCCAGCCTCCTCCGTCTTCACCCTGGGCGCCCGGCCTGCCTCCACTACTCGGCCACCTCCAGTTAACACAAGGGCCGCGCCCGGGCCATCGGGGCTGCTCCGAACTCCCACGTTGCCTGATGTTCGGCCCGATGTTCGGCCTGGTGGTCTGCGGCCTCGACTCGGTCCTCCCGCCTTTCGCGGCCTCCAACTCGGCCCTCTCGTTTTTATTCCGGCACCCGGCCTACCTCCTCTCCAGCCGGCGCCGAGACGTGGCCGGGCCGCGGGCCGCTCCGGGCGTCTTGTCGCTGCTCCCTTGCTCGCTCGCTCGCTCGCTTGCCCGTCGCCCCCACCGCACAGACAGGGCGCTCCTCTGATCTTCGCCCAGGCCGCCTGGCTACCCAGCCTACCTCCTCTCCAGCCGGGACCAAGCCGCACCGGGGCCGCGGTAGGGCAGCTTCGGGCCGCTCCGGGCGTCTCCACTACTCCCATGCTCGCCCGTCGCCTCCGTCGCCCCCCGTCGCGGCCAAAGCGCTCCATCATGCCGGCGAGCGGCCGGCTTGCAGGGCCTCCGTCGCCTCCCCGTCGCGCTCCAAAGCGCTCCGTCGTGCCGGCGAGCGGCCGGCTTGCAGGGCCGGCCCTCCAAGATGTTGTGGAGGGCCGGGACTAGGCCGCGCCTGAGCCGCGCCAGGCCGCTCTGGGCCGCTCCGGGCGTCTCCGCTGCTCCTCGCTCGCCCGTCGCCCCCGTCGCCCCCCGGCCGCGAACAAGCGCACCTGCTAAACCTGCGAGTGACCGGCTTGCAGGGCCAGCCCTCCTAGATGTCCGTGGAGGGCTGGAAACATCCCTTCTGGGCCATAAGACCCCTGTGCCTTGCCGCGTTCAAGGCAAGAACGCCATTTTCGCGCATGCGCAAACTCTAATTTTCGCGCATGCGCAAACTCATATGCTTCAATAAGACAAAAATAACACAAAACATTGATGGAAGCATAAATAATACACATATTAAAATTGTTCTTTTCTTCCTTAGTCTTACAAATTTGCATATCTTCTCATAACAAATAAATATTTTAAATAGAGCAGAAAGGCACAAGTGTAATTAAACACAGAGTTGTATCATCACCTTATAAATATTGTATGGATTTTTACATAAAAATAATATAAACCTGCATACAGAAAATTTGATGGGTAATAAGAGCATCTGTTGAATACTTGACAAAATATAAATTCAATTTCGCTCAACCATAATTTACAAAACATCATGCAAATTTTGGAATAACAGCTACATCTTTGCATACTTATTTCTTATGCTACAGCAAAGTATTTCTAAGAAATGATATCTGACAGTTTAATCTTTTTGAAAAATATTTGAAAGTCATCATAAATGAGAGAGGTGGCAGATTTTCTTTTGTTCCAAAAACCAAAAGTTTACATCCATATGAAGTTACCGCAATATGAATAACTACATGTGCATGTTGAAAAGAGCTCAGTTAGATACTTTGCGTAATTTCTCACAACTTCATTCAGGTATATTGCACTGTGATTAAACATAAATAAAATGACATCTCTGACTAATATATAATGGTTAAAATATTAAGAATTTTCATTGCATAATATTAAAAATGAAATATGGTATGATTTACATATAAACAAAATTAAAATTGGTATTCGAACATATTACATATTACAAGAACTAGTTAGCTTTGAATTATTCACTTTTTTAAAAAAAAGAACATTTTTATTATTTATTTGGAGCATATGGAAAATGCTTTGGATTTTAGGAATCTAATTTAAATGTGAATGAATGAATGAAATTTTATTTGTATACCGCTCCCTCTCCCTGAAGGGACTCGGGGCGGTGCACAGGGGATTATAAAACATACAAACATAAAACAATATAAATATCTAAAATCAGATTAAACTACTATAACCCTGCGCTAAAACCTAAAATCCTAAAACACTAAAAAACCCAAAAACTCAATTAAAAATTTAAATATACAGGCTGGAGGCAGGAAAGATAGATTAGGCTAGGCCGGCCTGCTGGAAGAAATAAGTTTTGAGCTTTCGGCGGAAGGAACGGAGGTCCGAAGTTGTTCTGAGGTCGGGGGGTAGGTCGTTCCATAGGATAG
This sequence comes from Rhabdophis nuchalis, assembly GCA_039707465.1. Taxonomy (NCBI): domain Eukaryota; kingdom Metazoa; phylum Chordata; class Lepidosauria; order Squamata; family Natricidae; genus Rhabdophis; species Rhabdophis nuchalis. The sequence goes on from CM077656.1 coordinate 17,181,769, forward strand.
GGCCCACCACAGAGAAGGCCCTTCCCCTGGGTGTCACCCGCTGGCATTGCCTAGTGGACGGCAGTAAATTGTCTATTAAAAAAAGAAAATGTATTTTTATTAGCAATAAATCATTCTAAGAAAGGGTATTTTTTAAAGAGACACCCATTAATATTCAACCAAATTAATATTCTGCAAATGTGATAATAGTTCTTCAAATAAATGGTATAGGGAGATTAGCAGTGGGAATTCATGCATTTTCATACTCAATCTGTAGTTGAATCTACTGATGAACATTTGTATAGCAATGAACTTCCAGCATATTGTCATTCAAACTTCTTTTCACACTTTGTGACTTGAATGAAAAAATATTCTACTCAGTCCCTAGTAATGCAGGACAACCCAACTCTGTTTTATATCTGATGGTGAAAACTGGATGGCATCTTAGACTAGCACATGCTCTTCATGTCTCCTCCTATCTTCCCATTGCATCTTCCTTATTCAAATAAACAGTAGAATTCTCTTCAGGCCAAAATGGTTTGCCATTTTGGCCTGAAGAGAATTCTACCATTCATTTGAATGTCATTTACAATACAATACAATAGCAGAGTTGGAAGGGACCTTGTAGGTCTTCTAGTCCAACCCCCTGCGTGGGCAGGAACCTTATACCATTTCAGACAAATGGCTATCTAACATCTTTTTAAAGACTTCCAGGGTTGGGGCATTCACAACTTCTGGAGGCAAGCTGTTCCAGAGGTTAATTGTTCTAACTGTCAGGAAATTTCTCCTCAGTTCCAAGTTGCTTCTCTCCTTGATTAGTTTCTACCCATTTGAACCGTGCCTCAGAATTAGAACTGTTACCTCGATGCTGACTTTATCAAGTCTGTGACCCTCAAATGAACATAAGCTCTTTCTTCAAAGCTTTTCATTCAAAATAACCAAGTACAGAAATGAGAATCATGATAGCCACAATTCAAGAGAAAATAAAGGATTGGAATCCCACGCATTTCCCCTGGTCCATGGAACTTCTCATCCTGACATTATTTGTTTTTGCTGCTGTCATGCTTATTGTTCTTAACCACCACTGTTGTGGAAGGCTGGAAACAAAACTTTTTCATCAGGATTTTGTATAAAAAGCACCGCGACATTGTACCACTTAAAATGTGTATTATTCTCTTTTCGCCAATTCTGACAAGTGAAGTGGTGGTATAATTACTAGATGATTAATTATTGTGTGGGGAAAAAACCACAGCACTATAGTGCTTTAAATATTAGCATATGCAGTACTGCAACAATTAATTATAATTCAGTAAAGGTTTTTTTTTCTGTTGAATAACATCAGAAATAATTTTCTGTCTGCACGCTAAAAATAAAAGCATGAGCTTGATTGCATCTTTGAATGTTTATTCATTTATCTACATAGATTCATATCCCAGCCAGTATAATGACTTCTGAAGCTGTCTTTTGGCATATAATTTGGATCAATAATCTACAAACCTCAGAGTATATACCATCTTTCACATCAGTAATGTTGCCAGAGTTTGTTGCAGCAATCAAATCCAGAAAGCACAAACAACTGATGCAGCAGGATTCATTAACTTGTCTTTATACATAATATAACACATGAAATAAATATACGATATCAACAGTGGTTCTTCCAATGTGGTAGTAGTTACAGGCAAAACACAGGCAGAAAAGATATTGGTTTCAGTTCAGAGTTCAGAGCTTAATACAGCTAAGCCACGCCCAGACTTCTTACTTAAGTTTCTGTTTCCAAATAGGCCTCATTGGCTGATGTGTTACCATGCCTATTGATTGGCTGACCTTCTTACCATGTCTCTGCCAGTTTATGAATGTTCTGACAAATATGTAAAAATACTTGCAAAGAGTTCCTAAGATACCATATTTTTCAGAGTATAAGACACACTTTTTTTCCTCCAAAAAGAGACTGAAAATGTGGGTGTGTCTTATACATCAAATACAGCATTTTTTGCCCCTTCACCAAAATGGCCACATGCATACCCTTATGGAGGCTTACAGAGAGCTCCTGGGGGCTGGGGAGGGCATAAAAGAGCAAAAAACAGGGCATTTTTGCCCCCCCCAGCCCCTAGCAGCACTCTATAAGCCTCCATTAGGCTATGCATGCTATTTTTTGACCAAAAAATGGCCCGTTTTCACACAGAAAAACAGGCCATTTTTCCTCATTTTGGGCCCTCCTACCCTCCCAGGAGCACTCTGCAAGCCCACCTCCCCCAAGGCTCTTCATGCCTTTTATTTGAAAAAAGGGCCCATTTTTGCAAAAAACGGGCCATTTGGGGGAGGTTTGCACAGTGCAAAAAGGTTTTTTCCCCCCCTTTTGGAAAGCTGATTAGTTAGAGTGATTGATGAGAATTACGTTGGTCAAGTACTGTGCCTGCAGAAACAAAGATTTGTTCCGAAGGTGGTCAGTGATTTCCTTCTCCAGCACATGGGTAAATATACCTCTCTCTATTTCTCTCTCTATTTTTCTCTCTCTATCCCTCTACCTACTTACCTATCTACACACACACTCTCTCCCTACTTACCTACCTATTGTATTTCTCTCTCTCTTTTTCCCTATCCTTTTATCTACCTACCTACCTACCTACCTACCTAACTACACACTCTGTCTCCCTACCTACCTACTGTATTTCTCTCTTTCATTCCATCTCTATCCCTCTATCAACCTACCTACTTTTTAAAAAAAATTGCCTCTTCAAAACCTGGGTGCGTCTTATACTTCGGTGCGTCTTATACTCCGAAAAATATGGTACATTTAGGTGATAACTGAGCATGTCAAACATCATTCTATTACCTCAACTAGCCACATACAGTAAAGGTAAAGTCCTATAAGGGACACCAGTATAAAATGATCTTTAAAAGACATATAATATTATTTAATTATTTCATTTTTAACATAAATCATGTGTGTCAGTGTATCATCTATCATACACATACACATATATACAACAATAATTTGTTAAATGAGCCCAATATAAATACATATATGTATATGTAATATATATATACAAATGTGCACAATTCAAAAGCATAAAAATAAAACTCAGGTCTGATACAAGGGCTGTTTACCTGAATTAATAATAAGGATGTCTTGCTGAACTCAAGGTGTAGCGGACTGCTTCTGCTACTGTCAGAAGTCTTTAACTTAATGGTCTTCTAAGGTTGCTATCCTAACTGTTGAATGCAAATAAATAAGCATCTGATACACAGTGGGAATTATTCCTAAGTAATATCTGATGAAGGCATGTTAAGCTTTTGGGAAATGAGTCTATCCAGATATACTGCTAAACAACATTGCTTTTATCATCTTTGCATGATGCATCCTTTTCCTCCAGTGGTAACCCTACATATTCATCGGACAGACCGCTCAATGTGACTAGAGTAATGTGATGGAGATGTAACAATTAATCTCAATATTGAAGAAGCATTTTATGAAATAAATCGTATTATTTTTTCCATATGAAAGAAAGCAGTGAGATTATGAGTGGTGGATATTTCTCAGCACTCTGGCATCTAGGGAATAAACCGGAGGCTGTTATCCACACACGCTACACCAGCCTTAGATACTATTGGTATGCAAAGTAGCGTATTCCCAGGGGGGGGGAAAGCCTGTCAGAATATAGCACGCTGTCATTTCCTCTTCTGAAACATTTTAAACATTTTTTGGCTACTCCATTCAGTGGGATTTCTGAAGTCTGTTATCTTCAAGTCCTCTCCTTTTTTTTTTTTTTTTCCATTCAGCATTAACTGTCTGTCTTGAAAACATTTGAAATATTTCCCAGTTCCTTGTCATGCATGTCTTGGTCTCTTCCAAAAATGATAATGTCATTATAAATATTCAAAAGCTCTATACAACATTGCATGACTTGTTAATTACACCTTGATATTTTTCAGCTGTTGGGAAAATTCCAGACATTAATCTTTTATAGCAATTTGGACAGAGGCTGAACTACCACATTAAATTAATCTAACTACTCCTCAATCTTCTTTTTAACTAAGACATATGTTAAAAAATATCCCCGCTATACACATTTTGAGGTTAATTGGTCAATCAGTTTCTTGTAGTCTTTTATAACCTCGTTTTTTCCCTTCACAATATCCATGGGTGATATACAATAATTCTGCATTTTACGCATAGGTATGGGAGATTTTACTTTTAAATACGATTTGGCGCACTGGCAGCCAATTAAAACAATAGCTAAGGCAGCCCCCATGCAGTGATGTCACCATGCAAATGTCACCATTATGTAGTTGATATTATGTAATATCTAATCTAAATCATACTGCATGTGCATGATAATATCAGGACACTTGTTGCAATTTCCCCCACACCTGTGGATACTTGTGGTGCCATTAATTAACCATGAAATTGTTGGATATACTTTTATTAATATAATTATTCTGTCTTATTTATTGCAACTCATTTAGCATAACCAGCAACTGAGTTGGCATTCCTGGCTGTTTAAAAAAAAAAGAAACAAAATATTTCTCAGCGGACATCTTCAGAATTGACATTGCACTCTGCTCCCTTGGATCTTCAAATGTATGAATAATGTGAAGTTTCAGTTTTCAGTTTATTCAAATTTGTATACCGCCCTTTCTCCCTTTCGGGACTCAGGGCAGTAAATAGGCAGTAATAAAAACAACAGTAAAACATCCAATACAATAAATATACTAAAAATAGATTAAACATTAAGCCTGCTCTAAAATACTCTGTAAAACCCCTAATAGAAGCAAATTAAAAAACTACGCCAAGCCGGCCGCACGAAATAGATGGGTTTTCAAGGCTCGGCAGAAAAGGGGCAGGTCCGTGGTTGTGCGTAGGTCAGGGGGGTAGGTCATTCCAGAGGGAAGGAGCTGCCACAGAGAAGGCTCTCCCCCCTAGGGGTCGCCAGCCGACATTGACTGGCTGACGGCACCCTGAGGAGGCCCTCTCTGTGGGAGCGCATTGGTCGGAGGGAGGTATTTGGTAGGAGGCAGTCTTGCAAATACCCAGGTCCCTTGCCATGGAGCGCTTTAAAGGTTGTTACTAGCACTTTGAAGCGCACCCAGAAAGCCACAGGCAGCCAGTGCAGCTCGCGCAGGAGAGGTGTTACATGGGAGCATCTGGAGGCCCCCAAAATCCCCCACGCGGCCGCATTCTGAACTAGCTGGAGCCTCCGGGCGCACCTCAAGGGGAGCCCCATGTAGAGGGTGTTGCAATAGTCCAGGCGGAAGAAGCATCGACCTATACTCATTTTGTCCTCTGCTAGCAATAGGTCAAGCCAATTAACAGTAGCAAGAAGGGTTAAAGAGGTGGAACTATAGAAGGAAATAGGTCATTTGAAGATAATTTACACAGTGGTCCTCCAAAGCCTGGAACGAAGTGGATATACTAGTATAATATTTTATAATATAAAGCAAAACCAGAGGCAAATGATTTAGTGAAAGATGTATCTAATCAGGCAATTGGCCTAAGAAACAGGACTATTTCTACACTGAATATCTGGAGAATGGGTCATTTATCAACCAAGTTTCTATTAATACTTAAGAAAATGACTGCACAGTAAATTCTGAAACATGTCCAGTTTATTCTGATACTTAAACAGCATTATAAGAATACAAGTTAATTTTTATTTGGAATTCTACTTGAGATTATATCTGGTCAAATATCACTGTGTATTTGCTGTGGTGTGTTTGTAAAAAAAAAAGGATCAACTTATATTCATCAACACCAAAATGAAGTCCTTATTTTGTTTTCACCTTCATCCAAATAATGAGAAGATATACAAGCTCTGCCTAAAATCACATCATCTCAACTCAGGGATCTTCACCAATTCTTCTTCAAAAAATCACTTAACAATTCGGATTTGAAACCCAAAGAAAAGCAAGGCTCTAAATTGAACTATAAGCATATAGAGAAACGTATGGTTTTATAGAGTAGTCTTTCATTGTCATGGACATACATTTTGTGGCCTTAGGTCCCATGTGTAACCTATAGGCAATATTTCCTTGGACCATGTGGTAGTAGAAAACGGGAGTTATTTCTAAACGGAGTTAGCAGAATGATTTCTTATTCATAGCATGCCTTTGGGCATGTTATGAAGTGTGTGGAAGTCAGCAGCAGTAAAAAAGAGCAATGCAGGAGTAAATAACAAGTCACATTTTATCTGCATATCCTTTCTGGACAAAAAAATATATAAGCCTTAGGTTAAAATGCTAGTTATGAAAAAGTTGTTAGGTTTGTGAAAATTTTAAAGCTATTCTTAAGCAAAGAATGTAACCAATTCATAAATCCAAGATGAGATCAGGAACAACGTTACCTTTTCTCTGTCCATTCACTAATGCCATTAGTAGACTCCTAATGTTGGGTAGGCAATATATAATACCATGATGACAAATGGTATTTTGTTGCTTTAAGATGTTTGAATGCAATTAGAAGCTGTAATTATCTCGGCAATAAGAGGAAGTCAGGAGAGCACATTCTCTCTCTCTGCTGATTGCTCTCTACTTCATTGTTCCCTGATTACTCGACCATGACTGACTGTTTGAAGAAGGAAGAATCGTGAATTGCGACTGTAAGCAATTGTTTGCTTGTTAAGGACTGTGTATGAATCACTATCTACTATCACTGCTTGTGAAGCAGTAGTTTAGTTTTATACCAGTAAAGCTAATTGTTTTTACTTGCAGTGTCTGAGATACTATTTGTGTGTTTACTAGCAACGTTTCTCTAGCTGCACATTCCGCTGCACAACTTTCTGTCTCCCAATGGAGATATCCCCAACACCATTGAATGATGGTCCATGGAACTGCAGCAATTTCCCACTTTTTAAAAAGATATCATAAAATGTAACTTAAGAAAGACAGGCATTGGTTTTGCAACTTCATAAGCAAGTAAGCTATTTCATAGGCCAGGGGTGTCAAACTCAAGGCCCGTGGGCCAGATCCAGCTGTGGCATGCTTAGATCTGGTCCATGAGGACCAGATCTTGGAAAAACGCAGCCCTCCCAAGCTCAGTTTTCACTGGCACAATGCTGCTGGACACCATCGCATCCACAAACGGAGCCTGAGAAGGCCTGAGAGGGACAATGAGGCTCCTCTGGAGGACAAGGATTTGGCACTCTCCTGGTCTTGCCTTCCTCTACTGGAGACAGTGGATCTCCCCAACCATGCCCAGGTCACCATGGGCACCCACAACATGATTGATGTTGAGCTGGCCATGCCTACCCTGGCTACACACACCCCGACCCCCCAAGGTCAAACACAACCCTGATGTGGCCCACAATGAAATCGAGTTTGACACCCGTCATAGACTAACATTCATGATTTGAGATATTTCTGCCTTATTTTGGATCTTGACCCCACATACTTGTACACTGCAACTCTCAATGTGATGCACAACTGATTTTCTGTTGGTAGGTGTTGGACACTTGCATTACAAAACTGGTTGGCAATGTTTTCTTGGTCAAGGGCTAATATTGCTTGTATCTTCAATAAAGCAGTAAAGGTTTCCCTATCCAGTTGTGTCCAACTCTAGGGCATGGTGTTCATCTCCGTTTCTTGGCTGAGGGACCCAGCATTGTCTGAAGACATTTGCCATACTCATGTGGCCAGCATTGCTATATGCCAAAGTTATTTGCGAGACCGTCTACTGCCCCATACATCCCTCCGACCAATCTGCTCCCACAGAGAGGGTCTTCTCCAGGTGCCGTCAGCCGGGCAATGCCGGTTGGCGATGCCCAGGGGAAGGGCCTTCTCTGTGGTGGGCCCAGCCCTCTGGAACGACCTCCCTCCCAAACTCCACGTCACCTTGGACCTCCGCCTTTTCCGCCAGCGCTTAAAAACACACTTCTTCCATCAAGCCGGCCTGGCGTGAACCTCCCTATACCGACTGAGCTTTTAGTTTGCCAAAGTTTTAATCTGTGGGATTTTAAGTATGTTTTAGCACAGGGTTTTGGGTTTAATGTTGTTTTAGGATAATGTATTGTATAAATTATAAACTATATTTGTAGTTGTTTTTTAATTTTCCTGTGTGCCGCCCTGGGTCCCTTTGTGGGAGATGGGTGCGGGATATAAGTATGAATAAATTCAAATTCAAATTCAAAAACTGTTACCTTCCCACCAAAGTGGTACCTATTAATCTATTCACATTTGCATGCTTTTAAACAGTTAGGTAGGCATCTTGTATATTCAAGGGATTCACAAGCAGTGTTTTACAAAGGCAAGGTAGCGAGTACAATTGCATGATCAAAAAAAGCCTCTTCCCTTTCTTAGATCTATGTGATGCACATTAAAAAGGGGTGGGGCTTCCACTAAGCCATCACTCCTGCAGTCTTGAATTTTTTGTTCCCAATCCTAAAATGTCCCTGCTTAGATTTTTTTTAAAAATCCAATGCACAGCCAAACATGCACACATTCTTTTCAACCTTCAATATACAAATATATACATGAAGTTAGATTCCTTTCTATTATAGAACTCTGCAGCAAAATAATAACAGTCAAATGATTATTGTAATTAAATATATATGATCACCCATATTTAATAATACATCATGCACTTGAAACTTTCATCCTCTTTTATCCAGATTTTCATGCTTTTTCTACGTATTAGGAAACATCTAAAACTTTTGAACGTCACGGTTAGATCAACAGCTTATTTGAGATGACAGAACAGCATAAGCCTATATAGCTACAGCAAACAAACACTGCTTTCGGAATTTTATAGTGGAAATCAATATTTGGAGAAATGAAAAGCCATGCAATTATGTATTAGAAAGAATCAAGCATTGATTTTGGAAGATACTTTAAAGGGAATTGAAACATTAATGGGACAGCTAAAAGAATTTGGTGCTTTAGGAGGTGTTAAAAACAACCATAAGATGAAGATGTTAATAAAAACATGAAAATAGAATATCAAACAGAATTGATGGATACGATGGGTTTTAAAGTTGAAAAGAAAGTAAAATATTTAAGTATCACTATGATAAATATGAATTGTATGTTATTTCAAGATCAGTGTGTTAAGACAGGGAATTAAGTTTAAAATGATATGTTGATAAAAGAAAGTACGATTGTCTTTGCTGGGGAGATTTCTCTGATTCTGTGACATTATAACTGTAGTGAAATCATTGTATATAGACTGATGGAAAAATCCAGCAATTCCTACAGAAGAATGGTTGGTAATGATGATGGAATTTGTTGAGATGACCAAATTGACATAGATATTGACCAAAAGACAATATCTATATTTATTGCTGTCCGGAAACCTCTTATGAAATTTTGCAGAAAATGGGGAAAAAATAAACTTTATGATTTTGATGATTAAACGGGATATATTATAGAAAGAAGAGAGACATCTTTCTAACTTTAGAGAAAGAGGTAAATGCAAAATTGTACTCCTAATCTTGTAAAAAAGATTGAAAGCTCCTTTTTGTGTCTTTTTGTTTCTCTTCTCTTTTTCTTTACTTTTTACTTTTTTTGCACTTTTGCAGTTTTATGTATTTCTTTTTTCTTTATTTTAGATTAGAATTAGTCTTTTCAAAACAAAAACAATATACTTTAAGGTGAGTTTTGTGATTATGGGTCATTCCTCTTACCCCAGGGGTCAGCAACCTTAAATACCCAAAGAGCCATAAAGGTCCTAACTGAAAGCCCCCCATTCAATTCTGGAGCTGACCGGAAGTCCAGATCCCTCACTCTCCTCCTAGCGTGGCATCCTTTTTCCTCTGCCAACTGGAAGTTCGGTTCCCCCACCACAGAGTCTCCTTCTAGCATGACGTCCTTTTTCCTCTACCTGTCCCAAACAAAAGCCCTATCAATCGTGGAGCCAATTGGAGACAGGGAGCCACAGCAGAGGGATGAAAGAGCCATATGTGGCTCCAGAGCTGCGGGTTGCTGACTCCTGTCTACCCCTTGCTTCCACATAAGATTTCCCTTTCTGGAATCTCCATCACATCATTACAATTCCCAAGGTCTTATTCTGGAGTAGAAGTTCTAGAATGTATCCTAAAGGGAGTAAGTGACCTTTTCCTTTTAACAGAGTCGCTTACTTCCACTAAATAATAAAGGTCTGTTTGGAAGGATTTTGATTCATCTCACAGAGTTTTGCAACCAAAGGTAATATGAATCTGTTAGTTGAATCTTCAAGCAATATAATTTGCTTCAAGAAAACACTTGGCATTGCTTTGAAATCTTTCTTTATCTCCTGCTGGTCATTTAGCTTCTTTAGGATTTGGCCACAGCATGCAAAAGAAAGCACATAAGCATATTTTCTGGCAGGAAAAAACTAAGCATCACCTAATGGTACATCTTTCATAGTGCTGTGTTTATGTGTGTTTTTATTTCTTGGGGATATCCACAACTTCCTAATAATAGATTTTGTTTTTGAGCCTCTGATTTTTTTTAAAAAAAAATAGCCATAATTAATGCACACATAATCCTAATTAAAACCAGTCAGTGAAAAATGGGAGTCATTATTTATCGCTTAATGATGAAATAAATGCCAAATTGACCTTGTTTTATTTATTTCTTTAAAAAAAAATATGCTAGCTTGCATCAGCATACAAGTGCCTTCCTATCTTTATGATAAATATAAGCAATCTCGGCTTGTTTCAACAATATGACAAAGTATAACGTTGTCAAGGTATTAAAGACCTTATTATTAATAGTTTTAAGGTTTAAAGGTTTCCCAAGTCTTGTGACCAACTCAAGGGTGCAGTCCTCATTTCTGATTCTCAGCTGAGGGAGCTTCTGCTATCTGAGAGACATTTCTGTTGTGGCCCAGCCGGCTCTGGATGAGCTGCTGATGGACTCTTCTAGTGAAGAGCCCTATGAGTCAGCTCTGGAGGAGGAGGGAGACCTTGGGGAGTGCTCAGAGTCAGAGCAGGAATCAGAGAGGCTGGTTGGCCACTAGGAGGCACCTGGGTCATGGAGCAGTGAGGAGGATCAAAGGCAGTTTGTCCATGATGCAAGAGTGAGCAGAGCTGAGAGGCGGAGGCAGCAATTACATTGGAAGCAGGCTCGCAGACAATGATTAAGAGTCAGGTGGTTGCTGAGTGGCCCCTCCCAAGAGAGCTTATAGGTGAGATATTGGGAGGAGACATTTGCAGGAAGCAACCAATTGAACTTCAGTATTTCAGAAAACCTGAGCCTTCTAGTCATGTTTGGAATTACGTGAGTTATCTGGGCTCTTAGTCAAAGTCTTCACGTATCTCGTACTTAAGCAGTGGCAAGAAGCCAAGCCTGTGTGTGCAGGGTGATTCAGCCCATGGGATAGAACACATTTCTATCATCATTTAGCCAGCATGAAAATACAGAACACAGTAACCATCCTGATGAAGTGGTACCTATTTATCTACTTGCATTTGCATGCTTTCGCATTGGCATGTTGGCAGGAGCTGGGGTGAATAACAGGAGGTCACCCCATCATGCAGCACTCAGGTCTCAAAACCAGACTGTCAACTTTCCAGTTCACAAGTTCACCAACCTCTAAGCCATCACACTCCCCCTTATTAGTAGTATTTAAAAGAAAATATGGCTCTTCTTTTGAATGATGCTTGCTAAATGTTTGTTTCCCCCAAAATAAGTCAGGGTCTTATTTTCTTTTGACCCCTGAAATAAGCGCCTGGCCTTATTTTTGTGGAGATCTTATTATTTTTGAGGTGCAGGAGGCGGTGAGTGTGATCAATACTTTTTAATACTTTTAATAGTTTTAATACTTTCAAACTTTTAGCACAGGGATAATTTATTTAATTCGGTTTTAATTATTTATATTTGTGATACTATGTGGTTTTTAATTTCCTGTGCACCGCCCCGGGTCCCTTTGGGGAGAGGGAGCGGTTATATAAATCCAACAAATAAATAAATAAATAAAATCACCTCATGGCTGCTGCTGTTTTGCAATATTTTGGCGGAGGGCTTATTTTTCAGGGGAGGCCTTATTTTAGCGCATGTGCTCAGAAGCCCGATTGGCCTTATAATCCAAGGAGATCTTATTTTCAGGGAAACAGGGTAGTTTATGAAAATCTCCCATCTGTAGTGTTCTTGTAGAAGAAGCAGTGAGGGGATGCAGTAGCATGACCCATTTTTCTTTGCCACCTTAAAACCTCTCTCTATATTTATTAAATGTATGTGCTTTCACTCTTCAAGCGATCTTTGCCAAGCAAATAAACATGTATGATTGCCCAGCTTAAAGAAGAAAAATGCAGTCCACCACTTTACCACTTTCATTAGCAATTATATATTATTTCACTATGACAGGCTTCCTACGTTATGGCCCAGATCCCAAATTTATTTATGTATCTACCTCTCAAAATTATATAAATATCCATCTCATCCAAATTGAGTCTGGATGGCACAATAGACAAACAAAAATTGATAAAAAAGTGAAGATATGAAAACAACAAATACAAATCTAAAAAGGTATAGTAATATAGTATAGTGAAATACAAACCATATTTGAAAGAAATAAAAATGGTCCCCTTCACAATGGACAAATTGCTGGTTTTATGGGAGACCCAGGACTGGTCACATAATTAAGTCTTAAGGGTCTCTCAGGATACCAGAAAAAACAGGGACAACCTAATTTTGTCTCCTGGGGCTGACCAAATGTAGATCCCTCGGTGCTACTACCCACAGCATGCTTTTTCTGCAAGATCTAATTTATTTTGATTTGCGTCCCTATTGCATTCCCTTCCAGCTCTAGATTTTTTTTCATTTTGGGGTGACTCAGTGGCTAAAACACTGAGCTTGTTGATCAGAAAGGTTGGCAATTGGGCAGTTTGAATCCCTAGCGCCGTGTAACAGACTGAGCTCCCATTACTTGTCCCAGCTTCTGCCAACCTAGCCGTTTGAAAGCACATGAAAAATGCAAGTAGAAAAATAGGAACCACCTTTGGTGGGAAGGTAACAGCATCCTGTGCGCCTTCAGCGTTGAGTCATGCGAGCCACATGACCACGGAGACACCTTCAGAGAGTGCTGGCTCTTTGGCTTTTAAACAGAGATGAGCACCGCCCCCAAGGGTCAGGAAAGACTAGCACACATGTGCGAGGGGAACCTTTACCTTATTTCATTGGTAGCTACAGCTTACAAAATTCACAAATCAGACAAAAATTGCAATCACAGTTCAGATGGGTGGACAGCAATTTTATATTGCACTGATTCAACACTGTTCTATGAACTATCATTCCTCTAATATCCTTTATTTGGTAGCATGAGCCTGACTTTCCATCAGGTGCTAGTAGAAACCTTCACACATGAGACAACATCACTGTCTGAGTTTTACAACTGTATTCTATACATTAATTTATCAGAGCAACGGTGCACCGAATGCAGTTTCTTCTTTTCACCACTGTCATTTGCTCAGTTGTGGAGAAATTATGGAATTATTTTTAAATAATAATTTTAGGTTAAATCACTTATAACAGAAAAGGTACCTCTTATTGTTCCATTACAAGAGGAGAAAAGCAAAGTAAGTTGAGCCAATTGATTGCCATTATAAACATGACTCTTGAGATATACAAATAGTACAACTTACAACCATCCCCACAGTCACATAATCAAAGTTCAGGCACTTGGCAATCAGCATATATTCACAGCCAGCTTCTAGCAAGCGAAGTCAATGGAAGAAGTTGGAAATGAATATAACATAAAAAAGAACAGAACAGTGTAGAATCATAGGGCTGGAAGGGGCCTTGGAAGTCTTTTTGTTCAACCTCCTACTCAAGCTGATACCATCCTGGCTGTCCAATCTTTTATGGAATGCCTTTAGTGATGGAGCACCCATAACTCTGGAAAGTAAGCTGTTCTGTTAATTAATCATCCTTAAGGTCAGGAAATTTCTCATTTGTTCCAGATTGAATCTAGAAACTAGAATAGAGCTGGAAAGGACTTGGGGGGGGGGGGTGTCTTCTAATCCAACCCACACACACACTCAAGCAGGGGACCTTACACCATTTCAGACAAGTGGCCGTCCAGTCCTTTCTTTAAAATCCCCAGTGATCAAGCATCCACAACAGTGGTGGGTTTCTGCAGGCTCGCACCTACTCGCGAGAGCCGGTTGGTGAAATTTAGAGAACCGATAAGAGGGGGTTTCACCGGCGTACATGGAAGTAAATCTGGCCCGCTGCTGCCAGTGACCCAACGGGAAGGAAAGGAAAGGAAAGGAAAAAAGAAAGAAAGAAAGAAAGAAAGAAAGAAAGAAAGAAAGAAAGAAAGAAAGAAAGAAAGAAAGAAAGAATTTATCATCACAATTGAGTCCAAAATTTTGGTTGCTAAGCAAGGTTACTCATTGTTAAATGAGTTTCACCATATTTTAAAAGGTGGCCACTCCCACCCTGTCACATGACTGCCAAGCCACGCCCACAAAATAGGCCACACCTACAGAGTAGGTTCTAAAAAATTTGAGACCCACCACTGATCCACAACCTCTGAAGGCAAGTTGTTCCATTGGTTAATTGTTCTCACAGTTAGAAAGTTTCTCCTTAATTCCAGATTGCTTCTCTCCTTGGTTAGGTTCCATCCATTATTTCCTGTCCTGCCCTCAGGTGTTTTGGAAAATAAGTTGATCCCTTCTTTTATCCTGGATAAATGGCTATCCCTTTTTTTTTTAATTGAAAACCTCCACTCTGGGAAGCAAGCTGCTCTATTGCTAATTGTTCTTACAGTCAGGAAATGTCCCCTTAGTCCCAGATTGGATCCCTCTTTCATGAGTTTCCACCCATTGCTTCTTGTCCTGCCGCCTGGTATTGGGGACCCTCCTCTGTTACGTCCCCCCCAACCAGTGGTGGGTTTCTGCAGGCTCGCACCTACTCGCGAGAGCCGGTTGGTGAAATTTAGAGAACTGGTGAGAGGGGGTTCCACCGGTGTACCTGGAAGTAAATCTGGCCCGCTGCTGCCAGTGACCCAACAGGAAGGAAAGGAAAGGAAAGGAAGGAGGGAGGGAGGGAGGGAGGAAGGGAGGGAAGGAAAGAAAGAAAGAAAGAAAGAAAGAAAGAAAGAAAGAAAGAAAGAAAGAAAGAAAGAAAGAAAGAAAGAAAGAAAGAAAGAAAGAATTTATCATCACAATTGAGTCCAAAATTTTGGTTGCTAAGCAAGAGCGTTGTTAAATGATTTTTACCACATTTTAAAAGGTGGCCACTCCCACCCTGTCACATGACTGCCAAGCCACGCCCACAAAATAGGCCACATCTACAGAGTAGGTTCTAAAAAAAATTGAAACCCACCACTACCCCCAACTATCAGAAGACTGCTATCATGTCACCCCTAAACCTTCTCTCCTCTTTCGCGTACCTAATTCCCTTAAACATCCATTGTATGGTTTATCCTCTAGACCTCTTACAATCTTTGTTGAAATTCTCTGAACTCTTTCTCAATCTTAACATCTACATGATTCACTTAGCAATTGCAGTTATTCGTTCAGCAATTGTGGCAAAAAAAGGTCATAAAATCAGGTTTGACTCACTTAATAACCACCTTTGGGAGTAATGGAAATTCTGATCCCTACTGTTGTTGTAAGTCGAAGAGTAGCGGGGTGTCAAACTCATGGCATCACGTTGTTGTTACGTGATGTATCATGACTTTCCCCCCTTCACTAAAATGGGGTGGGCGTGGCCAGTGCGTGACGCATCCAGCCCTCAGGTTGTGAGTTTGACACCCCTGGTCTCTATTTTCCATTCATGTAGCTGTTAATAATAAATGCCAGTCTTCTCAGTCTTGAATGCATATTTGTAAAGAGGCCTCATAGGAAAATACGCACACACACACAAACCCTAAATTTCAAGTGAAGATTTCACAGTGCTATAACTTAAATTCAGTAACAAAAACTTATTATTGATTCTCTGGAATTTATTCCCTCTAATAAACTCCCATGGTAAAATTTCAGTAAGCTTTACTGCATTCTGCAAAAATGTCATTACCTTGTTCATTGGAAATATAATACCCCAGGGGAAAAGTCTACATTTTACAGTCAAGAAGAAAAATGACAAAAATCTCTTGGTGTGTATAAAACCTTGCAACACAGTTCAGTCTGTGACTGCCACTTGCAATGAAATGTATACAACAATACTTTACTGTTGTCTGTATTTTACCAAGCTGCACATTTTACCATCCTCAAGAAAGAGAACAGTAACTGTATATTGTTCCAACCAAAACGATTTTTTAAAAAAAGATTTCATTCCAACCATATTTGAAATGCTCTCCATTTCAAATTATTGTTCAGTACAAAATGGTATAATTTAAGTAGTATAAAATAACTAGACGTGCTTTTCCTAAACAAAAAGCAGATATGAGAGCACAAACGTATTTTCCTCTCACTTGGTAGGAGCAGATGGTGTTAGTAAAACCTACAGAGGATAGTAGCTAAGTGATACAGCCTAAACCTCTGATAGCTAAACAGCAGGCTTCTAGAATTCATGTTAGGCACATAGGAGACCCTGAAGTGCAGGTAGTTTTATCTTATGATCAGCCGTTTAAGGTCCATTTGACATTCTGATGGGCTTTTAAAAAGCTACTTATGATCCTGTAGGAAGTTAGCACCCACCTCCCTGCTAGAAACTTAAATATTTTAGGAAATATTAAACAGAAATATCTCCTTTAAAAGGGAGGCAGGAACTCACACACACACCCTTTTTGTCAACAGGCCATTAAGGCCTGAGCCAGTCTATTTTACATAATAAAGATCTACCCTCTTCATGGAGACCCATCTAGGAAACAGTAACTCACCACAAGGCACCTGGGAAAATTACATCAGTCAGCAAGGCAAACAAACTTGGGTTTCAGAGCAGCCTACATCATTAGCTAAGACACCCCCCTGCGAGTCTGACAGCCATCAGAGTGCATTTCTTGCACAGGAGCGGGGCCCAACAAAAGGCATAAAATCCAGGGACTCTCAGCAAGCCAGCCCGTTTTCTTCTTCTTCAACAATATATCTGAGACTTGTGATTCCCCCTTTTCCCCAGGATCTCAAATCATGTAGTCTTGTCCACCATTGAAGTCATCTCTCCAAGCAGCCTCCTCTCTCTCTCTCTCTCTCTCTCTCTCTCTCTCTCTCTCTCTCTCTCTCTCTCTCTCTCTCTCTCTCTCTCTCTCTCTCTCTCTCTCTCTCTCTCTCTCTCTCTCTGTCCCTGCCCCCCATGGGCAGGTGATGTCATTTCCAACATTTGACTCACACATCTGAATGATTTTGGTGTCCCATTCCTATGTTAGTAGCAACATCTAACAAGACTGTTTTTCAGGCATAATTTTGCAATTCCAATTCTTGTTGCATTGATACCTGAGAATATCTTAAAAGGTTAGCTCTTAAAATCTTTGCATTGGTATTCACCATCTTCACCATCTCTTTTCCAGCCATGCTTATCTGTTGGCAATACGCTTTCATTTTCTCCCTCTTTAATGGTGAATGGGTTCTTTTTAATCCTAAATGCTTTCCTCTCCTCTCCTTGTTGACTTGAATAAGATTGTGCACGTCTTTATTAGTTCTTCTAAAGTTATATAAAATCCTGGGAATAAATGGCTTATAAAATGCTGTTGGAACTAGTGAAAAAGGTCATACAACATGTTGCTATAAAACAAAGTGACGGTCTAATAAATATTAACAATAGTGTCGTCTTTTTCTTGAAGGGTTTCCAATAAAACTTGAATTTTGTGAGTGAGATCCATCATGTATAGCACCAAGAAGCATGTAAGAAAAATAGAATTCATTTTGGGCTGTGTCTGTTTTGCACAAATCCACCAGTAGTCTTTTTTTTTTTTTAATCCTAGGGAATACTGATATGATGCACCAATTCCCCAACTTTTGTTGCCGTTAATTGTGAAGTTGTATCTGACCCATCACGATCCCATGGACTACATTCCTCCAGGGCTTCCTGTCCTCTACCATCCTCTGGAGTCCATCACACACACACACATCTGTGTCAACTGGAATAGTGAGAAGGCAGAGTGAGAAGAGGAGGGTTGATTCTTGAACAATTGAGATTTGTGAAATCCAGGGATACCTAAGTTCCTCACCCCAAACCAATCCCACCACAACCCCAACCAAATCTCAGATGTAATTTTTGCAGTGATGAATTGCAAATGTGAACTCTGGTTTCCATAGAAATGGAGCTGAACGATTGCATGCATTTAGTAAGCTATGCAGGACCCACCCTTGAAAAAAAAAGTGAAGATACCTAGAGATATATTCAGATTGCCCCAGGAGCTGTTGATACCGTTCTACAAATGAATGATTGAGTCTGTCATTTGTACATCTATAACTGTCGGATTTAGTACAGCAACCAAACAGGACAGATACAGACTAAAGGTAAAGGTTTCCCTCGCACATATGTGCTAGTCGTTCCTGTCTCTAGGGGCTGGTGCTCATCTCAAAGCTGAAGAGCCAGTGCTGTCCAAAGATGTCTCCGTGGTTATGTGGCCAGCATGGCTAGACACCGAAGGAGCACGGAACGCTGTTACCTTCCCACCAAAGTGGTTCCTATTTTTCTACTTGCATTTTTACATGCTTTCAAACTCTAGGTTGACAGAAGCTGGGACAAGTACCCTGTTTCCCTGAAAATAAGACCTCCCTAGATAATAAGCCCAATTGGGCTTTTGAGCACATACACTAAAATAAGCCCTTCCCAAATATATTGCAACACAGCAGCAGCCCTGAGATGGCCACACTTGCCACCTCAAAAACAGTAAGATCTCCCCAAAAATAAGCCCAATCACTTATTTCATGGGACAAAAGAATATAAGACCCTGTCTAATTTTCGGGGAAACATGGTAATGGGAGCACACTCCATTATGCAGCGCTAGGGATTTGAACTGCCAACCATTCTGATCAACAAGCTCAGCATTTTAGCCACTGAGCCACCATGTCCATATACAGATACATAGCCAGATACAGAGTACACCTGATAATTAGGTCTTCAGAAAAAACAATTACAACCACCCTGCCTTCCATTGATGACCTGTATACTTCAAGGGTCAGAGAAAGAGGGCTGAGAAGATATCTATATCCTGGACATAAACTATTCAACTCCTCCCCTCAGGATGCTGTTTACAGGGCATTGCATGCCAAAACAACTAGACACAGAGACAGGTTTTTTTCCCCTTGTGGCATCACTCTGCTAAACACCTAATTCCCACAGTGCTGTTATATGTGTGTGTGTGTGTGTGTGTGTAATTGTTTCACAACAACCTGTTAATAGGCCCCAATTAAGGGAGGAGACATACTGTTTCCTTTCCTGCCTTTCAGCTTATCACGAGACCATCTAGACAGCAAGCCAAGAATTATGTTGTGTAATTTTTTTAGATATGTGTGTTAGTTTTATGAGCTGATCAATAAATTAAATTAGAGAGAGACCAGGATAGATCTATTTCAAGCTTATTATCTCTCATCTGCTGGCCATACCCTTTACAGGGATTCGAACTGGGGCTGTATTGCATGCCAGGCAAGGAGCCTAGCACTTCAGCCACGCCGGCTCCCCTATTGCATCAGCTGAGACAGGGTATATTAGTATAGGTAATTGTTTCACAACAACCTGTTAATAGGCCTCAATTAAGCCGGCATGGCTGAAGTGCTAGACTCCTTGCCTGGCATGCAATACAGCCCCGGTTCGAATCCCAGTAAGGGGTATGGCCAGCTGATTAGAGCTAATAAGCTCGAAATAGATCTATCCTGGTCTCTCTCTAATTTAATTTATTGATCAGCTCATAAAACTAACATATATACATATACATATACATATACATATACATATACATATACATATACATATACATATACATATAATAATAATAATAATAATTTTTAATTTCTTGACCGCTCCCTCTCCCCAGAGGGACTCGGAGCGGTGCACAGGGAAACTAAAAAACCATAAATATACAATAAATATACAACATCTTAAAAACAAATTAAACAGTACCTGTGCTAAAATACCCATTTTAGACTAAAATTCCCACTAAACAACTAAAACCCCATAGAGAGAGACTACCCTAGGCCGGCCAAGCAGAAAAGATATGTTTTTAATTTTAGACGGAAGGAGCGGAGGTATATGTATACATATACATATAAATATACATATACATATACATATATATGACAGTAGCATGACTGTATTACTATTATCCTTCTCACCTTCTCTTATTGGTATCATTATTATGATTACATTATGTTGTTGTTTGTATTTACATTGACAACTTATGCACCAGAGACAAATTCCTTGCGTGTCCAATCACACTTGACCAATAAACTATTCTGTTCTGTTCCATTCCGTTCCATTCTATTCTATTCCATCCATTTATCAATCAACCTACTATTACATATCTTAAAGGACACGGTGGCTTAGTGGCTAAGATGCTGAGCTTGTCGATCAGAAAGTTGACAGTTCAGTAGTTCGAATCCCTAGCGCTGTGTACTTGTCCCAGCTTCTGCCAACCTAGCAGTTCGAAAGTACATAAAAAATGCAAGTAGAAAAATAGGAACCACCTTTGGTGGGAAGGAAACAGCGTTCCGTGCCCTTTCAGCATTTAGTCATGGCAGCCACATGACCACGGAGACATCTTCGGACAGCGCTGGCTCTTTGGCTTTGAAACAAAAATGACCACCGCCCCCTAGAGTCAGGAATGACTAGCACATGTGTGCAAGGAGAACCTTTACCTTTTATTATCTTTCTTTCTTTTCTTTCTTCTTCCTTCCCTCTCTCCCTTCATTCTCTGTTGTTTTTCTTTTTTTAAAAACTTTTTTAAACGGAAAAAAACGTTCAAAAGATAGCAATGGAGAAATAGAAAATTTTCAGCCTTTTAGTAGATTATAGCCTTTCAGTACACACATTTCCTGTAACTCTCTCCATTTCCATTCTTAAATAGAGCTAGGAAAGAATCTCTGAAGTGGAAAGGTTCATCAGTCAAAGTAAATTATACTGGATTAGATAGACCAATGATTTAGCACAGTGGAAAACAAAAACCAAAACCATCTGTGCGCTTAGGGAAACCTCAACAACAAATACATATAGAATTAGATTCAAACTAATTGATCCCACACATAATCATGTGTGACACAATACATTTTTAAGTCACGTTTTTATTTATTTATATATAAATATTTTGAATTTGTGATACAATAAATTTGAGGATCATATTTCCCTCTACAGCAGGGGTCCCCAACCCCCGGTCCGTGGACCAGTGCCGGTCCGTGGCTTGATAGGAACCTGGCCGCAGGGCCGGAGAGGAGGAGGAGGGAGGAGGGGGCAGGCCCCTGGGTAGAGCATGTGCCGGATGCAGGAGAGTGCAGGCGAGGCTGTTCGCACCGTTGGAGGCCCTAGAGGGCCGAGTGAGCCGACTTCCCCCCCGCATGCGCATGCGCCTCCTGTTCCCCCTCCCCCCCCCGCTCCTCCTCTACACCAGCCGGTCTGCAGAATTTTCTTTAAAATGAAACTCGTCCCTGGTGCAAAAAAGGTTGGGGACCCCTGCTCTATAGAATATTCTTTTTCTTCTTCTGTGTCTAGATCACACTTGAAATGGTCACAATCAAGCCACCTTGTTGGCTTTATAATTGGCTAAAAATAAGACATTATCGGTACATATTTCTGGTAGCATCTGACTTGCCAGCAGATGGGCAAGGCTCTGTGTCTCTCCACATTCACATAGCCCAGGGATGGCGAACCTATGGCACGGGTGCCACGGGTGACACGTGGAACCATTTCTTAGGGCACGCAAGGCATTGCCCTGTCAGCTCCAGTGCGTATGTGTGTGCTGGCCAGCTGATTTAGGCCTTCTTTTTCGCCCTCTGGAGGCTTCAGGGAAGCTCCTGGAGCCTCTGGAGGTGGGGAGGGGAGGCTGTTTTCACCCTCCCCAGGCTTCTAGAAAGCCTCTGGAACCTGGGGAGAGTGAAAAAAGCATGCCAAAAACAGGGGGTCATGCACATAGCATTATGGGTGTGGCACGCCCATGCATGACCTCCCTGCGCCCCCCCCCCCCGCTTTTGGCACGCGAGCCAAAGATCACTGACATCGCAGCCTGTGGTTATCCCCTAAGAGCATCCAATTCAGCATGTTGTTTTTACATTTAGGCATTCCAACTCTGAATCTGTTCAGGGGTCTTCCAAATAGTGTAAGGGAGGTCGGATCCTTCAGCCATATCCTCCTGTAATGTTGCTCCTTGCTTGGCAGTCTCCTTCCTCCACCTTTTAAGTTGATTCTGTTCTTGTGTACCCTCAAAAAATGTTTGATATATTCATATAGATGTTTTATAACATATTGGCATAAACAGAACAACTGGAAGGATCAGCTTGAGCAATAAATAGAACAACTTGAAGGATCAAAGCAGACATATCTTCCAGGCAGCCCTAGTATGATTCTTCAGAGGCCTTCTCCAGTCCCAGTTGTGCTGAGCCTTTTCATCTGCTTAGAAAGGCTATCGATCTTCACTCCCAGAACAGGTAGTTCTATTTCCAATCCTACTGAGAGACCAATGAATCTTGAAGGCCATGGGGGGCAGGGAGTGGGGGGGGGAAAGCACCGTTGCAAATTGAGCTGGCATCCCCTTGTTGTCTATTCAAGAGAAACTTGAACAGGCTTTCAATGTTCTGTTTCTTGACCTTGTTTGTCTTGAAAAGCTGACAGAAAGGAAGGGAAAGATATTTCTTGAAAATATGATTATATAATAATAAACTGTGATATAGATAGATAAATAGGCATGCAAGCAGGCAGACAGAGATAGAGATAGATACACACATACACACACACACGTGGGATTCAGCCAGTTCGGACTGGTTTGCGCGAACCGGTAGTTCCAGTGATCAGTTTGCCCCGCCCACCCTCCTGCATTAATCTCTCCTATGTTTCCTTTGTTTGAAACCCAGTTGATAGGCACGGCTAAGCGGACTGGAGCACCTCAGCTGTTTTACTTACCAGGGCTGCAGTAGAAGGTAAGTTTTAGAGCTGTTTTGAAATGCACTGAACACATTGAATCCCACCTTTGTGTGTGTGTGTGTGTGTGTGTGTATCTCCAAATATAAAATGCATTCAATAGTAAGAATGTGGAGACCACTGACACTTCATATAGCTAGAAAATCAACTCTATCAGTATGATTGAAATGTAACTAGGGCTGATGAATTATAACCTCCATATGAATTGCAGTCCAGACACTCCCACATAACACCGATCCTACGCGAGCTGCACTGGCTACCTGTGGTCTTTCGGGTGCGTTTCAAGGTTTTGACAACCATCTTTAAAGCGCTCCATGGCTCGGGACGCAGTTACATGCGAGACCGTCTCCTGCCCCATACATCCCTTAGACCAATACGCTCCCACAGAGAGGGACTTCTCAGGGTGCCGTCGGCCGGACAGTGCCGACTGGCGACACCCAGGGGAAGAGCCTTCTCTGTGGCGGGCCCTACCCTTTGGAATGACCTACCCCCTGAACTTCGCACCATCTCCGACCTCCGCCTCTTCCGCCAGTGTTTAAAGACACATTTGTTTCATCTAGCCGGCCTAGCGTAACCTCCACAAATGACTATTTTAGACAGTTTTTAAATTTTGGGATTTTAATTTGGTTTTAGCGCAGGACGGTATCAAATCAGTTTTTTTAAATTTTCTACTTGATTTTGTTATGTATTTTTAAATTTCCTGTGCGCCACCCTGGGTCCTTTTGAAGAAGGGCGGGGTATAAATTTAATAAAATAAATAAAAATAAATAATTGCCAAATTGGGCAAAAGCAACACAACCCTTTGCTAAAATCAGCAAAGAGAAACAGGATGAGACCTTAAAGGACCTCCATCTCTGTCTAGTATCCTATATTCCATTGTATAGTCTAAGCCAGGGCTGTCAAATTCCCAGCCTGTAGGCTGGATGGGTCACATGCTGGCCCCGTCCACTCCCAGTTTAGTGAAGAGAGGAAAGTCCTGATATGTCATGTGATGCCATCTTGATGACATGAGTCAGACAACCCTGGTCAAAGCAGTCACATTTTATTTGTCATCTTGGATGAGCCTGTTGGCAACTGTAGTATTTCCAGATCATTCATGGAGAGGGAATTATTTCTCTGGATCTGGTAGAAATCTATCAGATTATACAAGACTGGGAAAATAAGGCAGAAGGTACCATTGGAAATTCAAGAAAATGTCAAGCATAAAGATCCTTCCTAGAATATAAAGGTATGCTTGCTTTTTATCGTCAAAATATATTCCCTTTTTTTGTTCCTTTAACCCTGCATTCAAGGATAAAGTTTCAACTGCTTCAGTTCGTGTTACTTCCAGTCATGATTTAATTTTGAATTCATTGTTCATGCTAGGAAGAAAGTAGCCAGTATGGGGCGCAGCATAATGTTCAATTAACAACAACAAAAAATTCTGTGTAATTCAGTCCTTAGAATGAAATATTAAAGACGTCTGGTTTTATATTCTCCAGGGGCTGCAACTTGACAGCCTCGGTACTTAATGAATTAAGTAGACATCTGGATCTGGAGCACCGGCTCTAAAACCTCTTTATTTGACAAAAATGTTAAATCAAATGTTGCAAGTACACTTGAGAACATGTTAAATGCAATAGTATAAAAATGTTCTCTCTGAACATGAAATGAAGCTCTAGAGACTAGTTTGAAAATTCATAGCTACTTTCAAATTTCCCTACTCACTCAGGATGGGGACTGCTGGAATAGTTGCACTATTTACCAATGTATTTAATATACTAATAAACATTTTAACTTATTTTAGCAAGCTTCTCTGAAAACATTTATAAATCTTTCATTTTTCCTTTCCCAGAAGACCAATATGCTTGCACTGCAATAGGTATTAAAGCTTGGAATTTGCTATGTCTTTGTCCTACATTGTGTTATACTGATATCACAGGAAGCGTGAATATTTCTACACAAATTTGTAGTGTCAGGTCCGTCAAATAACCATGGGTGTCTTGAAACATTGTCTACCAATCAGCATTTCAAACAGGAGCATGTTCAACAGATCTGGTAACCTTGCGACACCTTCATCACACTTCCTAAAGCATTAAACCTGAGCTGATAGAGCAACTGGTGCTGTAAAACAGGGGTGTCCATCCTTGGGCACTTTAACACTTGTAGACTTCAACTCCCAGACTTCCTCAGCCGACGAAGCTGATAGTTGAAGTCCTTCTGGGAGGTGGAGGTCTTCTGGGAGTTGAAGTCCGCAAGTCTTAAAGTTACCAAGGTTGGAGACCCCTGCTCTAAAAAGTTAAACCTCCCACTTTGGGAAATCCAAGCTGAACCCATTGACAGAATGAGTGCCCACACTCACATTGATGAGGATGAATGATTATTATTTGGGTTTGTTTTGCATCTGTTTGATGCTTGAAAGCCAAATGAATCCGG